>VZRN01006818.1:5738890-5772945 GCA_013397935.1 Dasyornis broadbenti
GGCTGCGAGCCCGGCCCGGCTCCCCGCCCCTTGCCCACGGCCGAGCACGGCGGGGCTGCGGAGGGAAGGGGTTCCCCGCCGTATTCAACCACCGCTACGCTAACACGGAGAGCTTAAGAGGACGCGGCCTATGCCCTATAGCGCTCCTTTGCCTTCCTCCGGGTGTCCCCGCAGTATTTAATTAAAACATGTATCCTCAGCCTTCCTCCATGGGCAATAGCAGCAAAGGGCCCTCTTCTGCGTGTTTTTGATTCAATCGCACTAAAACCGGTGCCAGTTTTCAGCAGCACCCTGATATTTAAGCCATCATCGCTCCATTAAACAAAGGAAAGAGCCTTAAAACACCCTGGTACAAGAGCTTGATCCCTACCCGGGACTGGGGAGAAGCAGCTTAAACTGTATATATAAAATAAATCTTTACTTTCTGAAGCAGTTTGAGTAATGTCTAAAGCAAGGATCTGTACGACTTCCCTAAGGAAACGGTAGAACCTCAGTACATGGAAATTGCAAAAGCAGACTAGGAAAAAAAAAAAAAACCAACACCCCAAACAAAACCAAACTGGCAGAGTTAGGAGTATTTTTCTTATTATTGTGCTTTGTTGCCACACATTTGCTTATTGTTTGGATTCTGCCTCGAGGTTAGCTTTTGAATAAATTTGAGTAGAAAAGTAAAGTGATCTAGGGTTAATATGAAACTATTTAATTTTTTAATCCTTTTATATATTAGATGTAAATAAAAATCCTGCACAGCTGACTTTGCCTGACAAAGCCAATGTAAACTGAATGCTAGAAGTTTCATACCATGTCTGAGAGCCCTGCTTTTAAACATGCATTTATCATGACCATAAAAAAAAAACCCTCCTCACAGTAATCCTGGCAGCTAGGAAGCAGACCATGGTGCAGCATTTGCTGCTGTGTTCTAATAGCAGATTGGGGGGGGGGGTCAACATTAGTGATAGCGTCAATAGAGTTTATCTCTGACAACATTTTTAAAAGGATTTCCTCTTATAATCTTTTCCCCTTGCAGTTCAAAGTTAATTTTGATAAACTGTTGAGGGGCAAACAATTAAGGTAATAAAAGCAATTAAAATTGAGCTGGTTTACGCTTCCTGAGGTAACTGGAAGACACTCAAATCAGTAATTAAGGAAACTTAACTAGCCATAGAATAAGAAAGGAAATTAATTATCTTAAAACATCCATTTATATAAAGAATAGTCCCTTCTACTTGGAGCTGAATAGATACACTGTAAGATACAATTCATACTAACAACCATCTTACACCTATTCTAACAGAGGCACACACTAATTTTCAAAAGATCCAAACACCATTCACTATTGCTTCCATCAGCAGTTCACAGCCACTTGAACCTAAATTTCCCAGCACAAATATCTGCATCTCCGGCTACTGCTGCATATACAAGGTGTCTCAAAAACAGCTTGAGCAACATAAGAGAACTCCTGCCTTTTCACCTGATGTGTTTTGCACCTATTTCTTTGCTCCTGATTAAGTCTCTGCTCATGTGATACACAATTTTGAAACTCTCCTAACTAGAGCAAACCGGTCAAAATGCATTCACCTATGCAGAGCAGCTTAATTAAAATACTGAGTTTGTGTAAAGCATAGGACACTAGACTAAACCTACAGAAGACCAATTTCTAACAATTCACCTGTTCAGTTTCGGCTGCTGCTCCACTGCTGTAAGCAAAAAGCCATTTGATTCCAAGTAAATGCACTAACTAGTAGTGTGGAAACTTGCAGTAGATCTGACAGTGCCACATGTTACACTATAATAAACATTCAAAAAATTCTCCCACTCACCCCACAACACTGCACTGTAACGCTTCAGGGCATTAACACACAACCTGTATCTGTGTCATTTAATGTGAGCTTTTTCGCTTGTTCTCAGTAGTGACAGTAAACTGCAATTATTCCAAAGAAAAAAGTGGGACTAGTGTGGAAGGCCAAATATTTTCATCAAACATACAGAAGGAGACTAAATTCATTCCTCTTTGCCCTTCCATGACAAAGCATTGAATGTCAGATTTTTAACTCCAAACATTGATGGATGTACTCTGCTAATATATAGACTCACAGCACTGTTTACTCCTGGTGAAATTCACCTAAGCATGTTGTCAGAAGCAAATGCAAAACATCCATTTAAACTTGTACTCTATAAGCCAACAGATATTAACAGTGATTTAAAATACACTATGTTTGACCAAAACCACCAGATTAGTCAAAAGCTAGAAGACTAGTGTAAGATGAATACTGACAGTTCTATGATAAAAGAACAAAATAACCGAATTGTGCAGTTTGTCAGTAAAGGATAACAAACTTCATTTTCCTAGATGCATGTCAAAACAGAACTTCTGTAAATGTTTCTTACACTATAATTTTGAAAAACCACATTCAACACAGGCACACTACAATACCCCACTGAGATTTTACTTCACTTTTCTTGAAACAGACATATAAACAACTGCACTTATATTAAATGCTTCACATCTGCTACCTTTACTGAAGTTTTACTAAATACTAGGCAGGTTCTGCAGCCATTCCTCCAGAAATAGCTGATGCAAAGATGCCTCCTACTGTCAAACCTGAGATACTACAGTCTGAAAAAAACACCAAATCTGATCAGAGGAAGTCTCTACTTCTCATATGTATTTCTTACTGACTTTTTCCTTTTCCATGTTCAAAGTTGATACTTGCATAAATGTCTGCTTGTTAAATACTCTGGTCTCCTGTATGATAAACTCCCTAACTTAGACTCAAGTGGTTGAAATTTTTTATGGGCAACCTTAATTAAAGGGTAATTATATTAAGAATATTCAAAGTTGTTCTTTTTAAACCCTGAGACAAGTCAAACATTGTTTTGGGAAGCCATTGTGAAAAACTAAAAAGCCCATGATTTTACTAGTTTCTCCCAGGTAATGAATTTGCAGCCAGCAGCTCAACAATCAACTTTTAGTGTCAGAGGGATGCTAAACCCATCCCAGCTGATAACCCTTAAGCACCATCCTTTCTTCTATTGCTAAGAAGTGGCTAAAACAGAAAAAGGGTTAAGAGAGAAACTGAAATTAATCATGAGCTGGTCATTGCTAGACAGAAGGAAAATAAGGGGAAAAAAAAGTCGGGGAAATTTCATGAGAAATACATTAGAAATAGATGTGTTGCAATATATGATTAAAGCAAATAGACAGTAAGTAGCTAATTCTTAAAGAATGTTCTTGACCATTACTATCTATCTCCCAGTAATTTCACTGGACTTTGCTGCTGAAAGAACACTGAAGCACTGAACACATGATCTTGGGAGCAGAATTTTCCCTTCAGGAACTCCATTTCACAGATACCCCTCAGTAAACCAAGCACGAAGAGATAAAAGACTTACTATAGCTAACAACCACACTGCCTTAGCATTCCCTAAAACCCATGGCAGTACCAAATAAGGAAACAGTGGGCAATTCACTATTGGCACAGCAGCTTCTCCAGCCTGGCTTTTTCAAAGTCCTTTGCACTTCCAAGGTAGTTATTTTCCAGAAATATTCCAACTTAAGCACACGTTGTAGAGAAAAAACAGGCTGTGAAAGGGCTCTTAAAGCTTCTCACATTTGCCCACTGCAGTAAAACATGCTATGAGCTCAGAACAGTTTCTCCACTGCAGGGCAAATGTAAATCTGAGCAATTACTTGCCAACACTTGAGCACACAGAACCAAAGCTCCTAACAGCAAGCTCAGGACTTAAGCCCCTCTGCAGATGCAGAGCCAACTTGTGTTGTCAATTCACATGCTTTAGTTCGACACCTGTGAACACAAGAGCCCTCTGCCACAGCCCCTCATGCCTTGTGTGCCCATCTCTGGTATACACCAGGCAGAGGCAAATATGGAACAGCTTATCTGTGCTCAGTGTGCCCTGCTGTTTGCTTTACTTGTCCTGATTTTCCTACAAAAGCTGAGACACGGGCCACGTGTGGAAGACTACCAGGCCTGAGCAAAGGTCTGACAAGAGGATTCAAAGAGCAGTAAGACAAATGACTGTGGACAAACTTCTACCTCCTCTTGCTAGTGTACAGAAGTAAGATTTAGTATTTGCAGTAGATAATTTATGTTCACTTTAGGCAAGCATTAGCAATTAAAAGTCATTATTTCAACAACCTCTTGAAAACTTGTGGGGAACCTCAAACAGGTTACTGAGCAGTTATTAAGAAATGAAACTGGAGATGTGGTTGCAACAACTTCTCTGACCTGTACAATAAAGTCTTGGATTGGAGAAGACCACATCTACACAGAACAAAGGAGAAAGCACTGTAGAGCCGAGTCTACCTACTCCAATACCCATGCAGCTCTACTCCCAACCTAGCACACTATCAAGGCTGCTCATGCTTTCCTTATCAGGCTGTCCCCTTTGTACTGAGGGTTTTAAACATTTCGCTTCCTTAAGCTGCTGAGAGTGTCACAGCACAATGCTCTGCCCAACAGAAGGCATTTGATAAACAACTGCTACATAGACGCCTTTGGAAACAGTAAACCTTTAGCAGAAATTTAATCATTCATTTGTATGTAAGTTTCCTATCAATTTCCAAATCAGGTCTACAACAATGGGCCTTAAACACAGAGAAAGTTTGAGTATCAGCTTTAAGGCAAAGATGGAACACATTCATTTTCTGTGTTTTTCTGTATTCTACTGGCTTTTTTTACTTAAAAAGCAAAAAATGTCAAAATTAAACTATCTGCTATTAATTTCAGAAACATTAATTTCAAGAACCCAGAACAGAATCTAAGCTTATGAAGTTAGGAGGCATTGGTAAGCAGTGTTGCTATGCCTGGTGTTCAAATAAACCAAGGTAACACTTCTAATTGCATCTGATACCACCCTTCTCTAAAAAACAAAACTTCAGACTGCTAAGCTTAAATCTGGACTCCTTTACTTCAGGATGCTGTTAATTTTTTTTTTAACATGACCAAAGTTATATCAGACAGGAAAACTCTTCAGTGCTAATCAAATCTAAATTGCTAAAAGAAACTACAACAAAAGAATTGTGAAGAAGCCTCCCTCTCCATCAAGCACAAACTCCAAGCACCCCTCCGTGTCATCCAAAGTCTCACTTCTCTCTTCTTCAAAGTCTCAATTCTCCTCTTTCCTCACCAACCTCCCACTTTTTCCCGCAACATAATTCTCCCTTTAATACAGCAACCAAAATTGGACGGAAGACACCCTTTACACAGATGGTAAATTATGGTGCATTTCTGCAATTGGTGCTGAAGAATTCTATTCCAGCAACACATTTTCCTAGCTTGAACCTGTTAACAACGTAACTTACCCTCCTCAAATACTAAATGAAGATATTCTCTACACCTGGTATAAATGAAAAGTGAAAAGAATGAGTCACAACACTCCAATCAATGTTGAAAGTTTAATGTTCCTGCTACATACTGCCTTTCAGAACTGCTAAACAAGAGTGCCATTGATAACAAAATTACAGTAAGCACCAGAACAGTTTTAATTTAACCAATGCCATAAGAACTGGCACCTCATTTATATTATATCCTTCCGTTTGCTGCAGTCTGGAGAGCACAAGAACTGCTGATTTAGAACTAGCGTGTCAATCTGGAAAGCAGCTTACCAAAATCTGTCAATAGGATGTATTCATGGCCCTGGATCTTGCAGGCTGCAGGTGTGCTTTGACATCTAACAACTCCCCTTTTCAAATATTGTATCCCATTGTATGTTATGAAGGTGTTAAATGAGAAAGTAATCAAAGCGCAAGCCCAATTTGTTAAGTAGAGTGAATTTTGAACCACGTAACTTTTAACAGTTTTCTTTTTAAAATACAATTACTAGATGCTGTTAGCAAAAATGGGCTAGATCTAAGTAAGGACTTCAGAGACTTCCCATGTCAAGAAGTATGAACGCCAAAGCCCCATCTTAATGACTTCTCAAGCTCATAACATACCATTACTGTTTGGTCTCTACATGCCCTGAAGTTTAAACTTAACCCTGGGAGATGCTTAGAGAAGAGGCCGTGTGAAACCCAAACACCTGGAAGGGGCAGTGTCTCAAAGGATAAGCATGTTCTGGTACCACAAAAACACAACCACATCTACTTCAACACATAGCTACTCGAGAGTGGCTGTTAACCTTTAATAACTGCTTTTTCTATGCTATGAACTATGTTACCTAAAAAACATCCAAGATAACAGCTTCAGTGATCCAGCTTTATATACAGCTATAATGAGCTCCTCCTCCCAAATCCATGGATACCTGGGAGAGGAGACTGATGAAGCCTGGCAGGGATTCTGAAATAAAGCAGTGTGATATTTAAGCCTTCAAGGAATTAAAAAGAAAAATCAATAACAAAACTGAAACAGTTTAGACAGAGGACACTAGACCCACATCCTCTTGGGGGGGAGAGGGCTGAGGATTCAGAAGGGCACTTGGGATAAGCTTAATTCTGTATTACTTACCCTCCAAGCAAAAGACATACTAAAGAAACTCTTCCACCAGCCCCATCCTCATGTGGTCGTTGCCTCCTGCTTGCCCTGCTCTTATCAAATCTGTATGGCTAAGTGTATAGAAGGCATAAAAAAAAAAAGCTACTGCAGCAATAGATCCATGGCTAGCTGGACATTTCTTTCCAACACTACAAGGACCCTTCCATCCCTGAAAAAGCTCTCTACTTGCTTAGAAGATCAGAACTCACATAGTTCTGTGAAGGACAAGACAGCACAGAGTACAGCAGCATGCTACTGACTGGAAAAACTCAGAATACATCAGTTCACAGTCTCTTTCAGCTGAGTATGTTTAAATCCACATCTTGTTGAGCACCTCCACTGCTAGGCTACAGGCAAGGTCAGAATGAGAAACATCTTCTAGCCCATATGTTTCAACTGACAAAAATATCCAATATGGACAAAGTATGAACCAGAATGTGCAAACACAAGCACAGTGAACAGAACATTAGGTGAAGAAAGCGAAATTCCTCTGGGTTTGTTTCCTCATAGATACAGTGAGGACAAACTAGAATACAGCCAAGTGTTCCAACACTCCCTTCAGCTGCAGGGCACATTTTGTTCAGGACCACCTAGCTCTGTCTACACAGACTGAAAATCCAAGGCACTTTGCTCCAGATCTCATACTAACAGGCAATGCCTTAGAGTCAGGCACAGCAATACCGAAGTCCTTTATCAGATCTAGCCCCACTTCTAAGAACCTGTCTTCTCTAAAATGGCAGTGTGGACCAATCACTGAAACATCAAGCTCAGATTCACAAGTATCACACTGCAAGTGGAAAGTACAGATCAAACTTTCCAAACTGTTGTGTTTGTTTTTCAAATGCTATATAATTTACTTTTCAGTAATTATCAGCTTTTGTTTCTAGTAAAACATGAACTGCAGCATGTAAGATATGTCTTACCAGTTTACACATGCAGGTACACACGTAAGAAAACAAGACTAGCTTCTGAAAATACTAGGTTTTATTCACACCCCTGTGGTAAACAATAACCTTAATACGATGACTAGGTTTCTTTTGTAGATCACTATGTCACATAAAATACAAAACCCATAGCATAAACAAGCTGACAGTTATGAATGTTTAATGTGGTCTCATTGGGATATTAAACAAGTTATACTAGTCTTCTGAAGTAGTCAAATTCAAAATGCATCATCATCTCCTAGTTAGTACAAGTCACTGCCATTTCTATAACAAAGTAATGAAGGCACAGCTAGTGCAAGCAGACTTAAACCCGTTCAGACTACTGGGCTGAAAAAATAACTTTGGTTGGTTCTTCAGGAGAGAGTTTTCTCTAAACAAATATTGGTCTCAGTTAACAGTTCTGATCATCTTCACAGCTGCAGTCTAATAGCTACATGACAAAGACTTCACAAGAACCAAACTATGTAGCAATGAATTAACATTCATGCTTTAGGGGATTTACTGCATTCTACATATTGGCAGAAAATTATACTGTTAAAATGCTAGGTAGATTGAACCTACATTTTAAACTGGTTCTTAAGTGTTTGATTTCTTTTTTAAACAAATTGGTTACTTAATTCTACCAAGATACAAAACATAAGGCTGTAAGTAACTAATAGTTGTGTTTAGGCTATTACAGTGCAGGTAATCCTCAAGGCCACAGACACACTGCTTCACTGCTGCTTGCATTCTGCTGGGTTTTGATCCTTCTGTTGAGAAAAAAGGAAATACCAGTTTACAGAAATCAGTATTTTAAAAGAACTATCAATATTGCTAAGCATGCTTTCTCAAGCTGGAATATTCAAGTTCTTCCATCTTTTCCCTTGCACTAATTTTCTAGTATTAGCAATACTGCTGTCTTTAGATGCAGCAGTATCCACACTGCATTTATTTTGGCTTTGTTAGCACATTGCGAGACAATCCAGAACAAAAAATCTGTTCAGAACTAAGTGTGGTGAAGTACTCTAAAAGACACTGTAACTGGAAAAAGGAGAAGAGTGATGTGCAGTAATAAACACCCCAGCTCAGAACAAGCATGCAGACCCTCTTTACAGTTTGAGATAAAAAAAATTTCCTATGGGCAGTAACAAGAGCATGGCCTTATGCCAGAATACACTGTAGAGCAATGCAACGGAACGCCACATCACAGTTCTTAATGCTCCAGAAACATCTTTTGCATAAATTCCAGCTGTTAGAAAATCCTAACATGGAAAATTTCTTCTGTTCTTGAAACAGACAGCCAGTAACATGTCACAGTAATATGGGAATTTAAGAAAGTTTTTTGGGGGGCAGAGCTCAGTTGCAGGTTTTACTCCACCACCATTCTTGTCTGGATAGCTATTCTAAGACCATAGTGCTTTAATAAATTCAGCTGGATTACACCTGAGATCAGCTTACAACACTATAGTACCAAATACTGTCTCTAGCCTTTGAGCAGCTCTCTGAAACTGTGTATAGTTTTGCCCTTTCTCAGTTCTGTTTCACTGAGACAAGCAATCTCAAATGATGGAAATAAGAAGTCCAACTTGCAGCTGTTTCATTTTGATTCCAAAACTTTCTTGACTAGGAAGCAATTTGAATACACTGTAGCAGATGAAACATCAAAAGGCTGTACATTTTGATCACAAGTTCCGTACCCTACAAGATTAGGTAATTTTTTCAACAGTACTCTGATAGTAGCTCAAACCATTCCTACTGAAAAACACATTTGAAATGACAAGCCCTTTGTGTTTTGGAGTACTTCACAGACTTCATGACTGCAATTCTCACCTACCACCATCAGATGCTTTCAGGTGGCCAGCTGTACCTTCCCTCAGCTATTAAAAAGCTATGAATTGAGTGGCTCACAATAGTGTTTCCAGCCTGACTAGTGATTTGCCCTTCCCATGGAATAAGAAAGCTCCCAGTTGCTCTTGACTGTTCACATTTTAGCACTTGGCTGTAGATCCATTCCTGACTGTTGACTTCTGCTACCTCGAACAATAAAAGACTTACCATTTATATACCCTGAAAGAGCCTATTTTGTATTCTGCTGGGAAAACCTGTGCCATATCCAGGTTGCAGCAAGTTCCCAAAAACTGAACCTGCATTACACAGTTCTCTCCATGTTCTTACAATCATTTTACAATTTTCATCATTAGCAGCAACTTGCTGCAAGACAAGTTTATAGCAAATCAAGTCCGACTAACCTCAGTGGTCAAAGCCAGAAGTTACTTTTACGAAATGATTCCTGGAGAAAGAAGTTTGTAGAAGTTTCTCTACGAATCCTAATTTGTCAGAACTAGGCCTGAAACAGCCTCAAAACAAAACATACTCACCATGAGAACTACTGATTTAATACTTACACTAAAATCAAGACTCAACACACAAAATTTTAAATGCCTGTATGCATACACAAACTTCAAACATTCATTTTAATTCCTTACTTTTGGGTCATATTCAGGATCATTTTCTTCATCTGCTTCTTCTTCTCCCTCCTGAAAGAAAACACTTGTTAATATTTCTCTAGCTTATTCCCATTCAGCTTCCTAAGTCATTTTCATGAAAATTAAGACTAAATTATACTCAAAAGTACTTTAATTACCACTTTACGTTATAAATATTATAACTTAACGTTATAAATATTAGTTTGCAGCTTAATTTTTATGGGTTCTCTTAGTTTGCTTTGGGTTTTTTTTATTGTTGGCTTGCTGTTTTTAGTTTTAATTATTCACCTGAGGTCCACAAAACAATGTGTTCTATCTTACTTCAGAAGTAATTCTTACACTTAAGTGTCCAGAGCACTCAAAACCTAAAGGAACTCTTATTCCAGATAACAAACTATAACAGGGAAACTATTTGAATTAAGGGCATCTGTCATCTTACCTCATCATCTGCCTCTTCACCTTCTTCATCATACTAGAAGAGAAAACAAACAGTTTTGATAGCATGATAAATGCAGCCATTTAAAGCTCAAGTAGATGTCAGAGACCACTCTGTATTGTGCTCTTAAGAAAATCATAAAATGGTCTGGGTTGGAAGGGCCCTTGGGTCCTCTAGCTCCAATCAGCCTGCCAAAGACAGGGAAACCTTCCACTAGACCAGGCCGCTCAGAGTCCCATTCAACCTGGCCTTGAACATCGGCAGGGATTGGACATCCACCACTTTTCTGGCCAACCTGTTCAAGTGTCTCACAATCCTCACAATAATGAATTTTTTCCTAATATTTAATCTAAACCTACTCTCTTTCAATTTGAACCCAGAAGCTCCTGTGACTGTCAGATTTAAAAATACTTTTTGCATCAGCACAGGCAATGCTCGACTTCCCCTGCCAAGCTCTGGCAGAGCAGACTGTCCCTGTTCCATGCAGCCCTGGGGGAGCTGATTACATTGCAGTACCACTTGGGGTCGGCAGGGGACACTGGTGCCCAAGGCAACCTGTCTGGTCAGTACCTTGCTCCTCCACAGCCCAGCCAAGCCTTTGCAACAAGATCCAACAGTTTACATTCTAAAAATTAATTTTAAGACCGGACTTATCTAAGCCATCTTAACTGTCAAACTGTCCTTGTTTGAGTGAAGCCAGGGGACAGAAAAATGTTTTATACCTGTATAAAGTTGTGAGGCTTCGCAGTTTGTCAATTTCAAGCTTAGCTCTTTTAAAACACTTAAGCTTTTGCAGAACTTGCTTTGATTATTTTGTCATGCTTTGAATGTGCTTATCTAGCTTTTTTAAATAAGAGAGTACTTTTGAAAGGATGATGCTTGAATCTCATCAAACGTCATAGCCCAGTATCACTGTAAGCACAAAGAACAGGCTGAAAAGCTAGATAAACAGTCTCATTTGTTTTCTGGCAGCTCATTACAGTTCTACAAAGTATTGGGTACACCTCTCTAGGAATGCCTTATACACAATATACTATGACATCCTCAAGATGTTCGGCTTCTGCCACTGCTTTTGCCACAATACTCTGAAATCAGTACTTCAAAGATGAATTATTTTCATGCTGATTTTTCCTGAGCAATCTAGGAAGCTCTACTGGAACTAACGTTGGTTCATCCCATTCTAAAGATACCAACATAAGACATTACCAAAGGTCTTTAAGCAGTATTATTTCAAGGTTTTTAGTGCTCTGAATTAAAATTATACTTACGTCATCATCATCATCTTCAATAGCTTCTCCGGTGAAGTACAATACTGATCGGGGGACTATACGTTCACGCAAGAAATGACCTATTTCAAAGTCTGCAGCAAGGATTGCCTCGGAATCATCATCCTGCATAAAATGATATTATTTCCTAAACTATAAGATGGTAACTACTTTTGAGACATACACACAAGTTACATGGATTTTGACGTGGCCAGATTTCCACAAATCCCATTACTGATTTTTTTTGTTTCAGGACCTCCTTTACAGAGCTGAAACTGAGGAGACACTTTTCAACAGTACATCTACATTACAGTGAGGAGCTGCTGCTTCAGTAACCCTTATTATATACAATTTTAGTGTTTCTTTTGTTCCAAGTAGAAAGATTATTTAATATCTCTCACAGACTTTCACTTCATATGGACAATATCCTTAAAGAACTGAACAATAGCCAGGTGAGCCTGTCACAAAGATTTTACAAGCTACTTCTGATTCCTACAGAGCATCTCCTTCTTAATTCCCATTAGACAAGCCACTATTGAAGCACCTGAACACCTAAAAATGCTCTCTGATCCAATTCCAGACTTTCACTGCTCTAGTTTTCATACCATGTGTCCTGCTGTCTCCCATGTGAGCAATTATCTTCAATTCAAAAGACTTCTTTTTGGATTGTTTTTTTTTTTTTCCTAAACATTATAAACATACAGTTTTTAGTGTCCATGCCAACTAGAGTTCTAACAGCGTGCTTCTGGAAGCTTTAATCATATTTCTCACTCAGGTTGCATAATATATTCCCTACGGTTATATATTTTTGGTAATTTTTCTCCTTACAAAAATATGGCTTATTGCCACAGTAAGCACACAGAAAAGTAGGCTCTTGCAGTTTTCTACTCTTGTTTTATTACTTTCTTCAAGAGTTAACAGCTTGAGAAATTATTAATAGAATAAAATACAAACCGGATACATTCAGCCATTAGATAAAATCATCCAAACAATACCTGAAGAGAGACTTACATCACTCGTTAAATCAAAGACTAATAATGAAGACCACTACGTTTCTACAACTGTGAACAATTCACAAGGTAGTTTTCAGGAATCATGAACTAAACTCTACCATCCAACTCAACAAACACTCCTTTTAAAAAAGAGAACTCACATACGTAGTGGTCTTCATATGTATTCTCAGTTAAAGATAGGGGCAGTTAAAGCTGAGGCTGTTTAACAAATTCCCAAATTCCACAAACACTCCACCATGATTTTTTAAATAAGCCAACTTACCAGGTCTCCACTTTCAGGAACTGTGGAAAAAAGAACACAAAAAACAAGTGAGTGAGGTACATTTTACATTTACAGTTAATGCACATAAGCTATTGTTCAGCTTACCTTCAGGAGGACTAAAGAAGTTGAAGAAAGAATCATTGGAAACAGTTTTTGTCACCGTCCTAACTGTTCCACGGCCCTTATGTTTCTGCTTCTTCTTAATGGTTTTCAAAGTAACATTCTTTCCTTTTTTCCAGTCTATTTGGCAACTAAAGAGTAAATAAAAAACAAATGACAATAAACCCCATGAGCAGCTGCAGCTTAATACCATTTGCCTTGTTACAAGTATCTATCTACTAAGGCTATCACAACTGCAAGAGACACAGTGAAGAGAAAGTATTAAGGTAGTATTTATTCAGTGCTATCTTTTCATTAGTTTTTATGTTGAGAACAAGAGTAACAGGTTTATTTCAGGATTATTTCCATCCAGAAATTTTCCTTCTCCACTAAATCTCTGAAATGCTAATTTTCATTAGCTACCATGTACTGCCTAGTTTCCTATCAACAACTAGTATTGCACCATTTTTAGAGCTAGCCATCCATTATAAAACAATGTCATGTTTGGACATGTTAGTAATATGCCAAATTTCACCACATCTATCATTATAACCAATAAGTCCTTAAAATAATGCATCAAGCAGGCATGTAGTTTTTGGCTGATTTTGAGTTGTTTGTGACAGTTCTGTCTTCCTGAGTTTTATTCGTTTGTTATTTTATGGTTTTTTAACTCTATCCTGCTTACACAGTAGAATCATGCCTACAGGCTTCTCTAACAAACAAAGCATTCTGGTAACAAATGAAAAAGTCACATCAGTGAAACTAACTGCATTTTCAAAAGTTTCTGATTAGATTCTTTTAAAGACTTAAAGGAATGGAGCTAGTTGCTTTGGGACAAGAAGGGACTGTCTTAGCTAAAAGACAAAACAAGGACTAGGAACTAATTATTTTTACAGAAGCAGTGTCATCTCACACCAAACTCTGCCAGGATTTATGGTTTTCAGAAACAGTCCAAACCGGGGAAGACAAAACAGTTTAATCAAAGCTATCCAAGCACTTAAAACTAAATCTTATAGGACTTTGCACGGTAAAGTGGTAAGTCAGTATGAGCAACGGGAGATTAATGTAAGAATAAAACCAACCCTGACTATGCAGTGATAGGCTGCAAATTAGTTATCACTCAGAAGAGCAGTCAGAACACTAGAGACGTGAACACAAAAGCTACTGAACAGGCCCAAGTGTTCTCCTAAGGATAACTATGTACAACAGTTTTCTCTCATCCCTCTGTTCACAAAAAAGGGACATGTAGAGAAAAAGTTACTTAGCTAATTTAAAACAGAAGATTTCATGAAGAAAGGAGTATGACAGCTTTTTAAAATGAATAACCTGTAATTAACAGATGACTATTCTCCATTTCTCAAACAGACATTCCAAGGCAAACATTCAACACTTATAAAACAAAATGGACAACTGCAATATAATTACTGGAATAAACTCCCCAAAATGCTGCATGTCAGAAATACAAAAAGATTAAAAGAAGTGATCAACCAAATTCTGGCAAAAGCTATCCAGGCCTTCTAAAGGATATCACCATCCACCTTTCAATTCACCTTTAGTGATTGCAGAACAGTAATTCTAAGTAAATACTGACTACATTTTTAATTTTTATGCATATATAATATATATGCTTACAAACTAAGCAATATAAACCATGTGTTTTTCTATATTGTATTGAAGTTATTGATAGCAACTAAAAAACTCAGGTCAAACCTAATTGTTCACAAGTTACTAAGGGAAATATCTTTTCCAACACCTCCCCAAGATGCTCTAAGAAGTCTACAGCAGGATAATGCTAAGGAAGAAAACTGTTATATTGCCTTAAAGCTATCTATTAGCACTTACCCCGTACAGCCCATGATTTCTGGTCCATCAAAGGAAAAGGGATCAGAATCATCTGGCTCTGACCTCATTCTATATGTCTTTGTCAACACTTCGTTTGTGAAGTAGTCATTTGGTTCAAAATGAAATTCTAATGTGAAACTCTAAAAAAAAGAATTGCAAAGCAACAACTATAGTTATTTACAAGAAACACCTTTAACTGCTTAACACCTAAGCAAAGAATATACATGCACCAGAATATACCTTTCTCCAATATATCCATAATTTATTTTAGAATTTGCTACCCAAGTTGTACAGTAAGTCTTCAACTCTTTTCATTTACTTGACCTTGTACTTGCTAGTTATTATACTGCTTGCAGTAATGACAGATCTCCCAGTGTACAGACTTCCTGGTGCTAATGTATAGGGAGAACTTTTAAATTTAAAAATATTACAACTTTGGAAACTCTCTGATTTCTGCCAGGGAAATATATGGAATTATGGCAGTTACACAAAAAGTACCCAAAAGTATCAACATGTGATGGTAAAACTTAGGTCATCAGATATTAAGGCCAATCTCATCAGAAGCTGAAGGTTAAATTTAGTATAAATTCATTCATAGGGTAGTGCAAGACTAGCACTAGTCCTTGTACTGCTTTCTCAGAAGCAGCAGCTGTGTATTTTCTCATGATTTCCACAAGACAATTGGCTATCACAGACCATGTTGCTAAAATACAAGTAATCTTAAGATAACACAAAAGTAATCTTATTTAATAAGTTTAACTAACCATAGGCTGTCCAACTTCTGAAAATTTCACTTTTATATCTTTTAAGTATTTCAGGATAGGTTCATCATGTTCCTGCAGAGAAAACACAGTGTATTTAATTTTCATAACATTAAATTACACACAGATTTAAGGCCTTGCAGAAATAAAACACCATGTTTCGAACAGGTTTTCCTTAGAAAACCGTTACAACACAGAAATACTTCCATGAACATGACCAGCAGATGGCAACAGTGGCTCCATACAGTCTCCAATATAGTACACAACCAAAAGCCACACAAACACCAAGTATTGTTTTTAGTAATGTCTAATACACATTTCACATACAATTCTATAAGCACTGAAAATGTATTAGTATTGCAAAATAGGTTCAAAAAATAAAACAGTAGGGAGGCATTCCAGTGCTCTATACTTTCACTTGAAAAATTACGAGAGATGACATCCACGTAACGGTTCCATTACTGCTCTCCAAAAGACATATAATGCATCATAGTGTATTCACTGCTTTCTTAAAGACACTTGGATTAATTACCAAAGCAACTTTAAACAATCCTGGACCCCCACCTACCTGAACCATATCACTGAGCAAGTCCACATTCTTGAATACTGTCAGCCAAAATTCAGGAATTCCTTTAGGGTCTTCTTTTTCTTCATCTTTTTTTTCTTCTTCAAGCTTAGCTTTGTCTTTCATTTCCTCCTTGAGAAAATAAAAGTATTAGGTTTCCTTAATTTTAAGAGTGCCCATAAGGTTAATCAATTCTATGCTGATACCAGTACAGATTAAGTCTCACGTGGATGCTTTAAGCAATCATTAATAATTAACATCATTATTAATAGGAAGTAATCCTTATAAACCTGGTATTTTTTTTAAATTCAGTTTTTATTGAATCTTGTTTCATGCTAAAGCTTGAGATATTGATAAGAACCAATTAAGATACTCACTGAAATTTCTTCGTCAGCATCTGTTTTCCATTCACATTCTTCTTCTGTAGGTTCATAAATGGCATTGATGATTTCACTTCGCTGGAAGATTAAATCAAAAATATTTTCAAATTTTCTAGTAATTGTCATCAGCAGTGCCCTAACAAATAAATTCCTAATCCTAAATTACACAATTAGTAATACATTAACTACTTATCAGAACTTTTTCTTCTGGCTCTACAAGATAGGTTCAGCAGTTACGAGGTGTTCAACACACTAAAATAAACACCAAATTCCCAGAAAAGTTACAGTATCATCTGACATCTGCTCAATTAAAATGAGGCCTGATACACTGAAGTCATTTTGGAAACCACGGAACAAACTTAACCTCTCGCTCCCTTAATCTTAGTTGATATTCACTTAGGTGTCAATACGGTATCAATTGAACAAAGGGGCACAAATGTGACCAAAGTAATTTGGAACATTACTAAGTTTTCTGGTTTTGCTATTCCCTTGTGTTTTAGATGAAACTTTAAAGTACAAATCAGAATAGCATTAAAATACCTTGTCAAATAAGGGCTGATAGAGAGCAGCATACTTTCTTTCCAGCTCGTGAACTTCCTCATAGAACTTTGCTTCTATCTGTGCACACTGGACTTGGAGGTTCTTGAGAGCATTCACACGTCTTTTAACAACTTTAGGCAAGCTGAAAAATTCAGTGACAGAACTGTTACTAACACTGCATTTTCAGTACATATTGATCCCTCTTTAATCAGACCCCTCGCAAGTTAACCAACTTGTACTACAACACACTTTACACTCTATTTTAAGCTTTAGAAAGCTTAAATCAAACCTACAACCAACTTCACCATTGAGATTGAAGTTATTAGCACAGGCTCTTAAATGAGGCTCAACCACAGTCAGAACCAGAGTATTCCAAACACCTTGGTAAGTGATGAGAGAAACTTGTGCAATAAATCTTAATTCTATAAACAAGTTCTACTTTATCAAAGAGCAATGAAGTAAATTCACTGAGCACAACTAAGAAAGGTCTCATCATTAATTTGCTTGGTTTTATGAAAAAGTTGAAGACAGTGGAGCTATTCTTTGACAAGAAATTTAATCTTCAAAATTTGCTGCTTTGTTTCACTGAGCAAAGCAGATGGTAGTACTGTCTTCAAACACACTGTCCCAAAGCAAGCCAGAAGTGGTCTGCTAAATGAGCCATTGAATCACAAATGTGTAAAAGGAAAGCAATAACTGCATTCCTCATCACTGCAGATCAACTAAGGAAAATTTCGGCAAGAATTTAGAGCAAGTTTTGATACATGAGAAAACCACATAAAGTACTGCTAATAACATTCCTGTATCATCTACTCATTACACTCAAAGCATAAAATTAATAATAATAATAATAATAGAGACATTAGGTCTCCAAGTATCTCTCTATAGTTTAAATAACTGATGTTTCATGACTAAGGCAAAGCTACAAAAGAGATTCCAAGGAGAAGGAAAGTGTCTTAAGAAGTGTGCCATACTGTAACTGCGGGGGAAAAGATCAGCCACTCTAAGTGTTAGCATTCCTTTCTTCATAAAAGCTCAAATAAAAACTCTTCAATTCTGAGATGAGCTACAGACAGGTTATGTTAGCTTTTCTGCTATCTGAGCAGCACAGTGTTTTATGACCACTAATGCCACAGACAACACTGTTTAGAAAGCAAAAAAACCATTTGTAACACTCTGGTCATACTATACAAATGCTGTACCTTTCTACATATCCTGCAGATGTTCCTACCAGACCATCAAGTCTTTCCTGAAGGGCTGCAAGAATCTGAGGATTCTGCATCATCTGCACAGTCAACTGTCGAGCTAAATTAAAAAATAAAATTATATAAGTGCAACGTGCATATTTTGGACTAATCTAGTGAGAAAGAATCATACATAAAAAAATAGAATATTAGACAAGCAAGAATTACAGATGCAAAAGAATTGCTTAAAACTGTGTCAAGTTTCCCTACTACCGAAACCTGTTTCTGATTTATAAAATCCATTTTCCCTCTGGGATTCCTAGAGTGTAATTTCCCTTCTGATTCTCACCTATAATAGCTGAGAATTCACTCAAAATCCACATTATTCATCTCTAGGTTCCTCTGGGACACCTGAATACTTACCATTTAATTACTATAAGCCATTTAATTACTTCAACTAACGAATGTGTTCCCCAAAATTTTGCAATCCAGTTTTGAAAACTCTTACTTCAATAGATTAGCAAAGCATAACATCTCGAGCAAAATGTTCTACTTTACTGTTATTATTGTGTTCAAGGAATCACATAATGTGGCACTATTAGCAGTCCAAGCAATTTTATTGCAGCGATTATTAGTTATTTCTCTTTTGGCTAACTGCTCTTTAGATTCCATTTGTGCCCCCAGACTTTAAATATAAAGTGTGAGTAAGACTGTTCAGCACTGACAAAACAAGTATTTTGATATATGCTCATGTTTTTTTGTTGAGGGGGGGAAAAAAAGGATTTATTAATTTTAAGAGTAGTAACACTAAGCATGATTTGTTCTGTTCACAGTCAAACAACTCAGCAGCAAATTACTAAGCAACTAATCAAAAAGAAAGATACACACACACATATATGTACATTAATTTTTTATACCCAAAGCTTCACATTTGTGAAGTTTTAAACTGTTTTTAGTTTTGAAATAATCCAGTCACATATCCACAATAATCCTGTCTTTTCCAATTGCACAGGTGGCCACCACTGCCTGAAACTGGTATGAACCACGACTAAATTGAGTAACTGCAGACAACTAATAAAAATTACAGCATTTAAAAAAAAAAGTCCTTGCTTCAGAACTTAAACACAATTGTACATCTGAAGTTGTTTTACCATTTTCTATTTTTTTTTGCAGTAAAATCCTTTAAACACACTAACTAGAAAGCACAGATGCTCAGATGTTTAGAAACTCTTGTTTTCAACATTACCTTTGCTGTTGGCATCTTCACCAGTTTCTTCTTCTTCTACTTCTTCAACATCTTCCATATCCTGTTGATCAAGTTCAGACTGCTCTTTGCTATTAGAAATATTCAATAACAGCATCAAGAAGTTAATTTTATAAAATACTACAATGAGCTTAAAGAGATCAAACTAGAGATTATGTGGGTAGAAGCAAACTGTTGCATCTTTTGATCTATGACAAACAAGTCTTAATTGCTAAACAAAGCCAAATTTGTCTTCATAAAAGTTTCACATTTGACTATCTCGGAACAGTTTAAAGAATTAGCAACTTTCCAGAATTACAAAGTATTCTTTTATAAAAGAATTCCTTCATTTCCTGTTCTTATCAACCAGTCAAAGCCTCCTTCAGCTCCACACACCATCTTCATTAAGATGTGCAGGCCTTGAGAACTGTGGGTAGGTTCACCTAAACTGTACTTCAAATGCCACAAAATAAGAGCATTCAAAGTATAGGAAAACATCTCTATGTAGAGTGAAACAATAGGAATGGGCAATACTGTCTGGTTTTCCCCTCCAGAATTCCAACTAACATAGTAAGTTGACTTGTGCCCTCTTCCACTTCTAGATTTACTTACAATTAAGATCACAAACCCATTTATCATAAGCAATGTAAGCTCTTCCCCCACATGCTATAAAACTCAGGTCTTGCCATAGTGCTTAAGGTCAGTATCTAAACTGTCTATCCAGTATCTGGAGAGCCCAGCCATGTAAAGTACAGCATAGGACACACTCAGAGCCTCAGTAACCTACAGATTTTACTTACTTGTCTATGTCTGCCATTCTGCTAAGATTTCAAACACTAAGGGGGAAAAAAAAAAAACACATAAGAACAGCAGCACTAGATTTCAATTACAAACTCTATGATCACATGCCATAGTACTAAAAGAAACAAATCATGTGAGTTTTATGAAACAAGATAAATACATATTACAGTCTGAAGAGTGGCACATCTCGAGCTCTCAATCAAAACACACAGAAACACTGAAAAGCTTTGTTCTGGTTTAGAACCTATAGATCCACTCATATAAATTGAAGTACCAAGTACCAGCAAAACACCATGTTGAGTTTTGGATCTTAGGATTGTACTAATATCACTGACTGAAAACTAGTCCTGTCTAACATAAAACCAGAATATAATCTGAGAAAAACTGACGCAAAAAGGGTGCTGGTAACTGGTATCCTCTGTTGCAGACAGAGGATACTTACAGTTAAATCAGTTTAAGACTGAAGATCCCTTTTTGTGGGTTTACTTTTAATCCCAACTTTACAAAACCAATCCAGGTAGCTCCTCAGAATATCTACAATATTTCAACATCTTACAAAAAAACCTGATGCCAGGTGCCAGGCTATTTAACACAACTAACTCCCATCTCCTGAATGATCACAAATTTCTTAAATATCTCAGTATAATCATCAACATACGCCATATACAGTAAATAGAGACAATTCATATTGAGAATCTTGCATACCATGAAGCACCTATGTTCTCAAACATATTATAAAATGAGGAACATTTTCTATCAGCAAAATAGTAATCGGGAATCTAGTCTCCAAATAGATGTTTCAGGTAACTTGAAGTCAAAGACAATACCATACACAGGAAAACACTGTCCCATTACTGCCATCTGCCAGTAATTCAGGAGGCTCCAACTACCAGGAATAATTCACTGGCACAGAAAGCATAGACTCCAATGCTTTAGAGTCTGTATTTTACCTGCTGTCCTGTAAGCTAAACAAATTCAAGTTTCCTTTAGGAATTTCAACTCCTTATAATGCATTCCAATGGGAATTTTAGCAAAGTGTTGGAGGCATGTGTTCCAGAAAAAGTGAAAACTGCATTTGATCTGTCAAAAGTGTTAACACAAAAACACAATCCCAATAAGATCAGGATATTAACAGTCAATATGAAGAATAATGTTAGAATTTAAACTTCAGAATGAAACACCTACATTTTATGTAAATATAATCTAAACATATTTTTTTGGTGTCATAACTACTTCCCAACAATTACATGGAAAGAAAGTATCTGATATCCTAATTTTGGACAACTTTACAGTGCCAATTAAGGATCTAGAATGTAATAAAAAAGATTAAAATCCCTAATATGCGGAAAAACTAGAGAACCAAATACTTGTCCATCTATTTCAGAAAAATAATGCAGTATTTGCTACTAAATAGAATGGCAGCACTGCTATAAACCAAAGTACATCTAACAATTCTGCAAGAGGAATTACAGCAATATTCTTGACTCATTTTATTCAGATTGCATTTGCCTGTCCTGTGATTTCAGTTGTACACATAGATGCAGGCTGTCCATATAACAATTTCAAAGACTCTCCTCTGAATACCATTCTCAAAAATAGCATGGACTGAAGACGTACAGAAACTGAAAGCATACTACAACTCTCACATACAGGTCCCTGTTTCTCTTGAACAACGTAACAATAAGCACTATTTTTGATTTACAGAACATTGAATCTATGCAAAATATACAACTTTTTCCTTACACACTTCCTCTTAACTTGTTTTTATTGCAGGACCATTTCAAGGAGACTGATAGTATCACTGTGCAAAAGAACAGAAGAAGCACAGCACACCTGCCTTTCACACATTTTTCTGCAAAGGCAACACAATGATGCTCCTTGCAGAGACTAGCATCTCCTCTCTCTGTTCTCCCTATCAAATAAAGCTTCAACTTCCACAAATTGGAACGCAGTTCTTTCAACAAAGGTGTGACCAGTGGCAGCACAAACCCTGTGGTCTCTCCAAGACAGTGGGCAAATGAAACAGCAGCTGAAATACCTAAGATAGAGGTTTTCTGAAAGAGACCAACTTCTATAGTTCATTTAAACATTTTTTTCCTAAATGAAGACAAGATTGGATATGAACAAATGATGCCTAAAAACTTTAAGAAGCATCTATCCCATCTCCAACAAAGGCCATTAGCCAATGCCTTGGAATAAGGCAATGCCATGGTAAGAATTCCCCCAGAAACACTTCTAGCTTTCAATCACTTTCAGAAAAAACACACTGGCTCAGAAGTGCAGGTATTTGACAATGTCATAACAAATTTTTATTTCAGAAGCTAGTCCTCATTTTCCTCAAAACCATGCAGGTAAGCTGATGATATCACTCAAGTTTCTGAGTTGCAATATTCAGCTCAGAGATCAGAACTAAGATTTTTCTACAATCTGTGGTAAAGGAAGTTTGACCAGCAGTCTCGTGTTCCTGAATTCCTCAGTGGGCCCTTGTTTTCACCCTCTGAACAACTACTTGTCATCAGCAACTTTCATCCATCCTTTCACTGTTCATCCTCTTTCCGAGATCACTTCTGACCATGCTGAAGGCATTCATCTCATTACCAAACCCTGTGGGACTCCATCATCTGCCTCTCTCTCTTCATTGCAATGGGCAGTTATCAGCCTCTGCTTTCTGGCCCTTAAACGATCCATGTAAGCACTGTGTGTTTTCAAATTACGGCCCAGTTTACTCAAAGACTTTGAATAATATTCTTCAAAGAATTTTTTTTGGAATTAAAATAGACTGCATCAACCAGCTGTCAACTTCAGAGCCTCTCTCTAGTGTATTTCTCTCACTCATCTAATTTTTTCGATTCTCCTTGCATCAGTCCTTTTCATGTCCCATCCTTTAATCTTCCCTCCACTTTTTACACAACTCAGTATCAGAATGTATACAGTTGGAAGAGTTCTTCTGCAAACAGAGGAGATACTAGTGTCTGTCATGACAATTATCTGCCAGCTCTAGACAACTGTTCTTCAGTAAGGAGACTATAAGGCACTGCCAAGAAAACTACACTGGCAGACATTTAGGCTAATCTGTGCAACCCACTAGCATGGAAGAGATGTAGTTGCATCACATTTTGTTTACTGTCATTTACTTAAACGACCATAAGCTTCTTTTTTTAAACCAGCTCTACTGGTTAAAAAAAAAACCAAACAGAAACAGAACCACAAACTGTAAAAGCAGAAAAGCACTGAGAAAATACATTCCTTAAGAGCAAATAACCTCTGCTATCTTTGTGCAATGCCCAGTCCAAGGTCCTGGTCTAGTCTTCAGAGTCTCAAATACAACATATACCACAATCAATAACATTAGAAGACACCACTGCAGTATTTATTTTGCAGTATCTCCCCAACACTAAGTATTTAAATATAGTACTCATATCACTCCACTTTCCATAAAACACAGCTGTCCTTCCCAGTTCTTTCACAGGTGCATTTAGATCTGTAAACATCAGCTGCACCTTGGCATGTGAGCAACAAGAACCACTCACTGTCATCAGTCCCTGAAGTAGTCGCAGGGAGATATCAGTTCACCAGCTGTCAATGCAGGATTATAACAAACCTGGCTACACCTGGTGCATTACTTCAAGCCTCAGTGTCTAGGTGATTGTTTTGGACTGAGACACTGCTTGGAAACTAGGCCTCCTGACTGCAAGAAGAGGCTTATGAGCACAAATAAAGGGCAGTCTACATCCCTGTACAAGACCAGCATGCAAAAAACCTGATTAGTAAAATATTTTATTTCCCTCTTACTTGAACCACTACAGCCACTAGCAGACCACATTATTGTCAAGTAGGAGAGGTGCCCACAGGCTTCACTTACACAGTTTTGCTGATCATTGTAAAAATATGCAGAGGAAAAAGAAAGTTATCTTATCTTTGCAGGGCTTGAAAGAGAATGCGTATGAAGTTTGTGCTACAAAAAGAAAGCAGAAGTACAGAAAAGCAAGCTGCAGTGCAAGTTTCCTAAAGGGTCAAATTCAAAACCTCTTTCATACATGTACCTTAAGCCTGGCTGCCATCATAAGAAAGCATGTTCTTTATCAAAATTAAAAGGTTAGAAAGCTTAAACCAGCCTAGCTTACCCACAGTTTTAAGTGCAACCTGAAGATCCACTAAAAATCAGCAAAACTCCCTTAAAATTTAAATCTTACCAAAACAGTATGACAATTTGTTATTTTCATTAGGCTTAAAGGACACTTGATCTTTTTAATGTCATGTTTTTCAAGAAATTGAGTTCAATACACGCAGAATATTCACGTGTTCATCCTCAAGCTAGCCATTAGTGAGCTTTCAGTTTTCAAGGGTTTTCGCTTTTTCACTAAGTGATTTTGCGCAAGTGAAGACAGTAATACGAACTCTAAGTGTTCAGCACTTCTAATCTCTCCTTTATCCACACACAAACTAATCTGAGTTTGCACAGAGGCACCAGCCACATTACAGCTAGGACACAGGCTTTGGTGAGAAGCCTTTTCTTTTCCAGATCAGCTTTACGTGTCCCAAGTAAGCACACCACTATTAGATTACCGGGACATCCGCTCGCCCTCAAGAAGACAGGTCACAGCGAGGTGAACTGAAAGTCAGCTGAGGCAGCAAGACATTCCTGAGACACAGTTCCTCCAGCAAAACAACAGCTTTTTTGCACAAGCCCTAAGTCTGGCAGGCTGACAACACTTCTCAGTTGTTCAGCATCTCTGAGCATACCATGCCACAAACAGTAGCCATACCCTCCCTTTCAGGAAACACCTCTTCCCCTTCTCTAGACAAATTGCTCACACAGTTACCTAGGAATAGCAATTAAAAGAAAATTTTGGAGTTGTTCAACAGTCACAAATGGGCTTTTTGAGGCTATCGGACCCCAGCTATAGCCAAGCCTTGCCATGTCATATTTCTAAAGGAAATCTATCCTTTTGCCCAAACTGATTTTCCCAGTAGTCAGTAATTCAGAGCACTACAAATACAAGTCAGTTTGTCCACACAACAGCATATCAGCCTCTTCCTGGCCCTCGCAAGCCCTGGACAACTGAAAGCAATACATTAACAGAAAATACCTAAAACAAATGAACCCTATGTGGGATTCAGAAGCTGCAATGTAAGGTAGCAAACTAAGCAGAGGACTAAGTCAGATGTAAGTGAAAAGAGAGATCCAGCTGGAGTACAGCTAGTTGTATTAAAAAATAATCACCAGGATTAAGTCTGGTAAACTGTATGCAATGTGTGCAGAAACCAAAGGTGCCAGACAAATGACATCATACCAGCCAAGTTCAACTCTCGCTAAAGCCTGGGAATCTCAAGAGCAATAGATTCACTAGAAGTTACTTAAAACTGATGTTCTAGCCTAGAATTCCAGGACAACTAGTAAGATTTCTCCTTACATAATCATCATTAAATACAGAAAATAAAAATTAAAATAGCTTCAAGATCCATTAGAAAACACTCTTTGACTGAAGATGTTCAAAGTAATTGTCTGGGGTAGCTTGCTCAAAACCTCTAAGAGAGGCTTGCAACTTTAAAGAGCCCAGATGCTCTGCACAGTGATCTTAAAGGTCTTTTCCAACCTAAACAATCCTGAGAACTAAGTGAACTGCTTCAAAAGTACACAGTACATGGTACAGAGTTTCACACTTCAAATGTCTTGGTACTACAACCCAAAAAACGCATCAATCATTCCAAAACCGTTAGTAGAAGCTAACTAGCAATCACCAGGTAGGGAAATTGTTATGAGAGAACAGATCGTACAGTTAAGTAGTAACTAGGAGAACATTTAGCTCCTCTTCAAAAAGAAGTAATTGAATAATGCATCAGGTTAAAAATGCCATTTCAAAAGGGAATAAATAAAGCAGAAGACCAAGTGTTTCCTTTATACTTGTGAGATCAAATTCGTGCATCCATTACCACTCGCATGAAAACTGGTCATGAAACAAGGGGATATTGTATCTAGTCTTATCCTGAGGGGAGACCTCATTGCTCTCCACTACTACCCAAAAGGAGGCTGTAGCCAGGTGGGGAGTGATCTCTTCTCCCAGGTTAACAAGAACAGGGTGAGAGGAGATGGCCTCAAGTTATGCCAGGGCATGTTTAGATCAGATATTAGGAAAACTTCCTTTTCTGAAAGGGTTGTCAGGCATTGAAACAAGCCACCTAGGGAAGTGCTGCAATCACCATCCCTGGAAGTGTTCAAAAAATGTGTAGATGTGGCACTTGGGGATATGGTTTAGCAGTGAACACAGCAGTTCTGGGTTAACAGCAGGACTCAGTCTTAGAGGAGAGGCCTTTTTCAACCTAAACAATTCTATGTTTCTGTGATTAACATGGCAGATAAACAACATGTTACAAACAGATTATATCATTCATCTTGGGGAAAAAATATGCCTTCTTAGGAAAGCTGAAGGTCAAAAAAAAAATCAATCTCAGTAAAATGACTAGAGTAGTGCAGTGCTAGAACATCAAGATGCCACATCTATTTGATGAAAGACATTATCAGCCACTGAACTCTCCAGAGAATTTCTTTATTTGTGCCTCAAAGTTATTCTGTTAACAAAAGATTTCTAACTGTTAATGCAGGAACAAAAATTGACAAAATTTAAATAATTTTCAAATCTAGAGTAGATAATTGTAACTGTCTGCCCAAATATAAGCAGAGAAAACAAGAGTATGATATAATAAAGATGACAGTACTAATAAAAAGCTATTAAGCTCTGGATAAAGAGACTAAGGAGCTCACAGGCAATGGAAGCAAGGAATCTAGGTTCCTCAATGCAGTAACAAGGTGACACTGGACCTTTGCACTTACTTAAATCCCTCCATTCTGACACAATTTATCGTGCAAGCACCAACTCATCCACCATGTGCAAAAACCATGCACAGTTAACAGCAGAAATGCTAACTGGCATGGCAATATATAGGAATCTTTAGCAGAAGCTGAAGGTCTCCTGACCAAGCAGAAAAGGGTAAGAAATTCAGACGAGAAGCGGCGTTTCACGAAACACATTCAGAACTTCCAGCTATGCGCATGTGCTTAAATATCCAAGATGGGAAGCTCTCGTATCACCTTGTGAGAGATACATTCCCCTCATGAAGGGAACACCAAGTTTCTCTTCTGAACCACCTTCCAGTCAGATTAAACAAAACCCGCTGGAAAAGCTTATTGTTCTCCTAAGCTATGCATACCCCCATATCCTCTTCCTTGCATCAGCAACATCTGAATGACTGTAAAGTTAAAATAAGTTCTAAGCATTTCTTTGTACGGTGTTAGACCTTCAGTTGCATGAGTAACAGCAGGGTCAAGAGACAGAGGCTGTCACAGGCAAGTACGTTTTGTAACAACTCATGAAAAGGGTAAGGCAAGTTTGAAGTTACTGTAAAACTCTACTGTTGTATCTCAGCTTATGGTAATATGGCAAAATTCAGTATCTGGCCGTAGAGAACAAAAAACCACTTAAACATGACAATGCTGAACCAAGTAACACAATACAATTCATTGAAACTGTCTGCTCTCTCCCCTTCAAATGGTATTTTTTTGCACTCCCTAATAACTCCTGAGGTAAAGGCATCAACCTCAGCCATTTGCCAATGCAACTATTCCACTAGTGCTTGCAGGCCTCCGCACAATACATATATACGTGCTACAGCATGAAAACACATTTTCCATAATTCAACTTTAATGTGCTCTACACTTGCATAACAATGTCAGTTACTTGATGGGAAAAAGCCAAATTCTGCAAAACAAAACAGAGAGATAATATATATAAGTAACCCAGTTTTTAGCAACTGCAGGATTTGTTTTCATTCATGTGGAAACCCATTCTAAGCTTTCCCCTTAAACAATTTTGAAACAAATACTGAACTCCTATCTTTGTAGCATTTTTACTGCATTTTAGATAGTGTCTGTTTACTCTTTCAGTAGAAAAGAGCCTCCACACCGAGAATGAGCTAACCTATGAAATTACAAGTTAAAATCAGGTCTAAATTATATCTGCATGCTTGTCTATGCTACTGACCTGAGGTTCGTGATCATGTTCTAAAAATAGGGTAATTAACACACAATGTTGCCTTTGTTCTGGATGCCAAGATTCTGTAGCAGAAAATTTAATTTCTATTTAGAACAATTGAAAAGTAACAAGTTTAAATTAAAATCTGGAAAAAATTAACAAGGATTTTAATTCTCTTTTAAACAAACTACTCAGTATAGCTTTTTACAGGTTTTACTTTCCATCACTGATAATGGGAAAAACAGCAGGTATCCTAGAGGATTGAAATCAAAGTCTTTATGTATAAAGAAATATTTAAAATTTCCTATGAGAGTATTTCTCAATACAGATTATGTTACAGGTAGTCAGTTTGTTAAAAAGTGGCAAAGCAATTAAAAAAAAAGTGTTTTAACAAAGCTCTTCAGGTAGCAGGGTGCACTCTTAACCTTTAAAAAAAAACTTGTGCATGCCACAACATCAAACAATAGGAATGACAGCATTAGTTGGCTACCTAGATCACCACATCATCAAACAACAGGTACAACAATTATGTTGCTATCTGCAAAATTCACACTGCAGCACTAAAGTTTTTATCCAATTCAACTCCAAAAACATGTAAGCATCCCATGTGAAAAGAAAGTTTAAAAACACTGAAGAATGTGTACAGGTTTCAGAAGTGTGTTTTTTGCTAGAACATCTGATGAAAGCAACTTTAAATTCATTCATTAACCAAGAAGCCCCCGAAATTCCTAAAATGTATTTAGCAACTTCTTTGTTAGCTTCTGTTCAGTATTTTTTTCATGGAAGCCAAACCACTACTAAACTACCAATTTTAAAACACCCAGTTTTCAACTAACAAGCCAGTGTGCACTAAAAAAGGAACACAACCACAACTTTAACACATTTTGGAGGCTGTTGGGATGAGATGTTACAACTGGCAGTTAAGACCCAACAAAAGAATGCACATGGTTATGGTTTCTACAAGTCACTTTCAAATGAATACAGGTGCAGTTTAAAAAGCAATTGTAAACATGTACTAGGGCTACAGAGAACTTGAACCACGGAACTTGAGCATTGTTTACAAAGTTATCTTCATAAACATTCTCTTGTGAATGTCACTCAATCGCACCTTTGGCACCAATACAGAAGTATGTGATACCTCCAATAACACTGAAGATGGTGGTAGAAGAATCAAGAGGCTGTGTCATGAAGATCTCACCAGTTCAAACATAGCAAGCATGTTTCTGATGATGCTACCTTGCACGCACAAGAAACACCATCAAGCACTATACCAGCTCATACTTAAACATTCAAAGATGAGTCATTTCCAAAACTGTGGTATCACAGATATAAGAACTGCTCAAAAGGGGGACCCAAGTGAGGCAAAATAAACAGTATTGAAATCTAAAACAACAAAAGATGAAATTCCAACTAATTTGTAATGCAAAAGGTCAAAAACCTGCTGTGTAAAGACATATATAATGGCATGCAGTCCACTCAAGACTTCTACTCAACAAGCAGAAGTGGCAAGATCTGAAATGAATGTATGGTGACTAAAACACACACTACAAAATATCATCATTGTGCACTTCAGTACTGTATCCTTAATGAAAATACTGTATTCACTGCTCAACACTGAAGAGAGGAGCTAGCTTAGTTAAGGGCCTAGCAACATGAATACCTGAGCAACAGAAGTTCACATTTTATATTATTTGAGAGGAGAGCAAAAAGAAATGACACAAGAATACCTACATTAACATTAAGTTCAAAAAGACCAGATTCAAACTTGGTTTCAGTGCAAACAATTAATTAGGTTTTTTTCATGTACCTTCCCTGTGTTTCCCAACCTGACCTTTCAAAGTCTGTCAGGTTTTTATCAAGGGCCAGAACTAAACCAACACTTTCCATCATGGGCAAATCATCCCACAAGAAATCAGAAAGAATTGCCTCTCCTTTCTTTTCTGCATATTAAGCAATATCTCAATAAAGTAACGGACTAAACTAATTATAGTGCAGATGGTCAGAAAAGATAATAAGCATTTCTGATTCTAACCTGAGTCTCAGAAAGTCTAGGGGTTTGTCCATTCCAGATTTCAGGCACCCACTTAGTCAAATCTCTTAACAAGAATCTCCAGTACTTGGCTAATTCTAGTATCTCTTATGTTTTGGGTGAAGGTTTCTTCATTGTTTGTTATTTGGGTGGTGGGAGTGGTAATTTTTTCAAGAAGAAATGCAAAATCATCAACTGAATGCTTCAAAGCTACAGGTACATTCAAAACCCAGAGTTTTTATATCTAAAATTTGCTTTCACTTTTTGAACATACAAACCTACTAAGGATAAACTGGTAGTACTTCGTTCTGAAGTCCTCAAAGAGCAAGTGAAACAGTTGATATGCAAACTCTCTATTCATTATGGCAAGTTAAGCTTTAAAATGAGACATCACCATTGCAAGTCATGTCTGTGCAGATGTACATTTAAGCACACATTCAGCCCCCTCAATGCAATTGTAATTCTCAGCACTACAATCTAAGCAGCTTTCCATCTAGGAAAGACCTGCAGTTTAACCTTTGACAAATAGTTAAAATGCAGATGATGTCTTCATTTAAGCAGATGATGCAAATTCATTGAAGAGATTAATCTTTTGGGAGAATGTAAGTTACTTCATATCTTAAATTATTTACATTTTTAAGTAATCCTAGAGTATCAAAGGTAAATTAGCAAACTGGTTTTTTTCTTTTTAATGCAACTGAAGTTTTAATCTGCAATATGTGAAGTCTTCCTGAAAACTTAAGGTCAAAAGTTATGACTAAATACACAAGGCTACATCAGTGGCACATTAAGATTTTTCCTTCTGCATTAACTTTGCTGATTCACAAAATCATAGAATCATTTAGTGTAGGAAGCCCTCAAAGCCTTCACACATTGCTTCTAAATAGCTTAATTTTTCAGAAGGTCATCAGATGAATCCCCAGGCAACTTCTGTGATGCCTTCCGGACATGTCTGGTTTTCTAGACAAATACATTATGACACCAGACCTACTCTCCAGATTAACAATGTTAGGTGATGAGGAAATGCACTAACCTCTGAGCTGAGTGAGAATCAGCTAGATTGAATTAGCTTTAATTATAGTCACTTTTGAATGCTAAGTAATTCACAAATGAAAACTGACCTATAACCAGTAAACCCATCATCACAACCATTCCTCGGATTAGACATGATTTGTACTATGAAGTTCCACTCTATTAGCTCCTAGCCACTTCCCTAAGGAAAAGCTCGATGGAATGCAGTTGTCCAGACCAGTTGAGAAGACTCCTCAGCTGTACTAAAATAAAATCAGTATTAAAAAGTCTTGTTTCTGTCTGCAAAGTACTGTCTTCTATGTAAATGGCTGTTAGTACCTCACAAATACCAAAACACTCTCAGTTCATGGAAAATCACAGAGCTGAAGTTCCACTGAATGTATATACGAATGCAGAAAAACAGGCATTGAAAGAACACCTGCATCTCCATTTTCTGTAACCTGTCCAATTCCTGAAGTTTCCTTAACAAGAATCAGATCTTCAGTTTGAGGTATGCCATGTTTGCAGCTGTTTCTCAAGAACTTGAAGATGAACTCTGGTACAACTACATTACCAAAAAAATGAAGATAGCAGAGACATGTTCATTATACCTGTTGTTCTACTGGAATAAACTGGCTTTCACCAAAGGATTGAATCAAAATTCAAAATAGAAAATTCTTGTCTTATTCTCCCCTAAGATTTTTCACTATTGAAATTCATATCCTCAAGCTATTTTACTCCCTGAAGGATACAATTTCTTCCGTGATGAGTCGAGCTCTTTGTGTTAAAATTGCTTCAACTTTTAGGAGCCTAGTGAATAAACAGTTTTTATCAAATGTACAGAGTAGGCCAAAGTTTCGTCATCCATGTGGAGTTCTGTATTAGAGGACATGGCCTCAGCCTGGAAGATGCAGGTCTCACTCAGTGTTGTAAAAACTCTGTTAACAAAGGTTCATATTACCATGCCCACAGTGCTTTGGTTTCAGTTTCGTTTGTGCACACATGCCCAAAGACAAGAAGAAAACAAACCACCCTTTCCAGGGTGCTCAGTAAACAGGTCACCTTAAAAAGCCCCCCACCTGCTTCCAGGAATAGTTTCTGAGTGAGGCAGGGGATAGGTGATGCACAAGGATGGCAAGAGCATTACTGTGCTGTATGTAAACACACAGTGCTGCAGCAGATCCGGCACTTTTGGCACTTCTTGCAACACCAGCCTGGTGGCACAGATGCAGCACAGTACTTCTGGGTGCTTCCAACACTTGCTTCCTAGTCTTGTGAAAGCAAGAGAAAGACAAGGAGCTCTGAAAAACACCAATCTACCACCTGTGCGCAGGACCAACGTTCCACAGTACTCTGTCCTCAGAAACCAGAGTACATGATATCCAAGCCTTGTCACAAAACACAGAAAAAGTGGAGGACAGTAAGACTGCTAATATGCATCACTCTTACAGGACCAAGTGGGACACACAAACATAAGCTCAAGTATCAGTGGCCTGCTCTAAGCACTTATATCAATGTTTCAGGTACCCAAAGCCTGAGAGGCCTCAACTTTTGTCTGGTATAGAAGCATCTAAGTCACTTAAATTTCTATAAATGTAGATCTTAAATTCTATCTTCCCCTAAGAATTAATATAGTTTCTGGATTAACAAGAGAATGGAAGCCACTCAGCCTGCTTCACCCAAAGTGCGGTGCTTTTCTCATTCTTTAAAGAATACCATTGTGAAATAGGCACAGCAGGAAGGCTCCTAAAAAGCTACTAACATTTTTTGTCAAAAAACTACCTACAGTAGTTCACAACCTTAGGCTTTAGCTCTTCTCTCAAGTTTAATTTCATGACTGTAATTAAAATTATCAGGCACTATCTCCTGCCTGATTAATGTGGCATCTACTAGCAGATGTTAAAATCCCAAGAGGGGCTGAGCAGAGGAAAGTATTTGTCATACCTTGCAGACACTGTGCCCACTTCTCTTACCCTGCACAAATGAGTAAGAACACGAACTATTAAGTATATCTCAATAGGGCTTCAAACACAGACATAACTAGAGTGAGCTTGGAGATAAACTCTGGAAGGTGATGGTGTATTATTACTGTACCAGTCACTTGAAGAAAGGTTTGGGCTTTTTCTGCAAGCGAGGTAGATTTTTTAATCAAATATTAAAAGCCTCACAAGTATTGGCAGTGTAAGGCCCCCAAACATTCAATACGGAGTTGATAAGAGTATGTTTTATACGTACATAGAGCTAGATGAATGCTGAACACAAGATAATACTGCCACTTGTAGTTACTAAACCTTCCAGGTAGTTTCTCAGCCTTCTTTGGTAACGCAAATTTTGAGTGATATCAGCTAGCAGGCATCCGGAGAAGCGACATGTTGAACTCCCGAACACCGCTCTATCCTGAGGCAGGACGCAGGAGTTGCCCGTCCCCTGGCTGAATCTCTGGGTCCCCCTGGCAGCAGCACAGCACAGCACAGCCGCGCCGCGGCTCCGCACGGGAGCGGGAACAAGGCGCGGGAGGCGGCACAAGGCCACGGCGCGCTGCCATCCGCCGCTCCTCGCTCCGCCATGTGCGCATACACGCGCGGGCCCCCGCGCCGGACCGGCACCGAGCCCCTCCCGCGCCGTCCCCGCGGCCGGCCGGACACGCTTACCCGCGCCTCCCCGCGCCGCTTCCCGGCCCCACCGCCCTCC
>VZRN01006818.1:5773588-5788893 GCA_013397935.1 Dasyornis broadbenti
CTCACGCTCCGCCCGCCCGCGGCCCCGGGGCTCCCCGCCAGCCGAGCCGCCAGGTGCTGCCCGGCCCGAGCGCGGCGAGGGCGGAGCCGCCCGCCAGTCAGGTTGTGATGCCACCCCGACCGCTTCAGTGCTGCCTTAAGCCCGAGCGCGGGGGTTTCTAAAGGCGCCTGAGCACAAATAGAAGTTACTCGGGCGGGTAAACTCTATTCACACACGCCACAGGTACCACAAAACCACAGTCAGTACTAGCTTACCTTTAAACACCAAGCTGAGCACCATGGTGGTTCAAAAGTTCTTTTATCAGAGTTTCGACCATTTCTACCTTGGCTGGGGTGCACAGCCAGAGGCAGCAACAACTCCAACCCTCCCATTTTGATTTGCTATACTTGCCTGCCAGAGACTTGATTTGCTGCAAATGCCTCTCATGCCTGGCTTTGAGCTCCAAACAAAGCTGTTCCTTAAACTGATTCCTTTCTAGGGTTTCTCTCCCATGCTCATTGTCTTGACTAATAACATGGAGCACACTTGGAGAAGACGTCTGTGATCTTCACTAAACTTACAGGAATGTAAATGTCTTTGAGACTTTTAGCTCCCCTTGGCTGAAATGAGCCAATGATTTCAAACACAATTAGCTGGGATGGCCAGACACATGGTGTGATGGCATAAGAGCTGTTTGCTGAGGATACGTTGCCAAATACTTAATGTATATTCTTTGGATTGTACCAAATTCTTGCATCTACTTGTCTAAAGCAATCTGCAGTCTAAATGTATCTATTTAAATAATGGAAATGACAACAGAAAGCAAAAGAAGAAAAAGCGGTGGATCTGCCAAGTATCTGCAACACATTCTATATTAAGAACAAGGAAAATATAAAGGATTCTATTCTGTATGGTTCCACACCAGCTTTGTTCCAGTGTTGGGCAGTAAAACCTCGGCCCCCTAAAGCAGATGTCTTTGTGAAAAAGAAATCCCATCTGCAAGGCAGAAGTTTATGGAGAGAACTTAAGGATGCCCTATTCCTCAGCACACTGAATTTTGGAAGGTGGGCTTCTTTATGTCATGCAATTTTAAATAGCTAGAAACCACAAAGCTCTAAGGAGGTAAAAAGAAGGATCTAGGACAAGAGTTGCACAGCATAGTCCAAGCGATAGGGAGAAACAGGGATAGAGATGCTACATGATTCTAAAATTAAAATACCTATAGCCCCCTTGCAACCCTTTTGAAATTGTAAATTTAAATTTTACTGGATATTAATGTCTTATTTATCTGAGATGTCTGGTGCTTGGGAACATGAAGGGGGCAGAGATGTACAGAAGGCATTTGGTAAAAATGAGCAGTCAATTGCTATTATTGCAACATATTATTATATACTATTGCAGGCGTTCCCTTTCTTCAATCAGCTAAAGTGGCAATTGACTGTAAACAAGTGATTCACAAGGCAGTGGCTCGCCTTGCTTGTTCTTCTGAGATCTCCTACCTCGTGACATGCAGAACCCTGAGGTGACAGCCGGTGACCCCTAGGAAGAGGTACAGAGACGTGCAGAAGCCAGCTGTGTGGAGGAGAGAGCGTAAGGTAGTCAGCAGCCGCAGCTAAGGACTGGACACAGGTCTAAGCATGTCTAAGCTGGAAATGTACCTGTAGGCTGGAGGGAAATGCCTTTTCATCCAGAATTCTGAAATGTCTTTTGGGGGGTTTGAATTAATCAAGGAAGTCGTTCCCTTCTCAAAAGACAAAACCAAAGTCCTAATCTTTAACTGTTTTTTTAGCAGTTTTTGAAGAACAACAGTTATGGAACAATGTTTTTCAATCAGAAGCAGTTTCTGTGAACAGCTAGAAAGGGAAAAGTGACAGGATATAAGGACACAGCTCCTGCTTCCACTTGGCACCTGCCATCACAGATGTACAGAGGAAAAGAGAAGCTTATTCTTACAATACCTGAATTGTATGCACATGCAAGCTTTATAGATTGAATTGTTTTGCTGTCAAATGGTTCAACTTATCATGGCATTTGTACAGTAATGAAAATTATATAAAGGAACTTTAGTTTCTTTAGACTTGAGTTCTAATGGCTGATATATTTTTCTTTGCTTTTTTGCATTTCCCATGAGCGTGCTCTTTAACTTGTAGTTTCAGTCTCCCTGGATAGTTGAAGTACTGCCTTGGAATTGCACAGAACATCAAACTATCACCATTATTTGAATAAGAGGAATAAAATCACCTGGGAATACCTTTGGTATTGACACAGATATATTTTCCTTGTAAACGTGTTTTGTTGTTTTTTTTTTAATGTTATATCTTGAAGTTTTTTATAAGACTCAGAACGTGTGTGTGAAGAAATGTTCAGGTGTGGTCACTGAGTGTGCAGAGACACACGGTTTTATCCCAGCTGGGACAAAGAACCTTGACAAGAGACACTAGGAGAACTGCCCTATGGCATAGAAGCTGGGATAGGTCTTCTGGGGACAGTGACTTGAGGTCAAATTGCTGCTCCAAATCAGCTGAAGAAGAGTTTGAACTGGGTCACTCACATGCTAGTTGAGTGTCTTACTCATGGAGCTCTACAATACCAGGGAGTCTGACCTCTCCCTCAGTGCATAGCACTTCTCAGCGATGCTCTGAGTCCTTCCCCCCACAGCTTGCATCACTGACTCAGTCAGTGCAGGGGGGCTCAGGCAGGGGCTGTCTCCAGGCAGAGGCCTGGAGGGCACTCAGGGACGGAGCACAGCCCTGGGTTTGTACGTCGAGGGCCCTGGAGAAGGTCAAGCACTGATGTTGTTGCAGGAGGCCAAACCTGTACTTCTGTAACAGCCTGTTGCAACAAATGAGTTTGGCACTGAGATCCAGGCTCCGCCTTGCTAAGCACAGCATCCAGCGTGCTTGTGTTGCATTCAGGCTACAGCCAAGCCAAAGCAGCAGTGCCTTGGCTTAGAGAAACTTATTGGTAATGGAGCTTAGTATGCTTTCTTCAGATCAAGAACTCCACTGTGGCAGGTGATTCATTGAACATTAAGGCTGCTTTCAGTCTCTTTTTTACTGCTAGAAAAATGCAGAAGGTCTTTAGTATGAACCTGGATGTGATTATCTGAACACCTAGACACCCCTTCAGACTACTAGGCACTACTACTACAGGCTTGGCACCTACCAAAGGCTCAGTTTTGCAGTACTCACATCCTGCTAAGCACTGCAAAACTGTAATGTATGAAAAGCTATGACTACACATCTTCTTCTGATCATAGCTGATTTCAGAACAGCTTGCCTTGACTCTTTTCCAAAGGACCAGTTACTCAAGGTTACCCTCTCCTTAAATCTGTTGGCAGATGTGAGCACGGGGTTACAGCAAGGATGATATGAGCGCTCCATGTCTACTTGTGTCTCTGGTAGCTGGCTGAGCTACAATCACCATGGAAGTTATCATCAGTCACTGAAAATGAGAACACTCGCTGAACTATTTACAGAGTAAAAACTGCAAGTGGCACAAAGAGGTGCCTTTTCCTTGGTACGATTTCAAACAGCAATGAAAGCCTGTGTGGAACTACTAGGTTTATCAGTACACAGTGAAAACAGAGAATCCAGAGTATTTCTTTTAAAAGACTAGATTTCTTTCTTGTAGCTAAAAGCAATTCTTTCAGCTCTTACTGGATGATTATACCAAATTACGTGGCTAGACAATGAATGACACAGCACAGAGCTGGTTAGTTTTTCCATGTTGTTTACTTTTTGAGGAGCTACTTGTTTTATAAAGGAAAACACATGATCCCAGAAAGCAAGTAATAGTTTAGAAACAGTGCCACAGGCAGCATAGAAAGTTCTGCTGAACTATCACGTGGCAAATCATGCAAATTCCCCTGCAGAGCTGAGTGAACACCTCTCACTGATTTCTGGTTTGTGCTTGCTTCTGCTTTTGTTAAATGAGTGCAAATTTTCCCTCAGGGAACACAGGGGTAGCAGCAAGCTAAAGAAATACAGTGTGTGTAACCTTTGACACACTGTAATAAAAGACAAAGAAATATTACATGTTTTGGAAAAAAAGTGAAATGCTGAAATAAGATTATACACTTTTTGATACAATAAACCTTTACCATCTTTCATTTTTCAATATATTTAACTGTGCAGGGACTAAATCATGACTCTTCCCTTACATAAGAGGGAATGCTCATAGACACAGAAGGTGTAAACAAAAAGTAACAGAAAGAAAAAAACCAAGAAAATTCCCAAACCTAGGGGAAAGATAAGAAAATAGGGATACAGAGTGGAGTAAGCAACTGGGGCAAAAAAAGTAAATGATTCAGATGTATTGAAAATAATGAAGAAATGTATGTATGAATACTCTAGAGATAGTACAGAAGTTAAACCCTAAAGTACGGTGCATTTGGTGTTTTTAGAGTCATTTCAGGGAGCTAGAACACACTGCAGGTTTGTTTTTTTAAAATATTGTACTTACTGTGAAATAATTTCATTGGGGAAAAAAGCAACAATGCTAACTGAAATGTCACTGTAGAATAGACTTTTTAAAGAAACTGTATGTGGAAACCGATTAATTATTAAATCATTGCATTAAAACAAAACTTTTTATAACATATATAAATTAGTTAAGTAATAAGAAAAAAAGGAGCTGTATCTCTTGTAGTAGCTGCGATTGGTCCTAATGTATCTAACTCTCACTCAACAGTAAAACTGAGTCCAGAGAGGTTCTTGTTTCTAGTGTTGTTGGTCACTTCACTTGATGAAATAAATGCCATGAAAATTAATAGTTAGAGTCAAGGGCTTTACTTTGGTCTTATAAGGATGTAAGTAATATATTGCTTAAAGGGTGCCCAATGCCTTATACCTGAAAGGAGTAAGCTCACTCTCTCAAACTGCTCTGGTTCTTTGGCCTTCACAGGTTTAATGGTTTGGAGTTTGGTTTGGTTTGGTTTGGTTTTTTCACGGTAAGAGAGTGTACTAGCCAACGCCTGAACTCTGTTGCTGGTAAAAGTGCCCACAGTAGCACCCCTGGGTATTTATTCAGCCTCACAGTGGGGCAGGAGATGGTTTGGAACCATATAAAAAAAAAAACAACATCCCAAAAAAGGGGGAAAAAACAATAACCCATTCTTGTGGGCAGCAATCCCTCCCTCCTTTTTCCTCTCTAAAAAAAAAATCACAGTTGGAGCAATTACAAACATTCCATTTAGATCATCTTCAGTTGTTTAGTTTTATTCTTACTATTTCACTATATCTTTGTTAGTATTAATTCCAATGTTTGCAATTAAAAATCATAGTAAGGCCAAATCTTGCATTTTATAGTTTTAAAATATCAAAATGAAACTTTGACAATTTTAGCACTTCTGTCCTATACATGTCTTGAGTTGAAACATTTGCTAAGACTAACCCTTTTGGACAAGCAATTGATTTTCAATCAATTGACAATTACCAATTAAATCTATGATCTTTATCTTGAAAATAAAATTCTCATCAGCTCTAGTCAGAGTATGACCTAGCACAGGAGAGCTACTTCCTTCCCCCCTTGTAGCCTGATTTTTTAGGATGTTATGAGCCTTCAATGAGCACAGACTCTATTTGCTTTTCTCAATACATTTTTCTAAATCTTTGTTTTCTTCAGCAACATGAGCAATACTTTTTTTTTCCTGGAGGCAGGTGCCTTGGCATCACATAGCAGTGCAGAATACAGGTGGAAGGAATTGCAGCTATTCCAGCCAGCGAAAAAATTAAGGGTTCCACAAAATTGCAGTTCAATACACAGTAAGTCAAGTAGATGACATTCAAAGGCTGATGAGCTGCATGGCAAAAGCTGCCTAAAGAATGTCAACATAGGGATATGAACAAGCTTTATTAAGGAAATTTGTAAGAAACTGTGCATATTTAAAACTTTTTGTAACACTCATTTTCTCTCCTTGCTCCTGTCCTGCTTCCTCTATAGGTTTGACTTGGGTAGCATGGGTGGCTAGAGCTGAGAGGAGTGAAAAGGAAAGGTAAGGATATTCAGCTGAAGATCTTTGAGTTGGATCAATGGCTGCAGTGTCTTGCATTTTCTCTTCATATTCCCAGATACAGATTCTTAGGACAGTCTGTCAGGGACTGACACCAGTTCTTTTCCAGAGGGTGTCTGTAAGAGTTTGTACCAATGGGGTTCTCAGATGCTCAAATTCTATTTACTGCAATAGCTAAAGCAAATTTTTGATGAGAAGGCTCTGCAGAATATTGATATTGCTTAAGGGCCCCATCTACACACCTAAACTGGTGTCTAGGGAGGTTTGGTATTTGCTAGGGCTTAGATCTGGGACATTGTGGAGACACTGATGCGGCTTGTCCAGTCCTCAGAATATTGACCCCTGCTGCTCTTCCAGGTGGACACCAAAGCTGCTACCAGGGAAGTCATGGAGTCTATGGACCATGCCTGCATGACTGAGTGAGAGCATGGGGGCCCAAATGGGTTTGTTCTTGATCCTGCTGGTGCGGGGGAAGGGCTTGACAAGGGCTGAATGAATCCTCTGGATCAACAAGTGGTTGTGCAGCTTGTGTCAATGACAGGGATTTGTATTTTTTTATGACCCTGGGTCCTTTGTGGGGATCAAAGATCATTGGGGAAGAGATGGAATTCCACCGTAGTAAGCAGGCCAAAAACATTTGGGGGAGGGAAATGACAACCCATAATCAAGTGGGGAAGGAATGAGTTGGGCTGACAAGGAAAAGATGTAGGGCGAACAAGAGAGACCTTGAAATCAGCAGTGCATGACTGAAGGGGACCTCAAGCATATGCACCCAAATAAGAAAGTGCTAAGATGACAACTTTAGGAGGGAAGCTCTCATACTTTTCCTGGTTAAAGACCTACTCACCTACTTAGATGAATCCCATAGGAGATGAGCCTGCAGAGGAGAGATGTCCGGGTGAGTTTACTAATTTTTCAAGGAGCACCTCCTCCAAGCTCAAGAGCAGTCCATCCTGATTTCCAGAAAGCCAAACAAAGGTGGCAGAAGGTCTTCATGGATAGACAACGAGCTCCTAACAAAACACTGTCATATAAAGGAAGCATCAAAAGAGGTGGGAGTAGGGATAGGTAACCTGTGAGGAATACAGAGATGCTGTCTGATCATGCAAGAATAGCTTTAGAAAAGGCAAGGTCTGCCACAACTTGAATCTGTTAAGGGACATGAAAAGCCTCCAGAAGGGCTTCTACATGTGTCTCAGCAGGAAAGGCCAACAAATGACACAAAAATGGCCAAGATGCACAATGCTGCCTTTGTCTCCATTTTCACAGGTAACATTTTCCTTCAGGAGTTCCAGGTCCCTGAAAACAGGGTGAAAGTTTGGACCTAACAGCTTCCTGGGCTGCGTCAGATCTAGGAAGGTGTTCCTTCCCCTCTGGTCCGCCCTGGTGAGATGTATCTGGAGTGTTGAGTCCAGTTCTGGGCTCTTCAGTAAGACATGCACATACATAACAGATCTGGAGAAAAGCTGTCCTGATTAGGAGACTGGGGCATCTCTCATATAAGAAGAGGCTGAGAGATCTGAGACTGCTTAGTCTTGAGAAAGGAAGGCTTAGGGCGATTTAATCAATATTTACGAGCACTTGCCTGGGGATAACAGAGAAGACAGAGCCAGACTCATCTCAGTGGTGCCCAGTGAAAAGACAAGGGGTAACAGACACAAACTGAAATATGGTAAATTTCATTTAAATATATGAAAAACTTATTCACTCTGAGAGTGATCAAACACTGGCACAGGACGCCAGATTGAATCCTTGGATGTACTCAAACCCCAGTTAAGTACAGTCCTCAGCAACCTGCTCTAGCTGTTCCTGCTTTAAGGAGGAGTTTAGACGAGATGACTATTTGTGATTCTGTGATATTTACATAAAAGCCTTGTTGACATTTGATGTTCAAGGATGTGAGATGGAAAAGCTGCAAAAAACCTCTCAGCTATATTTTTCATTATGAAAAATGCAATGTAATACCATTAGTTTAAAACCTCCAGAACAGTAGCACAGCATGCCTAACATACACAATGCTCATGTCATCTGAATAATTCCAAAATGTCCATGAAAAAGGCAAATCCAAATTGTTCTCTATGGTTTGCATGATAGATTTGCATGGGGAAAGAAAGCATTCATACTTGGGGAAGTGGAATTTGGCTATATTCTCTGTTATTTATTAGGTCTCTTTCTAGAAAGCCATGCTGAGTCCCAGTTATAAATATAGCATTTTAGTGTTCTGCAGGAGAGCAGACTGCTTCTGCATCATTTGGCCTTATAATCTCTATACATTTCAAATCGCAACTGTAGCCTAATTTAGGCTGTTTTCTTACAAAATATAACACTGTTTAAAAGTTGATGTTACTGCTAAAACTGCTTTGACTTTTTTTGCTTGTCATTCTGTTTTGTTGCTTTATTTTGATGCTTTTACTTTTCATCTTTCTCTGTCTCCCACTGCAATAAGCAGACCTGGCATTCTTAAGAACTCTGTGGTATTGCTACGTCAGCTGAAAAAGGATACAGGGCAGAAACTAGGCAGAAAATAAAGCGAAGTTGCAAAGTATGGGATAAAAGCAAAGAGAGGAAGTTTGGTGAGTGAAGTAACCAAAGCCTTTAAAAATAAGGGGTGGACTTAATTCCACCTGACTTCAGGTGTTCTCAACTTCAATATCTCCACTTTCCTGTGTTGCATTAATAGTGGAGAAAGATTACACTTTGTACAGTGTAATTCATCGGGGCTGCTTTAATCGTTTGAAGGTAGAAGGACTTGTGCTCTAGAAATGCCTCTTTCTGCCCATTGACAATACAAGGCCTAGAGGATGATGTCAAATAGAAGTGTGTGCATTTAATGTACCAGCATAAATTCTCTAGCACTATTTTTAACATCTAAATAAAGAAAAGAAACTGAACATTAGAAGCAGTCTGGGCAGCTGTTAATGCCAAAGCTGAGTGCCCTAGAACACCTGGAACACAAATTGCCCAGTATATTTATTTTGCAAGTTCAGTATCGTTTTTTCTTTCTGTTTTCCACAGTGATGTCTGGGTCTGAAATGCAGAGTATACATACAGTCAGTAGGTTGTTTAGTTTGGATCTGCAAGGGTAACATCTCTGCCCAACGTCACCTGGCTCCCCTGAGTCCTTTGTCCTCAGGTGCTCTGGAATTAGTCCCTGGGACTTGATGATGGATGCAAAATTCCAGGTGTGGGCAGATGTGCAAATCTTACATGATGTGTTTCTCCTTTTCCCTTAGCACAGCTCTGTTGTTTTGGGGCAGATGTATTTGTCCTGAAGATACTTTTCCTCGTTAATTTGCTGCTCTGGGAAGCAACAATTCTAAGTATTATTGGTAGTGCCAGAAGGACAAGAAAATGGTCAAGATTCCTGAAAGGTCTAGATGATCACCTAGAACTGTTATGGTGAGAATGTGTCCCTTGGGTGAACAAATCTGCATTGAACTAGAAATACCTGGTTATGAAGCAGCATTTAAGCCTGGGGAATTCATCCAAACAAGACACAATACAGGTAAAAGAGGCAATCTGATCCAACAGGGAAGCTATGTAGAAAGAAAAGATGGAAAGCAGACTTGTTAATCCAAATGTGCATCTGTTACATAAACAACTTCTTGAAAAAACATCACTGTGGAATAGCTTTCTTTTTCAGCTCAAAAGGAATAATAAATGGTCGATAAAATAATAAGGAACCCAGAAGAAGTGGTGAAAAGAGCCTTTCTGCAAAATCCCTTAAGGGATTCTGAAAAAAAAAATTCCCTCCATGTCAAAGGCCAGATTCTCCAATTTCTTCTTAATGGCTGATCATTCAGTTATGAATTCACTGCTAATGCACAATGAAAAATAACATGATTACAACATAAATAATTTATAAGCACTAGCCATTACTGGCAATACAGATATAGTTTTAAAAAATTCCCACCTTTTATTTAGGAATGGACAAGCATAATTACATTTGTTCTGTAAAAATCAGGTGTCCTATGTAAATTCAACATTATACAATTAAATTTTATGACAAGTCTTCAGTATATTCCAGAACTCAGAAATTTCTAGGGAAGATTTGTCTGTTCACAAAGTAAATTGTACCTTGGAGCTCTTGTTATTTCCCTACCAAACCAGTTTTACATTTAAGGTAACATATTGGTTTCAAATTATCTGTAGCTACTCAAGCAGTGGCATTTCACATATCAATATATTATGTACCATAAAATACTAATATAAACATTTACCTCTATACTATATTTTATTATGCAGTCTATCAGTAAAGCATTTTTTAAAAGTATTTAGATATTCAGACATTAATATAGTCATTAGAATGTCATGGTATTTAAAATACCTTGCACATTACATAGCATTTTATAACATTGAAGTGGAATTACTTGTATTAGAGGAATAGGAATACAATCATTAAGTCATTTGTAAATGGGATATGAATTCATAGGCAAGCAGTGCTCCAAATATTTATGAATGTCTAGCATGCTCAAAGCTCTAGTTTTTTTAAAGGATAAAATATGAGTTGATGAAATACTGCTTTGCAAATATATGCTCTTGACAGTCAATGAACTGGAGGAATCCTGCTTCATTAAATTGATTGCTTACTCTAAAAATATCTGCATCTACAACTATTCCTCCCAAATCCCATGAGGCAGACGGCGGCAGCCAGCCACCTGAAAGCTTTCAGTCTCACAGGATCTCATTAGATGCTGAGCATTCCAGCCATGCTTCTGTTCCTGCTGCCCACGTTCCTGCTCCTAAACAATCAGTCTAATCCCAGTCCTGCTGACTCCTTGTCCAGGGCCAAAATGGGAAGTATTGGTGTGCTGCTCTCTGAACTCGACCTCTTGCCATGGTCTTGTGTTACTCTTCATTCTGGTGTGTGCGGCCTGAAGGCAGCTCAAGCATCTCTCCTGTGTAGTTCCCCTTGGTGCTCTACTGCAGCTCAGGGGAGTCTCTACCCCTGGCTCCAGACAGAGCTTCAGCCTTCGGTTCTTGTAATCAGTAACTGTGACTGGTAATTGTTATCTAAGGTCTCACCAACATTACACCTGTTTGTTTTCATACTCCTGCCAAGGAACTGAAAACATCTGCTAGCAGGTGGCTGGGAAAGCAGATGCAGCGAAGTGCAACTGCATGGACCTGAGGGTTCTATAAGGAAAGATGTATAGTTTTTCAAGTCATTAAAACAACTGTTTTCTGTTTGAACTTTGACACTTCAATAAAAAGCACTTCCGACATAGCTAAAATGAAAGAACAGCTTCAAAGGAAATGAGAATGTGTGTGGCCTCCTGAATTTTAATTCATTGGTTCAAGCTAATTAACTACTTGCACTGTCTATGTGTATAAGTATGCTCTTTTCTTTCACTGCTTTATTTACCATTTTAGGGTTTTTATTTGTTCTTTTTATATTGGGGTTTTTGCTGTTTTTTGCTGTCAGAGTGTTCGGAAAAAAAATTGAAGCAGACGTAGTGGTAGGTGATTGCAGGCCTAATCTTCATTCATTCCTCAGCAACAAAAATAATGAAGCTGGTCTATGTCTGTAAAATACTCACTTGTAGCTTTGGACTTAGATGGATGCTTCAAGACTGGTTGAAATATTGGGATAAGAGTCTGTATGCTCCAGGAAACCTGTGGAAAAAATAAAGTATTGAAAGTCCTGCATAGCCATTGGAAAAGGATGAAAAACCCCCAGAATTAAGCAGCAGTTAAAGCATCCATCAGCAGAAGAGAGAGCTACACATCTTCGCTCCAGTCCTTGGAAGCACTACTGCATAGATCCCAAACTGAACTGCTCGGCATCTTTCAGCCATACCTAGAAGTGCTTCTTGCTTTGATTTTTCACCCTGTTGGTGTGCAGCTTTTGTTTAATGGGATAATTGCACTGGAACAGTAGAACTGAAGTTCTTCCTTAGTAGGAGCATATGTATTCCATCTGCCTCACCTGCATTAGTTATGGTTGCTGGGAATATGCAGCCTCTAAGTGGGTCACTTGGAGCTGGATGCCATGCCATCAACCGCACACAGTCCTTCCCAGTTCTCTCCCACATTTGCTGCTTTGATGCATTTGCCCTCATGGGTAGGACAGAGCACTTACTACTCTGTTCCAGTGTTCCTGAGAACAGAAAGACATTATTCTGTACTATTTCTTACCTTGACAAATTGGTTTCTTCCTTCTGGAAACAGAAATTTCTGCTTGCAGCCCTGCAAACAGCAGCTTGACACTGCTTCTCCTTCCACTTCCCTTTTCCTTTCCACAGGAGCCTGGTGCACTTCAGAAGTTTCTCCAGTAGGCAGGTGGCTACTAATGGCCACTGTGTCATTTCAGGAGCAAATCTTATATTTGCAGGCTGTGTATCCCTTTCTTAACGTCATGATTATGGCATACATTTAGAACACTTTTCAGGGCTCTAGATGTTCCATTTGATGTGTGTGTTGCATTCAGAATAATCCCTGTCAAGCACAGGTGGCATTTTGCAGGTGTCATAAATGAAATGTAGAGTTGTGAAAAACAAAAATCAATGCAAATTCTAGTTTAAAATATCTCTGATAAAGCCCCAAAGGCATTTTAGGTAGGAAGAACATAATTTTGAAAGGATTTTGCAAAGGAAAAAGATGAGGCAGCTGGGAAAATGAGGCTACCTACTTGTTCTTGCTCCTTCTTTGCCCAGTCACTCTTTATCCTGCACTTAACCAGCAACAGGTGACTCCGAGGGTAGGATTTTTCTGTTCCCTACAGAGTCGATCTGAGAGGCTGGAGCTCCCCAATGCAGCACAATCATTTCATTAGGACACCATCCAGCCCAGAGCCTTCAGCAGAGCAAAACCATTAAGAGCATCAGCCTGAGCATCTAGCAAGGATTTCCTGGATTATAGCTCAAGCTGATTTTACATCAAAGATGGCAGATGAATTTAGAGATTAAGATTTTCCTCTGTTTCTGGTGGCTCTTACTAGAGGCCATGCAAGCACTGTACAGGCCTAACCAGGTGGGATTGCTCATCCTGAAGGATGAAGAGAGACATGTACAGGGAATGTGTAGTCATCCATCCTTCTTTGATGGCCTGCGTATTTGACAGATAAAGTAATATATAGAATAAAGATAGTCTCAGGTCCCTAAATCAATGAACTACATGGAACTTAAAGGAGAAGCACAGGTCCCAGGAAAACTGGAGAAACTCAGACAGGATTTTAATGGGCAGGAATCTACTTGCAGTCATAGTATCACCAATGAGAATTCCATTTATAAAGGATGGCCAGGCCTTACAAGGAGACAAACTCCATTCTTTGCTCAGCACATGGTGTAAAAAGGATCAAAAAGGGGCAAAAATACGATGAGTAAGAAATTTCTGACTCTGCTGACTTCATCAATGTGCTCATTAGCACCTTTTCAATTATTAATTGCTCTGGCTGCTGCAGTTATTACTGATCCATATTAATCCTCCAAGGAACATGAGATGACAACACCAAGTCATGACAACCTTGTCTTTCCATATGCTACTGCTAGTCAGGAATTTTCCAATGAAACAGCTGTTCACCAGAAAGTGTGAATTTTCAAAAAATACTTGCTTTTGTTGGAAATAAACATATTTCATTGATTTCTGTTGGGAAAGTCTTTTCCAATCTAACATGGCCTTTCTACAGCTGGTATTTATGAAGAGGGTTTTCCCTGAGGATGTTGGATAAATAGGCTCTCTTCCTTCCTGGTAATTCATACACAGCGAATGAGAGGAGACTGAGGAACACCTGACATAGACTGCATTCTAGGCTGACCCACCTTCAAAACCAATTTTGCCTACACAGGCCTCACACAATGTAGCAGATGAAAACAATTACCCCAAACCTTAACAAAGCAAGAGGGAAGTGGTATCAACCTTTTTTATTTTTCTCATGAGTGTTTCAGACATTTTGTAAGAGTCACAGCGGTCTGAGAAGGAAACTTCAGAGATTAACTTCCTGACACTATCAAATATTGAATTAAGTCTATTGTATTCTGAAATAAACAGTTTCTTCTTTTAAGATATACTTTAAAATTACTTAAATAATTTTTAAATATACTTTAAAATACAGCTTTTGTCATTTGGTTCAATATCTTCTTCCCAAAGTCCCACCGAGCTCCAGTAAACCTAGGAAGAATACATACATCTGTGTGCATTGAAATGCTTTATAGTATTTTAGTATAATTATAGGATTTTTGCCTTTCCTTTTCTTTTTCTATACTCCTGCATGACTGAGTGCTCTTTCTGCGTATTCAACTGGGTAGTGCTTCTGTGCAACAAGGAATTATAGGTATGTGATTAATGGTTATATTGAAATGAACACATTTATCCAGGTGGGAAAGTCTGCTGGAAGCCAATAGATCCAAGAAGATATTAACTCACGCTTTGTTATCATCAAAGTTTTTATTCATCTTTGCACGTGAGAGGAGCAGTGGTTTTTAGAAGGTTCCAGAGGAAACAGATTTGTTCTTTTTAGTGTGAGAAACAAAGGTCAGGAAGAGCAAGTAAATGGCCAGTTTGTGAGTTATAAGGACAAAGTCGAATGAGGCAAGAAATTGTTAGGAAAGGGAATGAATGGGACAGTAGATTCATGAAAGAGGAAAAAGATAGAAGGAAAACCAGAATAGAAAATGAGTGAAGATAAAAAGAGAAAGCTGAAGTCTGATTTTATAGACCGCAAGATATGAGACATCATAATTTTTATTCATTATTATACTTCTATTATTATTACAATTACTATGTTTGCTATTGTTTCCTTTTCTCTAGCAATAATAGTACTAACAGAAATGTGAGGAGTTAGGACAAAAATCCTATAAAAACTTGCAAAAGGCTCTTAAAGAAGGGCAGAAGTCTGTGTAAGAATTATCTGTTTTGGTTGTTGGGTAAAATTTCTCCCACTTTCTATTCAAAAATTAGTGGAAAGTCAATATTTGTGCAGTGACTTGGAGGCAGGTGTTGTCTTGAATGAAATAGAACTAGGGCTGATCAAATAAATATGAGAATTCTTGAAAAAAGAATACCTGCTAAGAGAGGGAAGCCACTCAAGGTGCTAATTTTTCTGGATGCAGGAAATGTTTTATTTGCATTCCTAAGTCAGCAGCAGAGCTGCTCAGGAGAGGATGCTCACCTGCCAAAACTCTCCCTTTGATTCCCAGAGTAACATGGTTCTTGGGGAAAGGGTGTTCATGGCCTGAAAAATCTCCCAACCCAAAGCCACAGAGATGTTTGAAGGTCAGTCTGGAGTGGATTGCCTCCCAGGCACATCAGGAAGACAGTGAAAGGATTGAGCTCAAGGCAAAAACTTGATTTTGGGGGGGGGGGGGGTTGGGGG
>VZRN01006818.1:5790079-5839972 GCA_013397935.1 Dasyornis broadbenti
GGAAGGAAGGAAGGAAGGAACGAAGGAAGGAAGGAAGGAAGGAAGGAAGGAAGGAAGGAAGGAAGGAAAAGTGTGGTTTTTCCACATTCATGGGAGTTTCAGTTCATGCTAAATGAACAGCGATGGTATGCTCCAGGTAGACTGGATTTTTAGCAGTCAAACAATTTGTCTGGGTAAGGTTTTTCCTCCTTAATGCCATTTAGCACTATTATTTTTGGATGAGACATGTTAAAGAGAGAAGAAATGGGCTGTGTGAAAATATGCAATGCCATGCCTAGATGCAATTTTCATGTGAATTATTTTAGATCTTCACTTCCAGGATGTCAAACACTAAGAAACAAATGCAGACAATCCTGGCTTCTTCTCTGAAGGAAATCACAAGTATGAGGTCACACTTTTTGGAAGGTCAGATGGTGCATTAAAATCCCATAATTCCAACTTTGAGTAGGCAGTCCTTGCAGCAGCTGTAGAGATCATTCTGTGCTTGTTCCCTTTTAGGTTGTTGTTTCTATATCCACTCTTGGAAAGGAAAAAGATGTTCACAAACCTTGATCTGTTTATTTATAAATTGCCAGATCTTTGGCTGGAAGTATCCCAAGCACAAAAAGAAAACCCCAAAAACACAACAAACTTATATGGAATGCTATAGTTTAATTAAATGAGTTTATGCTATCCTAGAATTTCTTTGCTGGTTTATTTCCTTTCCTGATTAAAAAAATAAATTCCATTAGTAGTAACATACTTATCTCTCATAGTTGAAATTAATCTTGAATGGAAGTTCTTGCTAAAAATTATTTAATTTTATCATTTTGATGTGAAAAAACAACTCCAGTTTTGCATTTAGGTCTTATCCTCACTATCTCCATTTACATTTTCAGGAGAATTTAGAGCTCAGAAAAGGTGCCAGGCTGATGGTGCTGGAAGCCAAGAGTCTCTATTTATCTGCAGGCTGATGGATTCTCATAGAGTCATAGAATGGTTTGGGTTGGAAAGGACCTTGAAGACCCTGTTCCAACACTCCTGCCATGGGCAAGTATGCTGTTCACTGGACCAGGTTGCTCAAAGCCCCATTCAACCTAGCCTTGAACACTTTCGGGGATGGGGCATCCTCACCTTCTCTGGGTAACCTGTTCCAGTATCTCATTGCCTTCACAGGAAAGAATTTCTCCCTAATATCCAATCTAAACCTGCCCTTTTTCGGTTTGAAGCCATTCTCCCTTGTCCTGTCACTACATGCCCTTGTAAAAAGTCCCTCTCCAGCTCTCTTTTTGTAAACTTCCTTTATGCGCTGCAAAGTGCCTCCCTGGAGCCTTCTCTTCTCCAGGCTGAACAGTCTCAACTGTCTCAGCCTGTTCTCATAGGAGAGATGCTCCAGCCCTCTGATCATTTCGTGACCCTCTCTGGACTTGCTCCAACAGGTCCATGTCTTTCCTGTGCTGGGGACCCCCTAGCTGGATGCAGCACTCCTGGTGGATTCTCACCAGAGCAGAGCAGAGGAGCAGAATCACCTCTCTCAATGTGCTGGCCATGCTGCTTTGGATGCAGCCCAACACAGATTTGGTGGTTTTGCACCAGCACTATTTGTCAGCTTGATAGGAAAGCTCACGTTAGAGGGCATTTCATGCTTTCAAACATTGTTTTCTTGTTCTGTCAGCACTAATATGCTGGTTTTGGCTGAGCTGAGTTAATTTTTTTCACAGTGGCTGGTATGGGGCTGTGTTTTGGATTTATGCTGAACACAGAATTGATAACATAGAGATGGTTTTTGTTATTGAAGAGCAGGGCTCACACAGAGCCAAGGCCATTTATTTCTCCTTTCATACTGCCACACTGATGAGGAGGCTGAGGGTGCATGGGAGGTTGGGAGGAGACACAGCCAGGACAGGTGATCCCAACTGACCAAAGGGATATTCCAGACCATATGGTATCACACTCAGTTATATAAAATAGGGGGTGGACACTTGGAGTGATGGCTTTTGTCTTCTCAAGTCACAGTTATAAGTGATGGGGCTCTCCTGGAGTTGTCTGAGCACCTGCCTGCCCACAGGAAGTGATGAACGCATTCCTTGTTGTGCTTTGCTTCTGTGCATGGCTTTTGCTTTTTCTATTAAACTTTCTTCATCTTAACCCACAAATTTTCCAGGTTTTACCCTTCTGATTGTCTCCCCAGTCTCACTGGTGGGGCAGCAAATAAGAGGCTGTGTGGGGCTTGGTTGCTAGCTGGGCTTGAACCACAACAGCTGGCAACAACAGCAAGTTACTGATCTTGAAACTATTCCTGCAGGTGGTGAGGAAGAGGACTGTCTTCCATCGGGGAGTTGCTACGTAATCTGACATTTCTGTAGTGCCTCTCAAATTAAAGGTCCTCTTGCAAGGAGGGACTGCAAGGAGGGACTGGCAGTCCCAAAGGGGCATACTGGGGAAGGAAGGTGATTTGTGATTTGGTTTTATTTCTCATTACCCTACTCTGATCTGCTTGGCAATAAATTCAGTTAATTTCCCCAGGTCAAGTCTGTTTTGCCTGTGACAGTAACAGGTGAGTGCTCTCTCTCTGTGTCCTTATCTCCAGCCAGGAGCCTTTGATTGTATTCTGTCCAGCTGGGGAAAGGAGGGGCAGAGCGGCTTTGGAGGGCACATGGCATCCAGCCAAGGTCACTCTACCACACTGTTACAACATTTCTGCAAAGAAAGAGCCACTTCAATTCTTAGAAATAGTCCAATTTTTTATTGTTTCTTTTTAAGGTAGCACACTATGTATGGAATCTGTGTTGTCATTTGCCGTAATTCTTGCTGTGTTAAAAGCTGTGTCTTGCTCAGTTGCACATCTGCAGTTTATGGTGTGAAACACAATGACCCAGCTGACAGGATGTCACCAGTGTAACTCAGGTAATGTGTCTCAGACACTTGTTCCAATGGCAAATTTCTGATATAAATTTATGGCTGTGAGTGCCAACATTCAAGACAGACAAGATGACAAACACCATGCTCCAGCAGCTCATCAAATTATTTCCAGGTATTCTGTGAAGTTTTTTAGTGAAATTTTGTCCAATCTTCTAAACTATTTCACTGAAGAACTAGATTGCAGGATTTGGGCAGGGTTTATCTTCTTTTTGGTGGGATAGCTTTTCAGATGGCGTAAATGAGGTGATGCAAATTACCTCCTTGTTTGTCTTACCTAGCTGTTTAATCCAACTTTTAAAAGCTGGATGGAGTTCAAAAGCTGTCCAGTCAGGACACCAGAACATAAATTGTTTGGACAACCCTTCAGAAGATGATCTAAAATATTCCTCCACTATTAATGAGCTTCCATGAACATGAAATGTAAACTGCCATTAAGCAACGGTCACAATACTGTCTTTAACTACTGCTATCTCCTTTTAATATTTTGGTGCTGTGCCATGGAGGCTACATACAAAAATACAGTATGGAAAATGAAAATAAAAATAGGAATAGAAGGTTTCGTGTTCATTTTAGCTGAGTATTTAAATGTCTAGTTTTCAGAAATTATTTCTATCCCACAGGAGAAAAAAATGCATCTTGACATTTCAGGAACAGGCGAGAATACTGCCATTTTGGGCAGCAGCATAGTGGGCACAGAAAGCCTGAGAGACAAGGTCTTTTTAACAACTAACATAATCTGGCAAGCAAGCAAATGTGAAAGGCAAAGTGTGATAAGATGGGCTATTCAGAAATGAGTACAACTTAGGATCTAAAAGCCTTTTTTTGAAATATATGTGGAACCAGTTACCCATGGACCTGAATTCTGAAAATCTCCTTTTCCCTGCTATTATCACCTTCTGGCAGGTGAGCTCTTACCTTTCTCACACTGCTGACTGCACTCTTCATTACAGCAGCCCTGAGCTTACACAGGGGAAGTTGCTGAGCCCATGCACACCAGTGAATCTGCAGGTAACTCCAGTGTTACCAACAGAATTACCCTGTATTTCCCCCAGGGAAAAAAAAAAGAAAAAAAGATAATTTGTCCTTCTGAATAAACAGATGTTTTGTCTTTGACTCAGCCAGGTGTCACAGCACTCTCTCAGGTCCCTTGTCTCTGTTTTTTTCAAGAGCTGGACTTCACCTGCAAAATTGGGATCCCAGTCCATATGTCCTCACTTGTTTGTTACCCTCCAGACCACCAGCATCATGCAGCACTGTCTTGGCCCCCTTTTTTCTGGGCTATTTTGAAGTACCCAGTTTTCTTTCTTCTCTGTTTCTGTGCCTGGCAGTGTACAAAAACATGAGACACACAGATTTGTCTGAATATATCTCAGAGGGCATTGCAGTAGCTCGGGTAGTAAACACAGCCTCTGTCTTCATATTGACAAAATAAAATAGGCCAACACTCTCTCAGAAGCTGCATAATCTGCAAAAGCTGCTGACTGTGGGTAGCAGATGCTTGTGATTATCCTGGATACAAAGGGAATAGCACCAAGGAGGTCAGGCCTGAAGTAAATAGGGGCCATAGGATCCAGGTATGCAAATGTAACATTAATGATGACAAAACTGGGCTGATACAGATGCATGACTGGCCAGTGGAAGGACCTAGTGAGGAAATTTGTAACACCAGCTTCATTTTTACCAACAGGAAAAAATTTCAGAAAGCAACAGTAACAGGCACAGAGTGGCCCAGTGAGGTTTTGTAGTACAGGAGAAAGCACTTGGTCTGTGCATTTCTTTCTTTTGCTCTCTCTGGGTTCTTTTGTAGCACTCCATGGGTCAGAGCCATAGCATCCTAGCAGGATAGACTGCAGGACAAGGAGCTGTGCCCTTTCCAGGCTCTGTGAGCTCTGCTGAGGGCAGGGGGAGAGATTCTCCTGGCTGTATATTATGCCTTGTTTTCACAAACACATCCTGAAAAAAAAATGAGTGCTTTGACTGCTAAAGTGCTTTTCCTTTGAACCTGACCCAGATCTTTCCAAGCCGTCTCAGCTACAGAGCTAAGTGGAATGTGGCAAAATCCCACTGCTGGCCCTGGCACACAGCGCACCCCCTGCTGCACGACTGGAGGGAGAACTCAGAGGGAGCGGAGGTGGGCTCTGTGCTGCACACAGTCTGCACAAGCCCTGGCAGGCATGGTGGGCATCTGTCTTGTCCCACTGCTGGCAGTGTGTATTTGCAGTGGCAGACTGTGACAGACATCTTCAAAGATACACTGCATTCTTTAATATTTAAACTTGCATTACTCTGAGGTGGGATTGCACAGTGTACAGTGCCCTCATGAAAATCCAGTGATACACTTTGGCTCAGGTTTCACTGCAGTATACTGGTTGAAGACCAAAGGTTGTCTTTGTACTCCACTGCATTGTCAGTACAGGATTTCAGAAACACAAGAAACAATAAAATAGGTGGGTTGGAAGCTGCCCGTGACCTTTCCCAAGGACTGACCTCCCCAGAAATGTGTGGCAAGGATCCAGTACTGAAAGATGTGTTTCAAAGAGACAGCCAGCTGAAATCCTAGCCTGGTAGAAGTACATGGGAGACTTCTGATCAGCAGATTTCCACCTAGTTTGTGTAATAGGAAAGCTGAGGTGGAGCTAACATTTCAATTTCAAACATTGGATTTCAAACATGGTAGCCAAACAGTGAGCAAAGTCTAATAATAAAAGTAGGACCTTGAGGATAGCAGAGTCAAGGTCTGTGTCTAGTTGCACTCCAGGCTGGTTGGACAACCTTGAAAAAAAACTTGGCATCAAGACATTCCAAGGCTGCACCAGAGAAAACCAAATGCAAAGATGGAGCTTGCAGGAGACAGCTGCTCAAGGAGGGAGACAGGGCCATGGCATTAGTGTGAGACCAGGCAATGGATGGAGGAGAGATGGCTTTTGGGGAAAGAGAATCAAGCACACGACTGTTTGAGGAGCTTAGCTAAAAAATGACAGGTACTCATAGGTGGAAAGAGGGGAGGCATATTTTTCTCCCCCAACATAGCAAAATCAGTGCTCATTAACGGCTGCAAAACCCTGCTGAATATGCAGAGCCCCACCCAGGCTGCTAACAAAAATGTGAGCATATGGATAAGATTATCCTGTTAATATTTTGCAACAGTCCCAGGAGTCAGATCAAAGGAAGGATCCCTGCTCCACTGTAGATAAAGGTCATTTTCCTTCTTAAATAAGACGAGTGACTTCTTCCTTTTTTTCTCAATTACAAAGAACTGTTCAGTGGAAATAATTTCCATGTTAGTGTCTACAGGGCAAGGCTGGAAGTGCTCAAGTGAAATCCTAAATTTTCAGAAAACCACAGCAAAATCATTTTCTTCATCTGGTCATAAGAGGGTGAAGGGAAAGGAATGGCTCAGGTCTGTCCTAACCAAGCACTGGAGAATCAAGAGATGCTTGTTGAAATAGATTTTCCTAATGGTTATTATGCTCTCAGAATGGGGTGGGGGGGGTGGAAAGCCAAAGAAAAATATTAAAAGAGGCTGAATAAAGATGTAGCTCTTTCCACTTCCCTAACTGTTATGAATTTTGAAAAGATGTTTCATCTTTTGAGCAAGACTAAATTACAGACAGGATGACAGATGGGGTTTGGGCTGAGTACAAGGCTCTGCTAACATCAGACTGCAAGGATGCTACCAGTTTAGGGATTTAGAAATGCTGCCATTCAAACACTGTTTATTGATTAGTTTGCATAAAATCATAGGTTGAAAAAATGCTTTTTTCCCCCATATGTGAACTGTGTGTGATTTCCTGATCAGTGCTAAGAAGTGTTTAAGCAAGTGAAATTAACCAAACCTTGCTATGGTGATGCAGCTGCTCTGCATCTCTTTCTGTGGTCACCCCAGATGTGCTTCCTGCCCAGCTCCCACCCAGTCTCTGGTTCCCTGCGATGCCAGTGTCCTCTTTCCCTCTGGGAAGATATCACAGTGCTGGGCCATGCAGTGAATACGTGGCCTTATCTTAACACATCAGACCTAATGTGTAGCATGTTGATTTCGTGAGAGGCCTCGGCACAGGGAAGGAGCCCTGTTGCAGAGTGGTTTGAGCGAGGAGCCTGGCTATCTGCAGCTGATCACAGATCCCATGGGCAGGCACATTGGCACATGAGGCTGTGGGCCGGGAGGGGAAACTCAAAGACAGCACAGACTTCTGCTTGCGAGGGACTGTGAGTCAAGAAACAATTATGGGTGACCAAGACTGGAGAGCTTGGGCTTCCCCATCTCAGCCTTAGTCCTATTTTTAAAAAGGTGCTGTGCTAACAAAGTCATGGTGTCATGCTCTCCTATTGCTCCCAGCAGCAGCAGCATGTTCCTGCCCCTTTTCCTGATAGCTTTTTCTTTCTCATAACAAGGCCTGGAAATTACCTTGTCTTGCTATTTATTCTAATGCTCCCACTGCTGTAATACCTGGTCTTCACAAAAACCTGTCAAGGTGTTATTTCTGGGAGGTCAGAAGCATCACGTTGCTGGTGGAGCCAGGCAGGAGAAGAGGCACATCTGCGACATGGAGCACAGTGTGGTCCAACAAGTGCTGAGCTCCCGTTGACCCTGTTCAGAACTGGGAGCTTCTCAGCTGTGCCTGGCATGGTGCTGAGCAGGCTGCAGGCAGCTGCTTGGCACAGCCATCTCCTTGGGAAGGTCCCAGGTATGAGACTGCCTGTGGTGACAAGGTGCCACATCTGCACCTTGCTCCACTGCTTGGATGTGTCCAGTAATGTCCCAAAGTACTGTTTTAGGATATCAATTCAACACCATTTTCAGGGTTATAGATATTCCAGATAGAAAAGTCCTGTTAGGTCTTTTGACCATCCTTCCTGCCTAGAAAGGATTATGGGAGCCACTGATACCTGAATTTGCATCAGTTTTTCCAGGTGTCCTCTTTGCAGAGGTGTAAGCACATGGGCTGCAGATTGTTCCTTAATTGCAGCTTCCCAATGAGACACACCACTACTAGCAGAGCTATGGGGGAAGCGGGGAGCATCTGGGTGCAGCTTGCCAAAGGACAGGGCAAATCTGTGAGCAGTAGTATTCATTCTTCCTAATCTAGCTCATAATATTCACGGAAGAGAATAAGAAAAGAGAGTGGCCTAATGTGTGACAATGTCGTGCTTCTCCTGCATGCACTCGCCCCGCCTGGTGCCTGCAAGACAAGTCAGTTTTCCTGATGTTGGGACCGAATATGTTAGACTTAATTCTTGATTTTGTCAGACAAGACAAATATCTGGAACTTTGAATTCCATCCCTGGAATGAAAGAAACTATCTTGCCTTTACATGCTTAAATATCATTGCCTCCTGGGGATTGGCAGAGCCCGTTTGATGATTCTTAAATCCGGTTTCTTAATTGCTTTTAGAAAGTACACAGGTACTGCTCACATTGCCGAACCAAGCACTCGCTTTGTTATGCAAAGACTCAGATTAGAGGAGAGAGAAACAAGAAGCTGCTTGTGAGCTCCTTTATACCCCTTTGCATGAGGAGTATCTCATCTGAGCCTGCAAGGGTTAACCTGACACAGAGCTGCCAGGAAGGAGAAGAGAAACCAGTAGCATACATTTTCTTATGCCATTTTTTTTCTTGCTAGCAGCTAATTTCTCTTCTGGACTCTTCTGTTTCCCTAGTGCAAGGAATTCCCTCTCCTGACAGAAGTCGCAGGGAAACTCATTAAAAGTACAGCCTCCTGTCACCTCCACAAAGGAGCCAAAACTCACATAATGCTGGTGGGCTGGGAAGGTTTATAAAATATCTGAATGTGATGCTGCTGTTTGTTAAACACCGAGGGCAGGATACATGCACTAGGAAACAGAGAGCCTGATTCTCCTTGCTGGACCTATAGGATGATGGATGAGTGTTTGTTCTCAGTGCACTCAGCACTTCCCACCTCCCATGCTAGCTCAGCATTTCTGTGGGGCTGCCTTTGCTGCTGTGAGCAGCTGACGGTGGGCACTGGCAGTGCCTGGCTCTGCGGGGTAGGTGTGGCCCTGCAGGGGACACCCCGGAGAGAAATCCGACAGTACCACACTGATCCCGGCGATTAATGTACTTGGACAAAGAAGCAATTGCAGCAAAACCAGAGAAATTGATGCTGTTATCCTGCCCAGCAGCAGCTCCAAACAGACTAGGAGAGTACCAGAAGCTGACCAAAACCTTGAATTTTTTCAAAGAATAAAATTCCTTTTCTTTAATGAAATATTCCTTTAAATTGGTGTTTGATTTTTTTCAGCCAACTGAACAAACACAATAGCAGATGGAGTCTGTGTTTCTTCTCCTGGCGTGTTCGCAGCTGGAATGTGCAAAGCCTTAATCTCCATTTATAAGAATATTAGGAAATATATTTACATTCAGTGTTGCTATGGAGGCTGAATGGTAAATAATGATGATCTCAATATACTGAGATGGTTGGCAAGGTGTTAATAATCAGTACTACAATACTTTTGTGTCATAATGCTATACTGGAAGATTTCTATAAGAAAATACCTGTTTGATGCATTCATACACACAATAAATACAGAATTGTACTGGTATAATCCTATGTAATACTGAGGTCATTTATATGGACTTTGTTTTTAAAAAGAACAATTCATAAAATTATTCTTTTAGTATGAAAGGTATAATTTGCCAGGGGCTGTCCAAGGACTAAAATACTTTTAAGCTACAGTTTGGGAAAAAGAATCCAACATCTTGGGTATTCTTTTTATTATGTCTGTTTTAAAGAAAACTTGTGTTCTGGGGTCAGCCCTTCAGTAATCCCCTCGGTATGTGAGCGTGCCAATTAAATTTGGTGTTGACACAAACTTAGGAGGTTTTGTTGGTCCGGGGCAGATGGTGGGGTGGTAATCAGATGACCCAGAGGGCTGAAGTATCAGGAATCAAATTGTATCTAGAAGAGCAAGGTGGAGGACCAGGTAACAGGGGATTAATGAGGTGATAAACTCAGGGCTCATTGGCTGGAAGCTGCCAAGGAGGAGGAACACTTGGGTACAGCAGCCAGACTCAGGGAGATGACGTGCTGGCAGTGTGATGCCTCAAATGGTCCCTGGGGAGGTATTTCCAGAGGCAGGGAAATATGAGACCGTGGCTATCTTAAGGTGCTATAATAGTTTGATACTATGAATTATTAATATCATAAATGTTAGAGATTATCAATAAATCAAGATCAAACACAAAATGGAGTAGCAGAGCCAACTCTCCCCTGCCTTTGGTGTGGATTTTGTCCCACAAACAGTTTGTCCCACCCTGTTTCAGGTACAGCCACATGCCACTGCAGAGGATTGGATATGAAGAGCCATCTCCTTCCTGGCTGGAATGTGCCCCACCTGTCATTAAGGACAACCCCTACATCATCCAGACTCCTTCGTTAGAGCCTGCCACCCGGGCTTGCTCTGGAGTTGAAAAGGAGCAGGTATTTTCGGAGCTGCAATGTGCCTGATCTATTTTAGACAGCTTCTCTGGGATAAGGCATATCATGTCCTGGAAGTGCCTGTTTCACTCTGTCGCTAGACATCTACATCTGCTCCGACGGCTCCCACCCTGCCTGCCTTCAGCAGGCTCAGCCGGGTCAAGGCAGCCCAGCTGACTGTGGGAAAGTTTTGCCAGCCAGCCAGATTCCTCTCCATATATTACTATTTTATTTACTTTTCGGGAAGGTGTTATTTACTTAGTTTTATTTTTGTTCAGAATCTCTAAATAGTTTGAGGGGTGAACTCTATGTTTGAAATTTGAACTGCAAGTAGGAATTTAAATACTTGTTTAAGAATAAGTATTTTTTGCTGGAAGCTTTTTTCAAAGAATTTCTTGAAAAAAAAAAATAGCAAGGATTTTAATTACTGTGGAATTTCTGCACTTGCTTTTAGAAAACTGGATTTTTTTCAGCAAATATATGATAGTTAGGCATTTCTAGCCCTGCTCTAATTTAAGTAAGCTGGCTCTAAATGTTTGTGAGAATCCCATCTGCAGATTTTGGACCTCATTTTGACTGACAGATTCTTAATTTCAGTATGGCAACAACTGAGAAAAAGCAAGATTTTAACACAGGCTGTCTTGGTTTTACACCAGTGACAGGAAATTCAGTTGCTGCTTCAGTCATGCCTCATAAGTCATTGAATGCCTGTTCTGCAAAGCAGTGCGATGCCTGTGTACATTCCGGGGGTGATGTTACCTGTTTGTGCACAGAATCAAAGAATGCTAGAATCATCTAATGACTTGGGTTGGAAAGAACCTTAAAGGCCATGTAGTTTCAATCCCCCTGCATGGGCAGGGACACCTTTCACTAGATGAGGTTACTCAAAGACTCATCCAATCTGACCTTAAACACTTCCAAGGATGAGAAATTCATGTTCCCAAATTTCCCAGAGCAAATACATTTGGAAACATGGAGCCTCTATATTGAAGAGCAGGGCTTGAAGATGTACCAGGGCTTCCAAGAGAAAGCCACAGGCAGTTTTTCTTGGAAAACAGGAAAAAAGAGTGTATATTACAGGTTTCACATTTGACTATAATTGTGCCCCTTCATTCACCATTGCTGAAACACCAGCTCTGTCCCCTAGCAGACAGGCGTTACTTATTACATCTAAGCCTTGTCATTATTTTGAGGCTTCAATATTAATTTTGTTGGACTCTTTTATGTTGTTTGAGGTGTTTTGAGGCGGTTCAGGCATGCACAGCAATATCCAGGCAGTGCAGACCTGCCCTGTATTCACACAGGTGATCCCCACTTGCTGAAAAAGTCCTGCTCAAGTAAACGTCAGCAACAGCACAAGCACCAAACTGTGTAACCAGACTGATCACCCTGGAAAATTCTGCCATCAAAAGAAAGACAGCTCTGTAGAATTCTCCTTTTCATATTCATGAAAGATGGCAGAATTGCAGAGGAGTGAAAGTAAACACCATGCATAATTTAACACGTATTCACTGCAAAAATATTTTTAAGATTACCTGCAGAAGACCCAGAAAAATGTGAATAATTCATGTTATGTGGTGTGGAAAACAAGAGAGCCCTCATGCAGTTGGCCATGCTGCCTGCCTGGTGGTACTGCTGAGTGATGGTACAGCTGATGGTGCTGCTCTGGTGCAGCTACTTCTGTCACTGGCAGAGATATTCCCACAGAGTGGTGGTGGTGATGGTGGTGGTGTTCTCTGTGCCATGCTCAGGCTCACGAGCACACCTGCAACCCCATTTCCACTGGCAGGCAGAACATCTGCTTCCTCCCAGTCCTGAGAGCCCAACCATGTGGTTAGGAGAGATGGATTTTGGCTGGGTTTCCCTGGCATCCGCCTCGGTGTTATTTCCATCCAGCTGTTGCTTGCCATGGCACAGAGTAAATGTTGCTAAAGGCAGCTTTTTGCTGGTTTGGGATTTGGGGTGGAGAATGGATGGAAAAGAGTGGAAGTCCTGTTGGGATGCCATGTCTACCTACATACACCTGCTTTGAAATAAAAAGGAGACTTACAGAAGACAGTATAAAGCACCAGTTGTTAAGCGAGAAGCAGAAGACTGGTGACCCTGAACTGCCATTCCCTCCTGAGCAGTATCTTCTGTCTAAAAGCAGCCTAGAACAGCTGCATCCAACAAAGAACAAGAAACCTGGATACTGCTATTATTGGGTAGTTTCCTCTGGGTAAAATGTCTCTTGTACCTATATTAAATGAAGGGGGTGTTATGGTCTGAGAAATGAGGATTTACACTTATGTCAAAACTCAAGTCTTTTTAACCTCACCAAATAATCTACGACTTCCAGCAACATTAATAGAAAGATTTCCTTAAACAGAGGCAAGGATTCCTGCATTCCATTCTGGGTGTATGGTTTGATTCTCCTCCAGTTTCAGGTCAGTGAAAATAAAGACTCATAGTGAAATAAAGGCAGGAAAGAGCAAGCAAAACTAGGCCAAAAGAAAAGCCAAAAATCTTTAAGAATTTAATTTCAGAGAGCAAAGATGGGAGACACTGTTCAGTGTAGAAAACAGGAGAGAGGCCATTGTCATTCCAAGCTGGGCTAACGCAAAGCCTCAGAGCCCTGGGAAGGTGGTTTGTTTTCTTCCCTCTCTCTCTGCCATGTAGATATGGCCTTTGTGTAACCTGGGCACACAGCAGAGGAAATGTCAAGAAATCAAATTGAGTTTATTTTTTGGGGAATACCCATCAAGCTGCAAGAAAGAAAAGGTCACTATCTATCTGACAGGGTTTAAAAACATTCCCCAGATGCTATCGCTGGTACAAAAGTAAAGACTGTGCAATTCTGGGGAAGCAGCAGTGGTCCTAGAGGTGTTTCTTTCCCTGTTCTCTGGAGAGAGAAGCCAATTAGAAAAATTAGCTACACTTCTTAAATTCTTCTAACTGCATGAAGTGTAGGCTTTTCTATTTGCTTTATTGTATTGCAGGCACTTCAGTTGTTAGATGAGTGGTAATCACTGTGGGATTTGTGCAAAATTTGACTTTACAAGACACCTCTTTCAGGAATGGTTGCAGGTAAGTCCTCCAGAGCACCATATAATCAAATGGCTGTAGCCATAAATTATTTTTTCACTAGAAACCAGATAAATTTAAAAGAATGAGATGCTGAATCTTGAACACTCCAAAAACACTGAGCAAAAACTCCCCAGTTACTTGAAAATTGCCTTGAGTTACTCAGATGTAATTAAAATTTCATTTTAATTTAACAAAAAAAAAAAAAAAAAAGAAATTGTTACACTTTTACAAAAAAGGGCTGATTTTCAAAATATGTTTGATTTCTGCAGGTTTTGTCAATAAGCTTAGCAAAGACTTGTGCTTTAGGTTCCCAGACACCCACAGATTTCCTCTGTGCCCTTGAGAGTGAGTCAGGGCCCTCACTCCCGCTGCTCCCTCTCCAGGCAATGGAAGTCACCGATTTCCTTATGTCACAGGTGTGTAGTCAGGCTAAGGGCACAGAAGCCAGCCTGGCCGTAAAAATGCAGACAAGTATCCACTCTCAAATCCAAAAGGCAATGAATTTCTCTGGAAAACGTTTGGCTGAGAAGAAAACAGTCCTGCTGCAAGCCCCTGCCAGGGAGGTGCAAGTGAGTTTCTGAGTACAAAGAGCAGACTTCTCCTGGGAAAAGGCTTTTGCTCTAATCCCCACCTCATCCGTGTTTTTCTTTCAGCCTCTGTTCACTGTTAATTATTTTTTCAGACTCTACCCATTTCTCCTGTCTTTTTTCCCCAGGCAATTGCTTCAAGGCACTTCAGCGTTAATGGGCCATGTGTTTATTTTTAGCTCCGCATCCCTTTAGTGAAGGAGAACCTGGGGATGGCAAAATAAGCACCTCTAGCCATCAGGAACAATTTCTGCCTCCAGTGCCCTTCCAGATACTATTTCATAATTTTTTTCAATGAAGTGACAGCAAATACGTGTTGACCTGCTGCACAAAATGCAACATGTGCATCTCTGTGACAGGCACATGACTGCCTGGAAGGGCAGAAATGCTTCCAGCAAATTGTGGGACACCAGCTTTATCTGTGCTGCAGGTGCACAGAAACAGCAGAGAATGGAAGAACACTCCAAAAGGACACCATTCCCCAGGGCAAATTGCAGACTACCCCCTCCACCCCAGCTGGAAGGACTTCATGAAAGCCACGTCAGCACTGAAGCACCACAGAAAACATGAAACTGTACTGAAGGTCTACCTGGTGGTGATAGAGGGTTGGGACAAAACGCTCACACAGACATAGGGACAGCCCAGAGTAAGCCCGTGGGCTTCTGAGTGGAGTTTGCCAAACAAGTTCCTGGCTCGGGCTTGTTGTGTCTGAAGCAGCCACGTGCCAGCTCTGCAGGTGGTGCAGAGCCTTCAGCACTGGGGCAAGACCTAGAAACAGAGCTCAGAGATGACAGCCCTAAATGATATGCACATGCACTCTGCAAGCCACGAGACTTCCCAAAACAGGGAGGGACCAAACAGAAATCAAAAGGTATCTTCAGTATCTTCAGGTATCACAGAAGGGTGCTGAGTGCCAGAACTATTGTCATTGGGGCAGAAAGAAAATCCATGAGCAGTGGAGGTGGGTAAAACTCACTTTGTGTGGAAGTGACTACACAGGAGGGTATAGGATGTCAGGCTGCAAATCATCAGAGGGACTGTGGATGTTTCTAGGGCATGATTGATCTCATCCCAGAGGAGATGTCAGCACTCAGTCAGAGGAACGGTACCATTTCTCTGTCACAAGACTGCAAAGGTGCCTCCCTTTGGCATCTTAAGGCAGCACTACCAGAATGGTTCAGTCACGTGACTGTTGGGAAAAGAACATAAGCCCCCCCCAAAAAAATATGTCATTAACCACTGGCCATGGCTAGAGACTGATCTGTTGGGCTACAATAATAGCAGAAATAGAATTCTGTATGATGGGACACAACCTTGCAAAATAATTGTCACAATGCTTAGCACTGTAAGGCCAAGGTGGCTCCTTCCCAGACCCAGTTATGGCTAAAGGGGAAAACTCTCTTTGCTAAATAGGAATCTTTTTCAAAGGTATCAGTGTTCATTCAAAGGAGCTACAGGAAAAAAATGTTTATAGGTCAAATCTGAACTTTTTGATTTAGTTTAATTTAGTTCCTTTAATTTCCTTAAGGAATTGAGAAGTCTAAGGAAAGAACCAGATATATTTTATACAGGTCTTAGATGAACAACACTACTGATACATTAAGACTTATTGTGCATGCACAAGAGCCCAGGGACGTAGAACAGGCCTTTCTGGGCAGCATCTGGACAAACCACACGTAGGTTCTGGCTTTTTATTTTTCCAAAGTGGGTCCCTGCCTGGGCCCTCTTTTGTTGCAGTTACTGGTCCAGGCATCACCAGCCTGGCAAACAGGCATGGGGGCAAGGGGCTGGAGGAGGTGAGAGGAAAGGTGATGTATGTGGGGAAGGTTTTGGAGGACGATGGTGAGGATCAACAGGGTGTTCACACCCTGGATGAAGGTGCCCTGGGGATGACCCGCACCAACACTGAAGAAAGGGGATATTGAGGTTCAGAGAAGACTTGGGATGACACAGAGGTCTCAGAGCTGGTTTGCTCATAATTCGTGGGTACATTGATTGTATGCAGGTGGAGGTCTCCGTGAGGTCCACATGGGCTGCTGCCCACTACCAGCTGCTGTCGTGGGGGTGTGTGAGTGCGATCATCGTGACGAGTTGGGAGATGTTCTCCAAAGAGCTGCTGGATGCTGCAGCTGGGGCTGTGCTCTGTCCTGGTCAGGCACAACTAGACACCCAGGTAGAGCTGGGATGCCTGCTGGCTGCAAGCCACAAAACCTGCTTTAAGGAGGAGAGGACACAGGGCAGGAGTGCCACCACCCACCACAGAAAGCTAAGGCGACACCACCAGAGCTGCAAACTTAATGTCTGGCCTCCTCTGGGGGCAAGAGGAGATGGGGTCCAACTGCAGGAGCTTTGACCTCTCCTCTGAACAACTGCTGCTCACAGGCTGCTGTTTGGTCTTGGGATTTTTAACTCATTTTGATTCTTTTTGGGGGCTATTTCAGAAGTGGCAAGCATGTACAGGGTACCTGGAATGGCAGATCTGACTCAGCAGTGGTTTGATTGTTGAGGCACAAAAGAGAGAGAGGCACCTCCATCACTGCACCTCTGCACCTTTCCCTGGTGTTGCAAGGGAACAGAGCTCCTTGTTCCCCTTTCGGCCCTCACTGCTCCACCACCTTGAGAACTACACTGATGCCTTGCAAAACATCCACAGCCTCATGAGGGGTTGTGCATTGGGCTTAGGAGATTGCTTGTCCATCAGAAACTCGAAAAACTCCATAAAGTCAATGTACACGAACAGTAGTTTTATCTCCTTGAAAACACGTGTGTGGGAAGGGCTCACCAGCTGCGCAGTTTCCCTTACAACTGTTTAACACACGAGTTTTTGACCGGGGCTGCCGTATCTTTTATCAGCCTTTTAGTGGCCATGTCTGCCATGATCCATGCTTGAATATTCCATCTTGGAAGAAGCTTGCAATCCTGAAGCATGATGGCGTGATGCCGGGCTTTCCATAGAGCTGTACCCACTCACACCAGAAAAGTGAAGGACCTGTATAGCCTAATTAACTGGAACAGGGCTTATTCCTGCAGTGCTGTGGTTAATCTGTTCAATGTTGAGCATGGATTTTGACCAGCGGGACACTCTTCTTGGGCTAGCATTTATTTTATATTCTGCATGGTGTGTGTGTGGTGCTTTTAAATCTCAAGGCTTTTCCTGGCCTTTTCCTAGACTAGTTTTTCGTATTGACCTGGGGTCTGCAATGCACAAGTGACACCACCACAGTGTTCTCTAAAGGATTTCCAAAACATTTCATTCATCACATGTGGTCTCCTGACCTAGCAGTTGGGAGCAGCAACGTGGCTTTGCTGGGCTGTAGGATAGCAGCCCAATTACATGAAGTGCACAGCTCCCATGACCAATTTCCCAGCCCTGGAGCCCTGCTGATTGCACAAACAAAACCTGTCGATGAAGGCTGTATGTCACACTACCTCTTTGCATGATGCTGACACAGTGGTGTCCTGTCCAAGCAGCAGGAAAAGCAGGAGCCAGGGCAGTTCACCCCAGGACTGGGCCATGTTTGCGAGAAGAAATGCCTTCTGACGAGCTTCTCTTTTTGACAGGCAGGTCTGCATGTTTATCTTTGGGGTTGAAGGCTTTCTTCAAAGCAGGCATCAGGGAAAAACACCACCCATAGCTTGAATGCTCCTGGCCTCCTCTTGACCTTTCCTCAGTCCCCCACCAGGAGTGAAATCTGGATGAAGGCAAGGATTACCTCTCTCCTTTCATATCAGCAATTAAGTGCAAAAGGATAAGGAGAAAAACTCTGGGATTTCATCCGAGAGAGGCCAGGACAGGGGACTGGGAACTTAGTGTGGGTAGAAGTGTGGAGGTCAGGAGGTCACCCATCCTGGCGTGGAGCTGGACAAGCATGGGTGAGCAAACTCCATTCATCTTTGTTCCTCCAGTTGCGGGATTTTAATAATGCATGATGCAGGAAAGTGCTGCGTAAAGCAATTACTCACAAAGTCCATCCAACTCATGTGTGAATGAATTCCAAAATATTAAGTTTGCCCTTAGCCCTTAATAAAGAACAGGCCGAGTCCCATTTGGATCATTGATTCTAAGTGAGAGTTCAGTATCAAAATGCTTTTGACATATATGCCACCTCTGTAGATTGTAGAAGTTATTTGCTGTTGCTGCATTTTTGATTTGTCTCCTGACTCTGGGAGCAAAGCTGGCATGTGTGATCTCAGAGAGGGGGGCATCTCTGGGTAGCTGATGGCTGGTGGCTGGCCTCCAGGATGACAAGGTAATGAGATTTGCTTGCAGAAGGTGTCAGGAGCCCCTGTCCCACAGCCAGCTTCTCGGGGGGAAGCACAGGGACTGGGCAGAAGGACAGGGATTCACCCACTCCTGTCAGCTCCACCCCAGTTCATATTACAGGCGTCAGCACACATGCTAGGAGGACGTGTATGCAAGTTCATGATGGGACTTGAAATTGAATGTAAAGCTTTTTTCAGTCCAGGGGGAAAATATCTCACAGAATTGGATGGCTTTTGACCCCATTTTGGGTCCATACCATGCCACTAGCTTGTGGAACTTTATTAAGCTGAAAGCTCATCTCTGATGGAGACCACTACATTCTGTGAAAGCTGTTTTGCAAAATTTTGCAGTGCGTTTTATGTCTTTTTTCATTTTGTAACTGGAGAACTCCACACCAGATGTTCTTTCATCTTCTTGCTTTCCTTCCCTGCTGTTGACAGTGATTCAGATCCACTGAGGGCAGAAAAGCCACACAAGTACTTAGATTGTGAAACATAAAGCTTAACACTTAAATAAAACTTACACAAAGATTAGGCAATTTCTTGTAATTAATACCAATTTATAAGTTCTATTAAGGAACATTTCAGCCAAGAAATACATTTTCTAAGTCTATAAAGTATTTTAGAGTCATTTTCCCAAGTTCCTTCATAGTCTTATAATTATCAAAGCTTGATGTGTTTTTATCTCTGCCAGCTGGGATCAGGAAGGAATGTATCCATATGTCATACAGATATGTACGACTTTCCCCAGTGCATTCCAGTGTGGATTTGTTGTTTTGGAGGGGATTTTTTTGCGTATTCTGTGGCTTCTTAAGTAGGTCAATGCTGAAGAAACACAAAACCATTGGCAATTTCTGGTGTCACAGTTTACGCACTCCTGTGCTATATGGGGATCCAGGGGCATTCTCATTGCAGTGGGGTTAGATTAGGTTTCCTTTAGAGGTCCCTTCCAACTCCAACTCTTCTATGATTCTATCCTGGCCTCTGGGTCAGTGACATCTTGGTCTTTATTCCCAAATCTGGTCTATTTTGCTGAGGATTAGGTTAACATGCTGGAAGTTTTTGCAAGGGTGTATATTTGCGCCAGAAAATTACTTCTCAGAGTCAAAAAGAAAGCCAGTGCTGGTGCAGAATTTGACTGCTAGTGATGAAGTATGATGCCATCTCAGAAACAGGGAAATTGAAGGAAGACATTGACACGTGAGGTGTTGGCCCATCTGTGTCAGCAAGGCCAGGGTTTTGCTGGAGAGGGGCAAGAAGGTGTGTATCTCCTTGAAGTCACGTGAAGACAGGGAGAAGGAGAGGGCACATAGGGCTACAGAGACCAGCACCCTGTGTCAGATGGGACCAAGACTGGGATTGGAAAAGGACCACCTTCTTGTTGGAGTTATGAGTAAATAAATCAGACGTCAGGCAGGGGGATACGTTGCCTGCAATTGCGTGCAGGCCCCTATGTGTGTGAGGCTGTGCAAAGGTAGGAATGACACCTGTGAGTCAGGATGCAATAGAGGGTCTGCCGGTCACGCTGGATGTCTTTGCACAGGGTCACCATCCCAGGGCACAGACATGGAGCTGCAAACCCGTGTGTCAAATGCTGGAGCAAAGCCTGGTTGCCCAAGCTGACACACAGCCCTGGCCATGCGGGCAGCAGGCTTTCTGCAGGTGCGGGGTGCAGGCAGGGGTCAGCGGGGATGCACCTCTGGGACATGGGTGAGATGATGCTCGGAGGGATCAGTGCAGGGAAATACAAGGGCAAAGCGTGAAAGGCCTTTCCTCACCCAAGTGGGGACCTGCACTTGGTGTGCAGTGTTGCACCCACCTAAAATTCCTTGTTGCCTTTCAGATGGAAATGAGCATTACTGAAATGCTTTGAAGATGCTGTGTCATAATTCCCCCAACCCAAAAAGACAGAAGCTGAAGAGCACTTTGTGATGAATAAATGATGTGACAAAAAGGAACAAGAGTAAGTACGCAAGCGCTTCCCCCCCTCACATGCATGGGCTGAGCTCTTCCCTGCTGCTTCCTCACAACCTCTTCACCCTTTCAATTTTGTACTCATACAAACATGCACCCTATACTCAGCACTGCAATGAAAGCAGGGCACGGCACCCAATGCGTTCCCTCCCACAGGTGGGCTCCTTTCCACAGCCCCCAAATTCAGGACTACTTCCACTGCCTCTGTGTAAATGAAAACTGCAGGATCAGAGCCCTAAGGGCTAGAAAATATTCTAGTGTTAACATTTATTCATTCTCCTTGGGAAACTCAGCTGGCAGGTCGTTAAGTAACAGCTGAGAAGGAGGCAGCGGGCAGGAGCACTTGGGAAGAAAGAGTGAGAGGCTGGCAGTGGGAAGGAGGGGATGGATGGGGCTCACAGCAGGAGCTCCTAACTCCAAACCCTGAGCAGCTCAAACAGTACGAGCTGCATGTCAGAGGCAAGTAACAGGCGAGGAGACAGTGGTGGTTTTCATTTAATAGGGAAACATAATTTTTGCAAAATGCTGCCAGTAATGTTTTGCCTCTCTGCAGCACAAGTGGTGTTTTTGGGAGAGCTGAAGTGTTTGCAAGTCATTGAGCAGGAATAAAACATCTCTCATGTTCCTCCAAGTGCCTGACTGCCTGGGGAGCAGCCACTGGACGCATTGAGCCAAAGTCAGTGGGAATTTGACATTGTGGATCTGCTTCTCCAGGAATACCAGCACCCATTTTCAGGCAGTGTGCTCTGTTCCTCACAGCTGGGCATGAGCCATGTGGCACCTGGAGCAGTGTGGTAGCACAGGGCAGTGCCAGGACACACAGCTTGTTAGCCCCTGCCCAGAGCCAGGTTCCAGGGACTCTGCTCACCCTGCCAACATCAGTCAGTGCACAGGCAGAGCAAGTAAAAGGAGATTTGGACATCTGCCAACTCCCCATCTGATTTTCCTACTTGGATTGCATCCTCTCTGGGATAGGAGTCATCACTTGAACACAACCCAGATGTGTTTGGGACTGGAGATAATCCAGTAATAACAGGAGATATTAGTTTTTCAGAAAGTTTGTTGCTGGACGCTCATCTCCTTGGATGATTCATTATTGATGGTCTCCATGTGAGTTTTTTCAGCAGTCTCTTTTAAGTTCAGTTACATGCTTCCTCACTTGTAGAGAAAGAGGAACTGAATGAACATGTCACCAGCTTGTCACTTTTTCATTCCTCTTTCTGCCACAGCCCTTCCTTTAATAGTCTGACCCAATTTTAGAAAAGTCTCTGATGTCACTGATGATCCATGGCCTCTGAAAAGTGGAGAGCCAGCTACCAGTCAATGTGGGCTCACTGTCACTACCAAGGAAAGAGCAGTACTAACATGGGCAGTGTTGGTGCAAAGCTGATCATGTGCTGAACGATCTCCTGCAGCTGCTTCAAAAATTCCATTTTTAGTCCTTTTATTGATTAAACTGACAGATCCTACCCCTGTTCAAGAGACATTTTAGGTTGAACTGAATGCAGCTATCAGATATAGAGGTACCAAATATTCTACAAGAGAAAAACAATGAATTTTTAAAGCCCTGGTGCTTCGCAAAGAGACAACTTGTGATCTACCTCAGTGCCCTTTATTTGTGCAGCCCAGCACTGTGCCCAGCCCAAGCCCTTGGTCCAGGCATTGGCATACCTCATCCCGTTACAAGGAAGAATAAATGAGGGCTGGGGTCCTCATTCTGCGTAAACATGTCATTGCATGAATAAAGAGGCAAATCTAGTTCAGCTCTGTCTCAGCCTCACTGTTGCATCAGTGCCACGGGCCCTGCAGATGGACCCTGGGAGACAGAGCTCCCGGCTGGGCAGCAGCAGCTCCACATTGCAGCTCGGCTCTGTGCCCATTTTGCCACAGTTGGAACCAGAACCAATGAAGAAAAGCCACCTAAGGCCTTTCTGATTTTCCTTGAAGTTGTTGCTGAACTTCTCTGGTTGGGCAGGAGCAGCAGGAGTGGAGAAGGACAAATGAAATATCTTTCCCTTCTCTATCAGTGAGAGGGAGGAAAGAAGACGAGGGTGGGATCACAAGGGTGAAACTAGCACTCTGCCAAAAGCCAGGCAGGAGTCCTCCATGGATTTCGGAATATGGCAGAGAGAGAGGAAAACCCAACACATGAAATCTAGCCACACTTGAAAACTAGAGCACAAAATCATTTCTACTCAGATGCCAAACCTAAACTGTGGTGGGAGAGAGACTTTGCTTGGCTGGAGTTTGGGGTAGCAACACACTCGGTACCAGCTGCTGTGCAAACTGCGACTTCTGTTCAAGATACATATTGAAAGATGTTGCTCAAGCCACATAACTGCAAATTCTTATTAATTCTGGGCAGAAAAATCACCCAACAAAGGTGTTTCAATAATATTGCCTATTGCATCAGTTAGGAACAGCCTGAAGTAAAACCCCCTCTTACTACAAAGAGCCTGTTTACAGCCTGCCATGCAGGAAAGGCCATTGGCAAGGTTGTAGCCCACAAATCCAGTGAAGTCACCAGGTGACTGCACATGTCCCTAGGAGAGCCTTCATCCTGAAGGAGCAACGGAGGGCTGGTGTAAATGGCTCTGCACTGCCAACCCTGGAAACACTGGAGGAGAAGCCGCTACAAAACTTTGTATGGAGGCTCTGGGCCTCTGGGCCTTCTGCATGTAGGAGCAAAACAGGCAAAGCCCTACCAGGCACTCTTGCTGGCTGTGGCTGATGCAGCAGCTGAGATCTCAACACCACAGGGGTGGCTCAGAGCAAATGTCCCTGTCAGGCTGGTGCCTCCAGCACCACGGAGCAATGGCTGAGCAGCTCAGAGACGTGACGTCTTCAAAGCCCTAATCTGAGCGCTCCTTGGATGATGGGGGTAATTCAGCACACGCTGGCAGCTTGTCAAAGCCAGGCTGGGTGCAGCCTTTGCAGGCTGTCCTGTGCCAGTGATGTGGATCTTCCACAGCAGAGGTGACTTTGACAAGGCAGTGGCTTATGTCACCAGGTGCACTGACCCGGGAGCTGTTGTGCCACGTCTGGTGAGCAACAGGGGCCAAATCACACATCAGACAAATTCTCCAGAAACAGAGTCCTATGGTTATGCTAAAAGGGTTATGTTAATGGGATCTTCCCACATCCTGCTGGGGTATTTTGTTTAAAGTATCCATGTGCTTTGATTTGCAGGCAGCAGAAAGCTGTGCTTGAGACACATCCATCATAAATTAGAGCTCTTTGTTTTATGCTCAACTCTTCTGATTTTATGACCATGAATGGTGATTTCTGTCTGAAGAGATTTATTGCTTTGCTGTCACTTTCCTGCCGCGGTGCCACCCAGCACCCAGTGCTGGCACCCTGGGGTGTGCTGTGGCATGCAACAGCACCTGGCAAAAACAGGCTGGGCTGGTTTTATTTCTGTGCTCATTATCATTTTAGATTTATAGGTGACCTTCATGTGCTGAAGTCAGAGCAGGGTTCAAGCAACATAAATTCAAATCCAAGCCATGCCAAATGTTTCCCGTGTTCTCTGCAGGAAGTTACATAAACTCCTAAGCTACAGAATGGAGACAAATCCTCCTAAAACTTTGCTGCCCCTAACTCATTGTCTGGCTGATCTGCTTAGACCAGTCCCTTTGGGCTGTTAGCTGCTTCTGCAGAGGTGTTTGCACATCTGGCCCTGAATTTGGCTGAGAACTTGCTCTCCCTGTGTTACAAAACAATGAACGGACTTTACTCTTTCTGACTTCTGGTAAGGTGAGAGGCTGCACAAAAAGCCTCTGCAGGGCTTGGGATGCAGCAGCCCCTCTGCCAAACAGGATAGAGCAGCCAGGCGCCACAGACAACAGCTCAGTACAACAGACAAGGCAATAAATGTATTATGAGTAAAACTGTGCTTTGGTGTAACTCGAGAGAAAATGGATTGATGCGGGGCCCAGACAGCTGTGAGGTGACAAGAAGATTCTACTGGGAATTTGCCACTCCTTAGGTCCATGTTTCTGCCCTCATACATCCCTAATGCTGTTCAAAACCATTGCTGGGGGGGAGTCTGCAGCTTGTACCCATCAACAGGAAGCAACTCATCAGCAGTGCTGATGCTGAGGAGGTTGGGGTGGCTTGTGCCAGCTAAAAATTTGTCCTCCTGGCAAAAGCCATGTCAGGCAGTCGTGACATCCTACTCTAAGAACAGAGAAAGCAGCAAGGCTGTGCTCTCATATCTGAGAGCAGATGATAGCTCAGGGATATTTTATTTGTTTTATTTTGTGGTATGCAAATTCAGATGCTGCAGCAGATGTTCTGTAGTCTTTAGTCAGAATATGTCTTCCGAATGCCCCTTTAGTGATCTTTCCTCCTTTTTTTTTTGTCAGGTTGGTGATCCTCTGTATTACATTTCTTTTTAGTGCTTCTTTGTTATTTTGTGGCAAAACAAGCATTTATTCTTCTAGAGGTTAGTGTGATCTGAATATAATCTGGCCCATTTTATATATTTTGTGAAAATATCCACAACCCTCTGCAAAGCTGATGTGGAGAGACTTCTGACAGTCATCAGGCAATGCAAAAAAATCTTAAATTATTCTGTTTGGGGAATTTCTACCGGAAAGATGACACAGACTGATGCACTTCACTCAAGTGTCCTTGAAAATACTTTTTATCACATCACTTTCATGTCAAGAAAGCGCTGAGAGCACTGCTGGAAAAAATTCAGTATTCAATGTGCTTTCTGAGAGCTTTCCAGCAAACATACAGGAGTGCAGCAAAAGCCTCTATTTTTATTTTAATATTTGCATACAGCTCCTTATCAGAAATCCAGGTGTGCTCAGAGGAACTAGCAAGCTCCAGAAGGGCTGTGGCCAGCTAGCAAATGGGAAAACATTCTCTGGTGTAAAAAAAATACAGTTTTCAATCTTGCAGAAAACACAGTAACCCGTTTTGCAGTTGGTCAGAATGCCAGAAAAAGGGCTGGATGCGTTCTGCAGTTTTCCTCCTGGGAAATCCATGAATCAAGGGCTGGGGCATCACGTGTAACATCTCCATGGGCTGTAGGTTTGTGGTCATGTGGGGAAAATTTCCATCCAAAGATGAGTGGGATTTTCCTCTGTAGTTCTGTGGGGATGCTGCAAAGCTCCTCTGTGAATGTCACTTTGAGGGTTTCATTGCTTCAGCCTCTGCTCATCATCAGCTTTCTCAGGGCTGCTTCTCTCAACAGTCTGTTTTCCCTCCTTCTGTGCTTCAGGTTTCATTTTGTGTCATTTCTGAGCCTCACCTGAGCAAGAGAAATGTAAAAATCTCCTTTGTCTAGAAAATTATTTTAATTAGCAGTAATTTACTAAAGAGTTCTCATGTGAATCATGAGGAAGATTAACATTACACATTGAAAATACATTCCAGTGACAAATGTGTTTCTTTTACACGACAACATTTGACTCACTTCAATTTCATTAGGTACTGGGAGATTAATCTCTAGTAAATATGGTCCTGATCCAAAGCCATCTTGCTGAAGGGGCAAGTGTCTGTTCATCCAAATGAAATATCGATTCCTCTGACAAATGCTAAATCTCAATCATCAGAACTCATTTCTACAGCAAAGTTTGGGTGACAAAGGTGTGATGTGCCCACACCAAGGGTCTTTCCATACTAGATGTCTCTGAAGCCAAGCCACCACACACTGGCTCTGTGTGAGCTAAAATGTGGGCGTTTTCATCCTATTTTCTGTGGCAGTGATCAGGAAAATGTGCCTGGAGACATTTCTGAGAGTACTGCTTATAGCAGGGGGAGCACAGGGTCAAAACCAGAGGTTGATGATTTTGACCAGCTATTTGCATGGGATTTGTTTGCTATAGATCAAAGTAGGTACTCAGATGGTGTGTAGGACAATGTGCATATGTTAATGTGTGTCCTCATGTATGTAACCTATGGAGGGGTTTGTTTGCCTGTATGAACCATGAGTTGGGGCCAGACTTCAGGAGGGGTTGGGTGGGATAGCAGCAGCCTGCAGAGTGGCTTCAAGCAGCAGTTTGTAGATGATACAGAACTGGGAGGAGCTGTTGACTGCCTTGAAGGCAGGGACGGCCTGCTGAGAGACCTCGACAAATCCGAGGGCTGGGCAATCACCAATCACGTAAAGTTCAACATAGGAAAGTGCTGGATTCTGCTCCTGGGATGGGATAACCCTGGATGTACAGACAGACTGGGGCATGAGATGCTGGAGAGCAGTGCCACTGCCCCTCAGAAAAGGGACCTGGGGGTCCTGGTCAGTGGCAAGTTGAACAGGAGTCAGCAGTGCCCTGGCAGCCAGGAGGGCCAGCCCTGTCCTAGGGGCATCAGGCCCAGCATTGCCAGCCGGGCAAGGGAGGGGATTGTCCCACTCTGCTCTGCACTGGGGCAGCCTCAGCTCGAGTGCTGGGGGCATCTTTGGGTGCCACAATATGAAAAAGATATAAAGCTATTAGAGAGTGTCCAAAAGGGGGCAACTAAGATGGTGAAGGGCCTTGAGGGAAAGCCTTGTGAGAAATGGCTGAGTCTGTTCAGCCTGGAGGAGACTGAGGGGAGACCTCATTGCAGTTACAACTTCCTCATGAGGGGAAGAAGAATGGCAGACACTGATCTCTTCACTCTTGTGACCAGTGACAGCACCCAAGGGAAGGGCCTGAAGTTGTGTCAGGGGAGGTTTAGGTTGGATATTGCTAAAAGGTTTTTCACCCAGAGGGTGGCTGGGCACTGGCACAGGCTCCCCAGGGCAGTGGTCAGAGCACCAGCCTGTCTGAGTTCAAGAAGTGTTTGAACAGTGCTCTCAGGCACATGGTGTGACTTTTGGGAATGGTCCCGTCCAGAGCCAGAAGTTGGACTTGATGATCCTTGTGGGTCCCTTCCAATTCAGCAGATTCTGTGATTCTGTGAATATCTGCTTATCAGTGATAGAAGTCAAGGAGAACAAAATGCCACAGTCTTGAGCGAGGACATCCCAGTTGTTCAGGCTTAACACTGCTTAGATCAGGGCAGGACTGGAATCGTCATTATGGACAAAAATAAACCCCAGTTGTTGGAAGCTTTCAGAACAAAAGCAGGCTCGGAGCACAGCCAGTACCCTTCTCCTTGGCTGTCTCTCCCCCGAGAAACAGTTGGAAAGGCACAAAAAAAGTGTGATTTTATTAATTTTTAATTAGTCACAATGGTGTTTCCCCTCTACCTCACTTGTCTTCTCTGAGGCAGTTGTGGGTGCCCACCATTTTCTCGTTTACAACTACATTTCTGTGAAGAAGGACACAATGCCAAGAAGGCTGTTGCCACTACCATGGTCTAAAGTCAGAGAAGCAAGATTTGCAAGGAGGAGTCATGTCTTTTAGACCAAACAATACACTCATAAAAAAATGGAGACACCTGAGTGCCCCAAAACTTGCCAGCCCTTTTCTCCTGCCTGTGTCTGATGGTGTAATAAAAGGAATGAGCACTCCTGACAGAGCCTGTCTCCTGATCAAGAGATGCCCACTTTGCTTTAACAATTTTGGTGAGCACAGAGACTGCAGGGTGCTTTGTCCCTGCATCCAGCAGTCCCATGAGAGCCTTGCCACATCCTTTGGTGGGTGCAGACCCAGAATTCCCATGCAGCAGAGATCTATTTCCCTGTTGTGCAAAGCAGTCCTTTGCATAGTCAGACACACTGAACGCACTGAGCCACCTGGCCAGCTAATTGTGTCCCAATGCCTTCCAGGATGTATGGACAAACTGCAGAGCAAGGAAGCACTGTGTGCATTTAGTCATGTGCTGTGAGGAGCACGCAACCAGCCAGCTGCCTTTCTCCCCACCAGCCAGCCACGCCAGCTCATATCTCTAAGCTGAGCCTGTTTCGCCCTTGATGGTATTTAATGAGTGATCTCTCTCCCTGTCCTTATCTCAACTCATGAACCCTTCATTAAATTTTCTGTCCTCTGTCCAGCTGTGGAGGGGAGTGAACAAAAGGCTTTAGTGGGTGCCTGGTGTCCAGACAGCATTAAACCACAACAGTCAAGTCCCAGGCATGAGAATTGCACTGTTGGCCTGGAAGACAGCTCTGTACACGGGCTGGTTTGAGTGCAGAGGACAAGGTCTGCAGGAGCTGTGCTTTTTCCATCGCACAGTTATCCTGCTTTGGGCTGTGCAGGTCAAACTGGACCCTGGTGAGCACAGGCTGGGGGTTCCTTGTCCAGGTGCCCCTCACCAGAGGGCCCTGGGAGGCTGCTTGCTGCCCCAGGGAGAGGGGCTGCCAGCAGGAGCAGCTGGATACAGGGCACATGAGGGATGGGACTGCATCTTGCTTTGCACTTTCGGGGTCCCTGGGAGCCTGGGCCCTGCAGCTGGTTTCTGAGTACTGAGGCAAGAGTAGTTTCTCCCTCTGTCCTAAAGAGAGGACAGAATGGTTTCAGGTCTATGCTGGCACTGCTGACACTGAGGGGAAGCCATGGCTGAAAATGCTGGTTTCCTTGAGCAAGGATTAAATAGTTCACCACAATAAGACTACTGTTGTTTCTGACTGATTTCAGTTTTGCAAAAACATCAAAAGAGGATAAAACCAGGGAAAGAGCTCATTTTCTCTTATATTCAGTTTGCTCTTTGGAGGCAGTGGCTGCACTGAACTCATCTCTGAACTCCTTTCCCTCTCTCTGTCCTGCCTGGACAGGGGTGGAAATGGGCAGCAAGGCACCTCCATTTGTGTGCTTGATTTTCACACCCACACGTGAGCAGTTTCCTTTCACCTGCAGTCACCTGTAGCATCATTCAGTCTTAGGACTGATCCGGTATTTTATCAAAATTATGCAAATGGATGCCCCTCCTCCCCCAAATAGTCTAAACTCTGAAAACCCATTTGGTTATTTCTTTTAATGCATGATGCCTGTTTCAGTTCTGAATCCCAATAAAGATGAGGAAACTGCAGAGATCTGCTAGGCAGAAAGAGTTGAATTTATCTTTTTTCCAACCTGACAGGGAACGGCCAGTATAAGCAATCCTGGAGGAGACATGCTCCAAGGACAAGGACAAGAGCTGGCAGGGACAATGGGTGGCCTTGGCAATCCACCCTGCAGTGAAACCCAAGTGAAACCACAGCTCTGCCTTCACCTCAGGACTGCTGACCCTCAAACCTTGCCGGGGGGGGTGGGGGGGGAGCCCAGAACCACCCCAGATGCCCCCAGCCTCACCTCCTCATGGTTTGTGTTTTTTCCTTTCCATGTGCTAAAGCCAAACAGGCAGCCAGCAGCTACTGGAGCCTTTCCTCATACTGCCAGGGGATATTTTTGGAGGTGGATTAGGTGGACTTGTTCGGTTGGCTTTTACTTGTCTCACACTGGATCAGATACCAGCAGCTCATCTTCCCAGGAGCAGAGGGTCTGGCAGGGATTGTGCTGGTAGACATGGCTTAGCCTGCTTTCCTCTCCTTGGGCAAATTGCCTCTCTGCACAGTGAAGGCCATATCCTCGGGGCTGGCATGTGCCAGGTAATCCATACTGCAGGATGACTCTGCTCCAGAGGTCCTGAGAGCAGCACTGAAACCATCAGCACTTGGGCAGTCAGTCAGGAGATGCCGCTGCCTCAGTAACCTCCAGTCCTAGCCAGGAGATGTCCTGAAGGAACCTGACCTCCAGATACATTTAATTTCAGTCTGCACTGAGCTTCAGAAGGGTAAAATGAGAATGACTGTGGGTGAGTCACCATCTCCAGGAGCAGGACAGGCGGTACCTGTGGCCACTGCCCTTTGCTCTGTGTGGTGCTGTGTGGTGTCCAGGGTGGACCTGCAGCCCCTCAGGCCCCGGGAACGCGGCTGTGAGCCACACCAGCCACAAGACCACAAGCCCCTGGAGCCTCCGCTCCAGATACAGGAGGTGATTGCTCTTCCTGATAGTGAGGACTCAGACCAGCCAAACGCACAGAGGCAGGGAGCAGCAGAGCTGAGACTGGGGCCTGATGCTGCATCAACACCATCAGAGCACACCACAGGCTGTGATGCGAAAGAATAAGCCAGCTGAAGCAGACAATCCATATTCTTCCTGAAAGTCCAAAAGGCATAACAAGACTGGTGTGACATTCCCCTTTTCAAGTTCTGGAGGACACACACAGCTTGACAGTGGAGGCCTTGTGTAACACTTACAGCCTGGGCAGCTGCTTTCAGCTGACATGGTTGGGGCTGAAGGCAAGCTGATGCTCTGTGGGTTCTTCTTTCAAGAAAATAAGGAGGGGTCTCAAGGTGTTTGTAAAGCAATTGGACAGCAGCAACAGCACAAAGAGAAATTCTTTAGAGATAAAGGAGAGAAAGAAACAAAGAAAAATTGGCAGTGGCGACACCATTGGGAGAGCATCTTGTCAAAACAAAGCAAGAGTCAGCTGGGGCTTGGGACAGATGGGCTGCTTTTGCTCAGCTGTGATTTTATTGTTTTTGCAGCCTCTGAGGCCAGCCTAGGTTACTGGTCTCAGCCATCAGGGACCATGAGCCCAACTCTCAGTTTGAGCTGGCCATAGAAAAGAAAGCAACAGGGTTGGAGGAGACTGCTCTCAGGCCAGCTTAGACACACCTCCACAAAACGAGGCAAACAGAGGTTTGGTGTTTGGTGTTATTTCTTCTAGATCAGCCTCCCAAGTGAGGTATGAGCTGCCAAGCACCCTCATTTAGACATTCCAAATCTACCTTGGGCAGTTTCTCAGGGGCCTGGTTGATGGCTGCCTCGGTTAGAGTCAAAGCTGCTGGTGAACTCCCTCTCACCAAGCTGGAGTCAGCAGTGTTGAGGCTTTGCTGGAGCTTCACAACAGCTGTGGTGCAGAGATATCACTTACTAAATAAGCAGAAAGTGAATTAAGGAGGCTGTGTGAGCCAAACCTCCTTTGGTCACCTGTGTGTCCTCACCTACAGATGATGCAAGATGAAAACTTCCCACACAGCAGACCTGACCTCACAAATCACTTTCCCACTACCAGTTTCTAGTCCCCAGCTGACCCACAATGGGAAATGAGAGATTAAAAGTATTCAAAAGGCTGTGCAGCACTCCTCAAAACACCATGGCACTCTTGCTGTTTGTTTACAGTTCAAAACAAGTCACTAGCCTAGCACAGGTCTCCAGATGCCTGTGTGGCCCGTGCTGAACGTTTTCCTGTGCTGACCTTCCATCTTTGCATCCTTACCTCTGCCCACCAGGTACCAGGCTTCTCCCCAAACCTGACTGTGCAGCGGGGGAGCTGTTCATTGAGACTGAGGGCATTGGCCTGCATGGCCAGTTCAGCTGCTGTTACACATAAGTGTCCATAGACACACCTGTATCTGTACACATGTTTGCACACGTATACACAGGCGCACACACACACACCCTTCCTGTGTGGTCCGGAGTGAGCACAGAACCTTGTGCCCTGAGGCAGGTGGCTTTGTGCACCCACACTGCTTGCATGGGGCCCGTCAGACCCTGAGGGGTGCCAAGTCCTTCCTGTGCAAACATGGTGCTCCAGAGGTGCAGAAACAGGGAGAGCGGTACCACCAAGCTCTGAGGCAACTGTACCACCACAAAGTCCCTCTCCATTGCTTTGGGCAAACACATGTGTCTGGGTGCAGCATCCCCAGGGACAGCAGGGGACCTGCCTGTTGTGCCCCATGGCCAAAGCAAATGGGTTCTCTGGCTAATTTAGCAGAGCCCACTCAAATCACGACTGCTCATGCCCTCGGGGCTGCTGAGGTGTCCCAGGATGACCACGCTACCCATGAGTAAGCTCGAGCTGGCAGTGGCAGCGCTGGCTGCCTGCCGGAGCACAGCGTGTGCTGCCCCTCTGCCAGGCTGCAGCTCCCTCCGGCAGCCAGTTCCTGTCAAAGCTGAGGTGAAACGGCAGAAAGAGCAGTGTTCACTCACAGAATCATTGTATGGCTCGAGCTGGAAGGGACCTTAAAGACCATCTAGCTCCAATGCCCCTACCATGAGCAGGGACACCTCCACTAGACCAGGTTGTTCAAAAGCCGCATCCCGACTGGTCTTGGGCACTTTGAGGGATGAATCCCCTTGCCCTTCTGGAAGGCAGAAGGAAGGACCAAGCTGGATGTCCAGCTGTATGACCAGAGACCCCAGAGGTGTGCACAGGCACCAAGCAGGCAGGACTGGCAGGCAGAGGTCTCCTAGAGCTTGCCTGAAATATTCAAGCCTTCTAGGGGAGGTAAACAGACCAGGAGCTCATATGGATCAGGCACCCATGAGCTGTGCTGCAATTTCTGCCTGAGCACTATTGCCTGTGCCACCACTGTGGCCTGAATCAGCAGGGGAAAGTAACTCTGCATTGAAGCAACCCCCCAAGTCCACATTTCAATGAATTCACACGTGTTTGTCAGAAATTGTCTCAGGAACAGTTGTCTCAGGAGCAGATGCTTCTATTCTGTGCACATGGGTACAGGTACCAGCCTGTGGTACTTTGGGCACAGCAGCCCCTTGCAAAGGTGGAGGCAGGCACTGTCTGGGTAATGCACAGTTGCCCTGGGCTTATTACAACCAAAATGTGCCAGCAGGCAAGCTCTAACTGAATGGATTTACCCCATCTGAGGTACAGGCAGAAGCTACTCAGGAGAAGATTTGAGGAAATTGGGTCCTGCTGGAGTTGCTCTCTCCTGAGGCCACCCCTGCATGGACTCTGCACTTGCACTCCTCTGGGGTCAATTCCCCAAAGTTTTATTCCAGATTCAGTTTCATGGGAGGAAAAATTGTTGCAACAGATGAGCTGACAGTGCATGATATCTGCTTGTCATCCCAGGGATGGGTGAGGGAAGGAGAGAAGGAGAGAGGAAGAGTCATAGGTGCACAAAGCAGAATAAAGGGAAAGAGAAAACAACAAAAGTAGCCAATAGGGAAAAAAGAAAAAAAAAAGAAAAAAAAAGTGCCAAAAATACCCAATCAACCCCCCCAGCACTAAGCCAGTCAATCTGCCATTCCTCTCTTTCACAGCTGACTTCTCACTTGTTTGATGCCAATTGCTCACGCAGGAATTAGCTAATTTTAGGTTGAGTTTTCCTGGAGTTTGCCTTACCACTCAGCTGTGCATGATTCCCTGGCAGCATCTGTGCCAGCAGCTACTGTCTGCAGCCTTTGTATCAGGTAAGCTTGCTGCCCCTCCACAGGTGAGGCATGTGAAGCTTGCTTCCACTTTTCAGGAAGATTTTTGGTTGGAGGCCACACATGGCTGATAGCTCATGATTCCTGCTTCTGTCTTACAGTCTGCAGAAAATGAATAGTGAGATTTGCTTCTTTCACTTTCTTAATTTTTTTTTTTTAATTTAACGTGGGCAACACTGTTCATCCTATAACATATATTAAAGGCAAGGGAGAAAAAGCATGACAATGATTCTTTCACACAGAGCAAATTTTATGGGAAGATTTCGTATATTTGTTGAGAAAAGGATTAAATTAAAACCAGAAGGGAATAAAACAAAATTAAGAAAAACAGGGGTAGGCTGGGCAGAGAAAAAGAAACTTCAGAAGAGAGAGAACTGGGTGGGAAGGTGAGGCACAGCAAGATATCTGTTGTCAGCCATCAAAAATAAGTTGGAATCCACTTTCCATTGATTACATCATTCACGCATACCTGAGAAGGCTCCTGCTGATCAATCCATGGCTTTACCGGAGGAAAAGCCAGAGATTTCAGCAGCAAACCTATCCTTGTGCTGTTCTAATGTTCTAAAGGGTTGCTGTGGCACAGCAACAAGCCAATCACACCAGCTACTTCCTCACCAGCCCAGAGGATGAAGCACAGGGGAAAGGAGGGTCAGAGTTTGGCAGGAGCCAGGCAGGGCCTGGTGGCCAGGGTGCCAGCCTAACTCGTCCTTCAAGCCCAGCTCCTGATGGCAGCTGAGCCCAGGTGAGGCTTTCAACCTGTGCCACTTCACTCGGTGAACTTATGGACACAGGGTTGTTAGCAGATTGCAGCACAAGTATAGGAAAGATTTCTTCCTAGTGAGTTAAAAAAAATGTGAAAAGATGGCTTTGGCTTTCCAGAGATAGAGTTGCTGCCCTGGGTACACCAAGAACAAAACCATGCATAGGCAAAGGTGCCTTTTTCATTCTTATTAGCATCACAGGAGCTGGCAGATTAAAAAGCTACAATAAACTAGCAAATACATTTTACTGTGTTTGTGGTTTGGATCTTAGGAAAGTACCTCTTTTTGCAGTGGAGAAAAGGCCAGAGAGAGAAATATTTACAGCAATAACTTGCTTTAGTTGCTTGCATTGGGTAAAGAAAGGCCTTGTTTGTACCCTGCTGTTCAGTAACAGCTCATTTCTAGGTCTCTGACTCACTTGCAGCACAGCAGCCATGTACATTGTTTACTGAGCTGCAGCAGAACTGTGTGCAGTGCTTACAGATAATGTCTGGTGCTGTGTAGTGTAGCAGGCAGCAAATGCCTGCTGTGGTTGATTTATACCTGAAGCAAAGCAGAGGTACACAATGAAACTCAAAGTTGCAAGGACTTGGGCTACTTCTGTAAGGCAAGGGCAGACAGCAAACACATAAACTTCTCCTATCCACACCCCCTGGAGGTACAGCTGGACCAACTTCTTTCCCAGAAGCATGACAGTGGGAAACGACTGGGCAGGCATAAATAGCAGGCTGTGCTCTAAGAAGATGGCTGGGGAGAACAAACCAAAGTGGTATCAGGGAAAGGGTCAGTTCTGAGGATACAACATGCAATATTTTAAGATGGTGAGTAGGAGTGCCTTTGTTGGGTAATTCACGTTACCTCTGTTGAGAAGGACAGCGATTCCTGCTCAAGCTACCACTTTACTTTATGGCAATGTAGCAAAAAACACACTGGCAGTATGAGTCTCAAAAGATGGAGATAAGCCAGTCATTTAAAAGTTTTTGATCCCACAGCTTACCCAATAACTTCTGGAAATTTGAGGCTCGCTGCTCCTTTGCTGGCACTGCAGGTGTGCTGTACAGACAGCAGGACGTGCAGGCAGTTGCGGTACTTGAGTGCAACCACATGCCATGGTGGCATTTACCTGGTGTCCCTTCCCAGGGGTTTGGAGAGTGCTCTGCCATCCTTGCTCAGAGCCATCAATCCCCTCAGTGGCCTGGAGCCCCTCCGGCAGCTCCACCTTCTTGCACTGTTTGAATGCTACCCCGGGACACAGGCAGCTTGCCTGGGAGCACTGTGCTGCTCTGCTCAGCTTTCCACGCCTGCCCAGGGCATCGAGCGTGAAACGCTCCCTTCCCAGATGAGCCTTAAGGAACTGAGGCCCCTACAACCCAGTCCAGAGATCCATTTTAAAAGAAAGCCATGTGAAAATGATCAACTGCTAAGAAATGCCGTAGTCCTGAAGGGTTGCTCATAGTCACAGCATACCGCCTCTCGGAATGGGCTGGCAGTGATCTAAAGTGCTGACAGTTAAATGCAATCCATGGGGTTTGGTGGGACTTTTGAAAAGTCTTTTTTGAGCAAAGCCTCATGACAGAACACAGCTTCGTCTTCAACTACAACTTTTAATACTTTTGGGATTTAATTAATTATTTTCCAGCCTTTTAAAATTCAGGTTTCAGCTTATTTCTTAGCTATTATTCAATGTTTTCATTACTGTTAACTAAATCCAGGGAGCATTTGGAGTCTTAGTCTGAATTAAGCCTTTATTCCTCATTGTTTTAAATGCATGGAAGTCAACTGAGTTGTTTTGTTTGATATTCTCCATGCCACGGTAAATTCTGCGCTGGTAGGACTGCAAATGGGCCATGTTGTTCATGAATTACTAATCCCTGTCACTCACATTTTCTGGGGAACACATGCTATATTTAGTCTTTATATTTGGAAAAATAAAGCTGGAGAACTCCAAGGCTTTTTTTCTCATTAGAAGTCTTTAGAATATTCCCTAAAAATGGTAATTCAAGTCAGATAATTCAGTCACCAAGTATAAGTGTTATTCATTAACCATGGTAGAAATTAGACCCTTGAATTGAGAGGCTAATTAAGATAATTATATCTAAAGCCTGAAAGGAAACTATACAGACATTTCTTAAAATCTCATTTGTCCATATGTAAATCTGGACCAACTCCACTGTCATTTTCTGGATTTACACCCAAGTAATTGAAATTGCTATTGAGCTCTTCTAAGCTCTCAATATCAGCAAAAGGCATTGAAGTAAAAGAATTAACAGTCAGGCTGTGTTTTTCTCTGTAACTTCTAGATGAACTTAATATCACAATGCTCTTCTTTCCAAAGGTACTTTGCCATTCTGATGGATTACTTATTTTTAAAAAAAAAAACAACAAACCAAACCCCATGACGTATTTAGAGGGCTGTCACCAATTTAAAGAGCTGCCAACTTTTACAGCATTAGCAAATGAAGAGAGCTGAAAAGTTCCAGTGTCAACTACTGCCTCCTCCAGGGGTGATGTTATTTTTAATGTGTCTTTCCTGGGGAAGGAACTTTCTCCTTTTCTGTCTCTTGTGACCGCCAACTGCACTGAGACCACCACTTAGTAAAAAACACTAAGTGAATGCAGTACATGAACTAAACAGAAAAGGGGATAAAGTGAGTGAAGAACACCATTTAATCATGCACGGACATGGATTTTAGCAGTGTGCATTTGTGTGCCATCACCTGCCATGCAGTTGTCGAGAAGGCAAACCTTTCTCGGCTCAGCCCAAGGGGCTCTCCAGTCTTTTAACCTGTTGGTTGACACCTCCCAAGCAAATGCTTGCAAAGCTTCTTCTGGTTCTTCCATAATCATTTGGTGACATTTCAAGCAGACTAACAACGGAGGGAGCGCGCACAACCTTTACCTGTTCTTGCAGGCAGTGTCTGGGGTAGGAGGAAGGCCTCCATGGAAAGAGAAGACAAAGAGGCTTCCTTTCATCTGGGTTAAAATAGAGATAGAGGGGAACCAGGTTCACCTAGTATAAAAGTACCTAAACTGCTTTTCCATAAGGCTCTGAAGAATATCCAGGATACCTGAAGCAGATGTGGCATCTGAGGCCAACATCTGTTCTCATTACTGATACAAAGCATTTTTTCTTTTTAAAAAGTTCTCTTCCCTATGGAAGGTTTTCTAGTGCCACGCACAGCAGTCAGAGAGAGATTGCCAACCCCAGCATGGGATGCTGCCACATCACAGGGAATGTTAGCTCGCCTCTGGAAGACGGCCAGTTCTGTCTCCTGCAGCTCTGGCATCTGAGCAGGAACTGGGAATCATTGCCGTGCACACAGAAGATATCCTTGGCTCGATAAATATGCAGGGTGCTCTCAATGAAACTGGAGACAAATGCAAATAGGCCCCCTCAGTCCAATCCTTGACTCCCATTCCCGTTTCACAGCACTTGTAGTCTGAATTCAAATTTAAGGAGTCCATGGAAGCATTTCATGGGCTCTCCAAAGTTCGGCATCAGCCCTTCCCAAATGTCCCTTGCTTCATAAACCTAAAACCTCCAAGTTGCCATCCTGTGAGAACCCAGGTTCTGTAAAGTATCTTGAATTTAGGAAACAAAAGAGGTCTCCATTTTGCCAAATGCAAAGGGGAGTTCAAGCTCCAGTACTGTATAGTCTGTATCCTTTCCATTTGTACTCAGGAATTTGATTTTTATATATTAGGGCAAATCACTGCAAGTGACTTCTTTCAGCAGGCAGTGAGGCAAGGCAGCTTTCCAGTTATGCATGGCCCAGGGCATGAAACCAGTCTGTCCCTCCGTGGTACAGCAAAGCCAAAAAAACCTTCCCTCCCTTTCCCAGTTCCATCAGTACTCTGACATTTAATGTCACCCGTGCGGCTGGGCTTCTCCAGTCAATCTCCTTTGCAGCAGCAGTCAGATTTTAATCAAAATCTGTTGCTTGTTTTATGAGCAACAATAGGCATCAACATTTTTTTTTTCTTTTTTAAACATAAAATTGGTGTTTCAGTTGCTAATGGCATATGATTCAGTTCTCTCTGACTTTCCCATATAACCTTCAGGATAATTAATTAGTTTTTTCATACAATCATGCCTCTTTGTCCTTATCTTTGCTGCTAGGATGTTCTGTCAAGGTACCTGTGGAAGTTCAAGTTCAAAGTCAGAGCATCGTAACAACCTGACTACAACTAACATATGTAATTCTGTAAATAAATATCTAATATTCTACACATTCAGAGTACAAGAGTTGCTATAGAAATGGCATTCTGTAAATTATTATACAGCTGACTCCCAAGCAACCCAAATCATCTCTCATAACCTCCAGAAAATGTTGGTTTTGGTCCATTGGGACAAATCTGAGCAAAATTACTTCTTTCTCTTTTGTAGATTAGGGCTGAAGAATCAAAATGCGGATTAGGATCCCAGAAAAGTATCTTATTTTGACCTAGAGGTTTGCGTTGGACCTATTATTAGTGTAAATACGAAGTCTCTAATATTTTTTTTAAATGTGATCTCCATTATCTATGGAGAAAGAAGCAAAATTCCATAGATAAACGATAAATATGTAGGCATTGGACTCCCTATTTTAATGGTAGTAGCAAGTCTTCCAAAATATAGAGATTTTCATGAAGACTGTTAAAGATTAACAGTCAAAGAATTGCAAGACATTTTCACTTGTGCTGGTGATTAACAGAAGCAAATATTGGAATTATGTGACAAGTGTAACCCACTGAACAGTCTCCATCCCTACATGTTCCATCTTAAGGCAATCACCCAGTGTTTCATGGGTAGTCTGCGGCACACTTAACCCAGGCTCCCGGGTTAAGTGACACACTACGTAACAATTTGTTGTTCCCTAAAAAATTAGACCTGGACTTGGATTAAGGAACTAATAAATGAAAAATCTGGCTGCACGGGGAGAAGAGTTTCCCAGGCAGTGGTTTCCCCTACATGTTTCCTCCACTGCTTTTAGGAGACAGAGCTGTTGCCAGGCAGTATGGCAATGTTCCTGGCTGGCTGACTAAGGAGAAGGTCATGTCATTGACCTGGACATCATTATACCACACACAGGCCATGCCAGCTCCGGAAGGGAGGCAGCTTGCCCTTGAAGGCTGGCTCAGCCAGGGACACCAGGGCTTCCTCTCCACCCTTTGGAAGTCACTGCTACCTGTCCTGGCTAGGGACACAGCCCATATCCTGATTTTCGCTTGTTCCAAGCTGCTTGGAGTTCAAATCACAAGCAGTGGGTGAGGGAAATACAGGAAAAAAAAACGGAGCTGCAGCAGGGGAAAGGGAAAGGCTCATTAAAGCCATTGCATTTTAAACATTTCAAAGTACTGCATGCAGAAATCCTTAGTATGTGAGGGAGCTGGTCTTTTATTAGTAGGGAAAGGAACGTAGGAAATGGTGCCTGCTTCCTCATTATCAACTCAGTTTTTCTACAGTAGTCATGGGTAAAGGAATAAAATATGCAATATGTGCAATCCTGGTAGAAACAGTTTTCCTCACTCTATAAAAAGATAACTGAGAGACTGAGAGGACATCTAATACATTACTTTTTTTTTTCTTTTTTTTTTTTTTTTTAACAGAAAATGATTGCACTTGCATCTATCCTCAAATTTCCAACGATTTAAAGCACGGTCTGAAACCTTTATGAATATGAAGCCCACTAGTATCTCATGATGAAAAATTAATCACATGGGCATTAACTGACTTACTCCAGGCTTTGCAGTAAATCAGTGCCAGCAGTGATAAAATCCTGGGGTCTTAAACTCTGCCTCCTCCTCCAGCTGATATTTTCACTCCATGGTATTTAATAGCTGTTCCTGCAGAAGATCAACTGTTGGTTAGCTATTTTTACAATAAATGCCTGTTATTGTGAAAAGTTTGAAAAGTCCTCAGCATTTGCTTTCTTTAAATTGAATATTCATATCTGCTGCTCTCTATTGAATCATTCAATGACTCTTAAACATAATTTTTGAATAGGATGGTTAAAAAAAAGTGAACAGATAAGTAGTAAGTCAAGAGAAATTCTAGCATCTAAGATTCTAACAAAATATGACAACTCCCAGCCTTGAGGAAAGAATATGGGTAAGTAATGGCCAGTGTCACATGGCACATCAAAACAGTGCCAGGGAGGAAAATTAGGGAGGGAAAACACATGTCACATTATGGAAACTGAAGAAAGGTACATGCACACATTTCTTCCTACACACGTGGGTGTTTTTACGAGTGGAGCAAATTTATTCCAAGTTCAAAACTGGAGCATTTGGAAAGCTCACAATGACAAGTACAACACCATTAGGAGCTGCAGAGGCAGCATTTCAAGGCACTAGCATTTATTCTACCTTCTGATGTGAACACCCACTCATTTTGACAACAGGAATCCAGAGGGAATAATGATGAGAAATTTGTTTCTCTGCATTTTGATATAAATCCAGACTTCGTTATAAACCTGAGCAGTGTCAAAATGTGAAGGTACAACTGTTAAAAAGCTGCACAGTTTATGAGATACTAAACACAGTTTCCAGATGCTGCTAGTTCAGGACCCAATCCTAACCTCAGGCACACATTGTTATAAAACTCCAGAAGACAAAATCCACTAGTTTCCCCCAATGGTTCATGGAATCAGGTTTCCAAGATAGTCGAGGATGTTTCCCACATTTTTATTATAATTTAATCTTTGCAGTTAAAATGTTACAGCCAAAGTCAGGTCGTTATTGAATCAATAAAAAGGCTTTTGAAATCAGATATTAATCATATTTACAAAGCCCCAGAGCCACCACAGAATAAATGGTTAAACTCAAATATGTTAAATACAATAGCAAGAAAATGATCAGTGATCTTGTTCATGCATTTTAATTCAACCACGTTGGTTTTTTTTTTTCAGTAGGAAAAGCAAGAAGAACTATTATTTAAAAAAATCTGGTGTCAATCATCTGCTCTAAAGTGCTAGGCAATTCACTGTACTGGTCTGGTACCATGTCAGTTCAACATCTTCTGTTTATAATCACTTGAGTATGTTTGGATTAGAGGTTTGGGGTCTGCGTATGCAGATGCAGAATCCTGCTGCATTCAGGGGGGACAGACCTTCTTCATGGTCCTAAGTGCTAGCTATTAAACAAACAAGATGCTGTATCAATACTGGATTGGTTTTGGAGATGCTGGAAACCTATGATTTTTAGAAGAATTGTTTCTCTTAAAATAGTTCAGTCTTATGAGAAGTCAGAACTACACAAGAGAATTATTTTTTCCCCTACAATTCAAAAAGGAGCCTAAAAGCACTGAACTCCTGCTATATTTCACTATGAAATATAAGCTTGGAGGTCCTTTCTATGCTTTAACACAAGTAAATTTAGATTCATTATCTAAGGCCTAGCAGATGGCAAATTTATCAGCTGATGATTTATGACTTAAATAACAGTTCATTCAATTATTTTCAAAGTGGTAAACCCAGCAACTTCCCATTACAGCCCTGTGCTGTTCACCAGGTGCCCTGTAACACAAATTTGGGGGTGTTCCCCAGGCACAAGGCACCACACAAGCTCGAGCGCTGAACCCCTCATCACTGAGGCTGGGGAGCCAAACTCTGCATTGCTGATACCAGCCTGCACCATCCAGAGAGCTAAGGATCAAAGCACAGTCCAGAGGCTCAGGACAGCGAGGACAAGATGTGCTATCCAAATAAATGTAATCCACACCCAGTAATTTCTTACCTGCTCCTAGACTCTGAGCTTCAGGAACAGAAATGTGAATCTTTATCTCAGGCTTTTGCAAGTTTACAGCCCAGGACACCTTGAGATATGCAGACAGGCTGTCTCCACAGCTCCTGACACTTTGCAAGGTAGCTACTTCCCTACACCAGGACAGGAGAAAATCAGTTTTACGGATTTTATCTTTTTCCATTTGGTGAATATAATCTACCATTCTTCCAACAGGAGAGCAGAACTTAATGTCTTCCCTTTGCTCCTGCCTCTCCAGGGAGGGAGATGTGGAAGCTTCTCCCCATTCATGTGTCTGAGACTATATTACTCCTTCTACATGACAGTCCTTTTCTGTGCTCAATTCATCAATCAACCTTCATCTTTCCTCTCTCTTCCTTTTGAACTGGGTCTTCTGATCTCCTGCTTTCCTCTTATTCTTGTCCCTCCTCCTCTCCACCCACACACGCATGGAGTTATTACCATATTTCACTGTCTCATGAGCTCTACAGTCAAAGAGAAAGAAGCAGCAGTGACACAGAGGGAGAAAATTTCCTGCTTTCTGCGTGATTACACATTGACTCCTCTTGCAACTTCTGCAACACTTAGGATTACAGCCCAGGTGGCAAACTTTTAAACAGAGGGGAGTCCTAGAACAAAATGATGCTGATACTACTCGCTAATAACTGCCAAGGCTTAAAATGCATCTCACAGAAAAATTCTGCAACGTGACAAAAATATCTCCGATTACAAGGAATGGAACTTCCGATACTTGCTGCATTATAAGCACTGGTTGTTTGGAAATGCCAAAAAAAACCCCCTCCACTTATCTATACCACAGCTTGCAAGATTTACTGAGCTGCTGAAATTGAATCCTAAACACTCTGGTAAGGTGAACTGTACCTAAGCTTGTATCTAAGCTCGGCACAGTAGGACCTGTCTTTGTGTGACTGCTGGAGTGCAAGGGCAGAGCTACCCCCAGTACCAACAGGAATGGCAGCAGCAGCCCTGCTGTGGGGCACTGCTCCTCAGGATTACACTCCTAACACTAGGACATTAAAAAACACTTGTGCCTATAAACATCTCCAGTACAGTCAACACTGATAACAGATTACATTTTTTTCAGCACATTGTGACTATTTCATACCTTTTTCAGTGCTGCATCTGTAATTAAAGTTACAGAATATTTCTGATTTTAGGAAACAGCTCCCAAGCAGTTTATTTGCTCTTTGAATATAATCCAGCACTTTGTACAATCACTTTCAGTGCTCCAAAAGCAATGGCATATAAATATAATCCTTATACATGATACCAGACATGTATCAGGTCTAAAGTTAATATTTCAGTGGATGTTACTCTCATCTGGAGCTGTCTGTTCCCCACATACACTGAGAAAGCCCTGCTATGTTTCCTCTCTGCATTCCCATTTTAAGATAATATTTAATCAGATGCTTAGCCTGCAAAATGAAGACACTCACTGAAAGTAGGTCATGATTCTTATCAAAAGCAAGATCACCATGCTGGATTGTTTTACTGGGAATCTCAAAATAAGAACAGATTAGAAAATCTGTTCAGTCAAACAATACCTTTTTAAAAATACCTTTAATGGAAATTTTATCTTTCATAGTGATTTCTGCTGTAGATGGCTTAGGACACAGCCATGCAGGACAGAGTATTACTGATGTGCCCTTAATCCTGCACTGGCCCAAAGCCTCAGTGTAACAGTTTTTTTATCTGCTGGTGACTTTGTGGGAAATAAACTGTCTGCTGAACCAGCACAAATGGTGTCCCTATGGAAAACTATTTTGTATTCTTTTTGCCAGGATTGTTTTTAAAAAGAGGGCACAGCTTGATCTATCACAGGAACAGGCATTGCTTACAAAGTCTAGTCCTTTATTGGATTATATAATAAAGAAGGAGCTATTCTGTATTACATCTATTAAATTTTTGCTATTGTTTTTAGTTTTGGAATGCAAAAATCAAAATTTTTATTCCTGGAAGTAATTATTAGCTTAATATTCTATTAAGGGAGAAGTAATTTGCATAATCCTAGGTCCAAACATCTATTTCTAGTCTCATTAACAGAATACAAATGACACCTTGCATAAAATGATGCTGCAAAATTATAATCATGTTAATTACAGCCAATGCATTTCCAAAGTGCCTGGCGTTAAATTCAGACATTTACTCTCTTGTTTTGTTCAGTTTGAACAGCAATAATGTGATAAACACTGCAGTAAATAGAGCAAGTATTTAATATTTGGGTTTACTAGTGATAAAACCAGTCTCTTAGATTTCAAGATCAAAATTAAACTAAAGAGAATTTTGCAACTGAACACTGAACGCTTCTCTCTTAACATGAGATTTAAAAGAACCTGACTAAAAAAAAATATGCAAAAGGACAGATGAATCTAAACAAGCACAGAAATAATTCAGCAATGAAAACAGAAGTCTCTACCACTAATAGCAGATCTGCCACGTAACAAAAAGGAAATTTAGAACAGATGAATGCAATTCTAGTCAAGTCCAGGAGATGGATGCAAGTGAAGAATTCAATCTTCCCCAATCTTCTCACATGGTGTGATTAATGCCCTACCGTTGGGCTCTGGAAGATGACTTCTAGAGATAACAACAGAAACGATACACATTTCTCTGCATATAAAATATGCAGAAAAATATAAAATATGCCACTATTCAGTTATGTTCCTAAACAAGATGTTGCATTCTCCTATCCCCTCTTACAAATGTGATTCAGCAGCATGAGATTTGTGGCCCAACAGAATAAGATTCTTTGTTGTGCCTTGTTCCTATTTAACGATGCTCACTGTATAGCTGCCAAAAAAAGCTGAAGGTCAGCTAAGCATGGATGAAAATGTAAGGCCACACTCAGGTTGCATAACTTCCACTAAAGAAGTTAAGCAATACCTATTTGGTAACCAGGGAGCTGGTGTCATGGAGAGCAGTGAGAAGGGCCAGGGAAGGTGCCGAGCAGCGAGGAGCTGGCAGGGGCAGACAACAGGGACGGTGGCTCCAGGAGAGCTGGGGAACAGAGGCTGTCTCGGTGTGGTCCCAGCACCTGCAAAACTCTGTTCAGACTTGAGCCCCACACAAATCAACAAATAAAAACAGCCTGTTCCTGCCATGTAAATAGATTATTCCTATTCTCAAGAACTGCATGCAAGAGGCAGTTTCAGCCTAGTCTCACTGTACATGACTAGACACATTAAAAACTGGGGGGGGTTAAACTTAAAAAACCCTACCTGCCTGTATATGTGAATCTGCTACCTGACAAATAGGATTACCTTGCTTAAAATATACCTACACTCCTTGTGGGTGGGGTAAATGCCTTAAAAATATTCTGATGAATTTCATGTGGGGCAGAATATAAATTTGCTAAGGGCTGCAGAAAGGAGAGTTAAACATAAAGTTTTTTTAAAGCCATTCTTTTAATCTTTGCCTGTTAACATCAGTATCCCTGAATTTCCATCGTATTTAAAGTCTGGCTCTGAGCTGAAATACATGTCCACGTGTACCTGACCTTCATTTTGCATGGAGGCCAACCTGTATTTAGAAATATAAAAGTAACAGAACAATTGTGCAAAACAGAAATAATCTCTGCAAAACAGTGCACGAAGAAAAACCCATAGGCTGATACAACCCCCGTGCATGGCACAGCACACTGCTCCCTGTGGTTTTGAGTGAGTAAACACTTTCTCCCAAGCTGTCCCAGGTAACCTCTTTGGTCCCTGTCACTGTGTCATGAGATCACTTGTCCCCCTGCCAAAGGGCAAGTTACAGCTAGAAACAGCCTTAAAATTCAGGATAGCTGCAAGATGTCATGAATAATTGCACACCTAAGGCTCAGGTACCAAGGAACAGTAACACCAAGCAGCCTCTGCAGTGGGGGACAGCTGTGGAAGCAGGTCAGAAACATCAGCAGAGCAGAAAAGGCAGTGAGAGCACCTGAGCCAGAGCCCAGAACACAGATCGAGCTGCTTCTCAGGACTACAAACAGCCTTTTCCTTAAAGGGTAGATGGGATAGCAGTAAACCCTAAATATTTTCTAAGATTTAGGTCATGTTTACACTTCTAGGCTAATTACTGGAGAAGACTCCTAAGGATAAGAAAGAGCTGAATCTGGCAGTAAATCTGTTCTTCTCTCCAGAGACTAAGTTAATGCCTTTTTTTTTTTTTTTCCCCTTGAGCTGGTGCACATCTTGTAATGAGCTTAGACTCCAGGACTGGAACCAAACAGCCAAATCCTTAGCAAGCACCAACTTCTGCAGATCAGGACAAAGAAGGGTCATTCCTCTCCAAGGGAAAAGCCTGCCATGTTCCCAGTTCTGTAGACAGAAAAGGAGAACAGTAGTTCAAAATGGAAAACTGGTTATTCATAAAATATAAAATGACAGAGAAGTCAAAGAAATATAGTTCCTGCCTCAATGAATCTTCAGACTCAGAAAGTTTCAGCAGAAGCAGGTTAGAAAAAAAAGAGGTTTTATATAACTGTCATTTTTAAATTCTCCTTTATCTCTGGCTTGCAAGAGTTCTATATATGATAAAATTTCTGGACTTCTTCTCAGTAAGAATGACACAATTTAAATCAAACGACCAGAACACTATTCATATAACAAAATACTTTTAACATTTCAAAGAAACTGCAGTAAATCTGAAAGTGACCAGATGTGCAAATGGTATAAAGTAACGTGAAATGACACAGCATTCTCTTTATTTAGACAGCACCTTGATCAGGAATACAGGAGCTGCTTCTGCAGACAGCCCCTGCTGCTGCCAGGCTTCACGTGTTCCATGCCACAGCTGTTAGACTACCACAGAGCAAGTAACTCATCTTTGGCCAGCAAGTTGGTCAGTGGTTTGAACACAGTATGCAGAAGCTTGTGCAAGAGCAAAACTGTCTCATCAGCTCACTACAACATCAAAATGCAGACCCAAGTGCCTGCTGAAGTGCCAGGGCTGGTGGGAGCTCCCGATGCTCTCTGGGCTCCGAGACCTTCCACAGTGGAGATTTCTCTTGGCTCATACTGGACCTGTCCCACTAAGCAGCTTGTAAGAGCACATGGAAGCAACAAGAATGGGATTCTCTCCTCCCTGTTTAATTCTCCCCCACCCCTGCATCTGCCTAAAGACTCTAACAACAAAAAAAAATTACTGTCCTTAGTTCTTTATTAAAGAAATCACTCTAGTGAGCCCTGAGTTTTACTGTTATTCATATACAGATGTCTGTAAGAGTGTATTAGGGACAAAAAATTATTACAATGTTCTATATTACCAGGAATATATGTAAAATTTAGCAAAAAAAAGTTGTAGTCAAAGCATTGCTGTCAAAACACCTGAAAGAACTTTGGTAGTTTGAGTCTTCTGAAGAAACTAAAAAAGTAAAAGCAATAGCTTAAACTAATGGGGCAGGGGGAATCTCTTTTCTAGTTGTAATCATCTCAGGTATAGCAAATAAATATGATTTATGCCTACGGTTTTAAACAGCCCCACTAAATTTTATTTAATAACAGATTAAAAAAAAAAATGCCATTACTCTCAGTATTATGCAACACTGGCAAACACACAGCGAGCCAATTTGATACTATTATCAGCTGCAGCTGTTCAAGTTACTCAAAAACTTCCTCCATCAAACCTGTAGTTTTTAGGACCCAGCAGAAAGGGAGGTATGTATGCAGATGGTACTGGGCCTAAAGCAATTATTATTAGGGTGAAAATCCTAGGGAAAAAAGAATTGGGAAAAAAGAGAACCAACCAAACAAAACAAACCCAGAATAAAATCCCTAATGATCAAGGTCTGAACTGTCTCAGGTTTTTCACACAGAACTCCATTAGTGCCTGGGTAAACTTCTCCCATAAGGACACAGCCTTTTCTAGCAGGACCACAACTCAACCCATGGTAATTAAAATTAAGAGTTGTACTAAGCAACATCATATAAACTAATTTTCCAGAGCAACTGCCATAAAGTCGAATTATTCGTAACTCTTCTAGTTCAACTGCAATGAACTCAATGGAAGGGTAAAATGCTGCATCTCCTGTCAGAAGAGAAAATTCTTCATCAGGATACACCGCAGTGACTTACTGCTGCCTGCCCCAGTGCTGAACAGGCTAACAATAGTTATATTTTTCCCTTTATAGTCAAAACCACAAAGCATACAAACATTAAATCCATGTAATTATGGAGCCTAAAAAACCCACCCCTTGGTTTGTAATGTGCAAGTTCAGTGGCTCATGTCACACTGGCAACTTTTAACATGCCAAAAAACTGCCATCTAGCTTGTAAAAACACCCAATCCATCAAAAGAGGCAAAGTTCAACCTTGGCTTGAGTGTACACAGGACCCTCAGCATGGAGATGGAGACTGCACTGCTCATCTTCTGCAGTGGACACTGGCTACACTTCCTCATGCTCGAAATGTCAAGTTCATGCTGTTCACAACCCAGTTTTCCACAATCTCAGCTGGTTAACCTTTTTATTCTAAGAGAAGGAGCACATTAGGTCTAAAAGATATCTTTCAGTCTCTAGCACTGATTTTTGAGACGTCCATTTGACAAGAAAACACAAGAAAACAACGTATAATCAAAACCATTGTTTATTAATGATTTCAGAAGTCATCTTCTGAGTCATGATCCTCAATTTTTTGGAGCGGCCGCCTAATACCAATTATTAAGTCTATGGAGAGAAGCTCTGTAACACAATGAAGAACTGAGATGACTAACTGGTATTTGCAATACACTGACTCGAAGCCTTCACCATTTACAGGCAGCGGCTGATTATTTTGGAGTGAATGAATGGCTTCAAGATAGAATTTGGTAAAGCTGTCTCGTGCTGTTGTCCTGTACAAGGCCTTGGGAATACTCAGCAAAGCATCAGCAATCACATTAGATACAACAGTTACCTCTGACTGCTGACGCTGCTTTGCATAGTCCTGAATATAATAATGTAACAGGATTTCAAAGTAACCTCCTACTGGCAAAACTGATCCTGCTTCTAGGAGGCAGCTGGAATAATCCTGTGCAATACCTACACAACTCTCCTCCTGTTTCAATTGAACAATATGGCAACATGCTTTCTCTAGACCTTTGCCAACATCCAGGCACTCACAGGTAGTGCCTGTATCAGTGTTATGTGCCACTAACACAGCAGTGCTGTGGTTCTTTCGATTGTGCACCAGCAAATCGCTTTTATCAGGGTCTAAGATTTTTGTTTCTGTTTCATCACTAACTGCTTTCAGCTGGCATTCAGAAACCTGGTTACTGCTACAAGAATTATTTTCTGTTACCAGATGTTTCTGAGTAGTAGAAGAATGCCAAGTGGAAACATCTGAGGCTTCACTCTGACTTTCACCTTCTGCTTTCCATTCCTCCCTCTGATCAACTGTTTTAAACAGCTGCTGCAGCATTATAAACGCCTCTTGTAAAGCAGCAGCGTGCTGCTCATTAACGCCATCGACCGACCCACAAAGGATCAGGCAATGGGGCTGGAAGGCACACACACTGGTGAAGCCAATGTGGACACATCTCCTGGAGACGAGCAGCAAGGGCTGGCAAAATGTTACCACTGCAGTTTCGGTTATTTCTTTGTCCATGTTATCACCGAAAGGTGTGTAAGGTGAGACGCCGGTGATTTCAGTGATTAGGGCCATTTCTTCCGATGATAAACACTCTACCACAGATACACCATATAATTTGGCATAGTAGATAACCACTTCTTCTTGCTTCGAACTCGACAGTAACAGCTTAACGTTGTTGCTCTGCAGGTGTTTCATTAAGGCTTCTGTCCTTTCAGTGATCCAGCGCAGGGAAGCCTGATACTGACCCTCGGAGTCGACTACAAACTCGACGCCGGGGGCCGTCAGGGCGGGCCGCAGGGGCTCGGTGACGAGCAGGGCCCGCAGCTCCCCGTCCGCCGGGCAGTAAGCAGCGAAGTCCCTGCGGAGGACGATGCCGGGCAGGACCCTGGAGCTCGCCAGGGGCAGGCCGGGCACGGCGGCGTGCAGCTCCGCGAAGCGCCGAACGAGGAGCCGCAGCACCTGCGGGCGGGCGGCGACGGCCGGGGCGCAGCGGCGGCACATCTCGGCCCCGAGCCG
>VZRN01006818.1:5840454-5923797 GCA_013397935.1 Dasyornis broadbenti
ATGGCCGCCGCGCCCGCGCCGCCCCTTCCGCCCCCCGCGTCACGGCCGCGCTCGGGGTCGGACCGCACCCCAGAAGGAACAGGGGCCGGGGAACGGAGCAGAGAGTCCAGAGAGGCGGAGGTGCGACACATCTTTATTGGAGGCGGCCCTGTAACAGTTCAGATCCCTCACACAAAGCGGCGATCCCGGGTGTCGGACAGGGCGGGACACACGGGACGGGGAAGCGGGCGCTGTGGCCGGAGGGCTGATTTTCCCGCTTGGCAGAGCGAAAGGCCAGGGCAGGGCATAAAGGAAGTTAGGAAGGAAAAAGCCCAAAAAAATCTCGCCCTGAAGTTACTTCGTTGAGCTATTTCTGTGTTATCACAAAGTACGGCAGCTTCACTGTAAACATCCAAAATTCACCACTCTCGGCTCACCAGCCAGAAAGAGGGAATAATGTAATGTTTTAAGAGCTAATTCTCCCAGAGTCTGACTAAGCAGGAACATCAGTTCTCAAACACAACAGCCCTCACAAAAGGTTTGATATTACATATGGCACAAATTTGACAGATCTTTACATGTCTCAGAACAGCACAGAAACCCATCGAGAAGGCACTGTTTACAATACTTGAATATCTGCTAAATTTTCTGTGATTTGCGGGTACTCTTGAAATAAAAATAATTAAAACTTAGAGATGTACAGAATTCTTATTACCCATTATTTACACAAACAATGGTAATAGCCAAAATTAAAAGTCTTTAAGAAACTATATGAAACACTGAATTACAAGTCTATTTCATAAACACCAGTCTAGCAAAAAAAAAAAAAGAAAACAACAAAATTGCCAAAGGCACAGAAGGGCAGCAAACAACAAAAAAGAAACCATAACATTACATTTTACAGGACAACCTTTCAAATAATTTGTGAAATTTCACGAGGGAGAGGAAGGAAATGACAACCAGGCTATATACCCTCATCAAGTAATATCAACTATTTAAAAGGAATCAACATGTGAAATTCAAGAAACATCATCTACTGTTGAAAATGATACTTGTTGCATTTCACATGGCATATTTACTTAGTTTACATCATCTGTACCCAATTAGGCAACCTGTACCTAAGTGGCAAATTAAAGGCATAGAGTGCATCTGAAAACAAACAAACCAACCCAACAAAACCACATGGCAATAAATTCTGCAGATATTTCCTGTACAAGAAAAAAATCCCAAACAAAACAAGATTTGTAAATCAAACGTAAAAACAAGTGCTGTTATAAACTTTAAAAACTAGTAGAAGGCCACAGCCCTCAAACATCTGCAAACTGTACAATCAATTTTTATACATGTGCAGAGCTCAGTCTTAAGCAGGTAGGAGACAAGATCTGCTGTATATCATGGCTAAACAGGACAATAGTGACGCACTAAAGAGAAGGCTCCATACGTGTCTGTGACCAACTGTACTGTAAAAATCAGGGGTGAAGTTTCTTTGATCTATTCAAATGAGGAAACATCATACAAAACCCAGCAAAATAAGAATTACTAGGTTTTTCACTGTACTTTTCAAAATTTAAGGTATCTAATCATACAGTCTCGCAGAAGTCTGCAATTTTACTTTTCAGAAAGTTTCATCACATATCCTTTACCTTTCCAGATCATCACTAAAACCACTTTTCCAACAGAATTCAACTCTAAAAAATAAGTTGAAAAGGAAAATAAACATAGGGATTTTGATTTGCTCTGTTCAAGTCTTTTACTTAAGAGCTGAGCATGAACTTCAGCTGTAGATTATCTTTTATCTGACACTGTCCAACACCAAGCTGCCAGCCAACTGGCTGGGTCAAATCCAGTCACTACCAAGTGGTCCATGCAAAAATGCATGCAGATGTGATTAAAAAAATGAGCATGAAAAGGCAGAAGGACATTGCTATTTACAAGGGAGATACAAGCTTGTAACTATCAGACAAGAGTCTCAGCACCACAAATTTAGCAGAGTATTATTTTAGGGGATTGAAGTTATTGCCCAAATTTCACTCACTGGATTATTCTCACGTTCAGAGTATGTTTAAAGGTTTGTAATGGATCTTAAGACAGGTGGAGCTTTGACATCTGAATGCAATAATGAATGGCCAAATTCCAGGCTGAGAATGATAAGCAAATGCCATAATATTCCCCTTTCTTAATGCCATTTCATACATGGATAACAACTTCAGTTTCCATTTAGAAACTTAGGCATTTGTAATTTTTTTTCCTGTTTGTTTACAAAGGGGCTTTCTATGTTCACAAATTTCTCCTCATCAGCTGTAGATTTCCTAGAAGTTCAACTAGGTTTGGTCTTGTCCATGGCTACAAGATTTGGTTAACATACCACGTTCCAGAAAAATTATTCAAGACCAAACCACACTAATGTGAAGCTCTAAGAAATATGCTGAAGTTCACTGCTTACACAAACTTTTACATAGCTGAGGCCCAAGGAAGAGGAAAACTGAAAGAGAAGGGGAGGTGCACGAAAGTGTCAGCCACAGAAATATATAAGCTGCACAAACAAGTAAACAGTATTTTCACTTAATACTAGTGAGATTGATGCAGAACAGAAAGGCAGATCACCTGGAGAGTTCAGGTAGGCTGCCCAAGGCAGAAGGGATAATCTGGCCATGGCAAAAAGCCAAATATGACTTTTGAACTGTTCCACTGCCCATAATGGATTTGATTTCTGAGAAGATGCTCTGAAAACAAACTTGGCTGTCCTTCACATCATGCCACTCATCCTCCTGTTGTCTCACCTGGATACTGAAAATACCTTTACAATTCTAAAGCCCCTTTTTGCCTTGGTATGCTTGCCTGGCACAGGGCACTCACCAGATAAACACCAGCACTAAATTTTTTGCTGGAATTTTACAAATTCTATACATGCATATATTTCTTCAAATAAAAAATTTAGAAACCCTGGTTCTGAATTGAAAGTTAAGCTTCACATGAATTTGTATGGCTACAGCATACTAAGAAGGTGCATCCATGTATTCTGGTAGGTAGTATATACTTTGCAGTAAGGAGGGATTTCACCAACACTTGGATTTTCCTCTCATTTGTTTTGAGATATGTGGTGTCAGCCATCATACAATTTCTGAGCTTACCCTGTGTAAACACACATTTTCATCTGCAGGTGTACTCACAATAGCTCGCGAATCCTATTCCACATTGCCTGTTGGAGATTCAGCTCAAGCTACACACTAAGGAAACCTCCTCCTCTTCACATTTTGGTTCAAAAATAACCAAGAATCCTAGCATCAGAAGTCCGTCTGCTTACTGTGACATGGCCATACACAAAGGTGAATTCAGACCTGTAGATTTATCAAGACTTACAAACATACCAGAAATCCTCAACATTTGCAATTCATGAGAGAGAGTAGACCAAAACAGTAACTCCCTGGGTGCTGTACTTTTAAAAATGTGCTCTGTGCAGTAGATGCAGGAATGTTTCTATGATGAATCTGAAGTTTTAAAACTATAAAACAGGTGGCTTACAAGCCTATAGTAATTCAGGATAAAAACCTCATACTTCCAAAACAAATCAAGGACATTATGTTGCAGATTTCCCAAAGACTTTGGCTTTTTACTTGCCGTTTCCTAACACTCACGATTTTTTGTAATAATATATTTGTTTGACCTTAAGCAAAAGTTTACTTCCAAACACCCAATGCCATTTACAAAAGCTGTTGGCTACTTCAAAAGTTCCTTTGTTACAAAAATGATAAGTTTATATGTAGTGAAGTATGCCTGTTTATCATTCTACCATAATAGGAATCACATCCTACCTACAGGGTCTGACCTCTGAATGTTTAACTTGATCTATTCTGTGGTGAAGATTCAGCAGTACAGTGTATGATGCAATATAAACACAAGGCTGATGTCATGTGACTGCGAGACAGAGGCACACACCAGGAGCAAGAGTGTACTGGCACTTACACAATTCTTACTGCAACTGGGTAGACAGAAGTATGATTCTGAACCATGAATGCTGAGGCAAAGTTCTGTGAGTTGTTGCTACACGGTTCTTTTACATAATATTGCATCATTTAAAGTCCAGCTTCAAATATGGTCCCCAGTAACAGTTCGATCATTCCAGTTCAAGAAGGCCCTTGTTCACACTTCTTATTTGAACAAGAAATTAATGATAAGCTGCAGCACAACCATGAGTAAAATGAAGACAAAGTGCTTAAACTGCAAGGAATGGTAGTCCCAGGGTGATGAATTGGAAGTGACTCTACTTCGTAGCGCCATGATCTCCCTGTAAGATAGGAAACAATATCCTGTAAATTACAAACGAGACAATTTGACATTTTCTACTAAGTTAGGGCTCCCTAGAGAACGCAGCTTTAGAGGAAAACTATGAAACATCATTGAGCAATCAATATCTGAGAAGAGTAAAGATACATACCAGCCTCTAAGGAAAAAAAAAAAGTTATGAAATTTCTATTCCCTAAATAGAAATTTCTATCCCCTAAATTCCCTAAATTTCTATTCCCCAATTTTAAAGTATTTTCATTAGTACTACCTCTTAATGTCTTCCTGTGTGTCCTTTATAGATTCAATGGCACTCTGCAGTTCCCCAAGGTCTGCCCCTTTTTTCCTTATTCTTGTATTATGCTTCAGAAGTTGTGCTAGAAGGATACAAAAGCCAGATGTAATTGACTGAAGTGACTGCTGCCATAAAAGGAACAAAGTATGAATGACAAATTAACTTGTAAAAATGAAGAGAAAGTTTTCTAAGTAGCTTCTGTTGAAAACTTTGTTTCAGTCACCTATAGCACAGGACAGCAATTTAAGTGCTTGAAATATATTTTGAACACTCACTATATTGTTTAGTTCCTGCAAGCATTATCAGTAACTAAAATCTACCCTCTAGCCACATACTAATCTAGAAATTAAAACAGTGCATATCTTAAGAAAGAAGAGAGTTTACAAACACCATTATTTTTCTGTAGGTATTAAATATGTGCAGCACTTAAGCCTACCTACAGTGCATTTAAAAAGACAGGAAAATTTGCAATTAAGAACATGAGCCATTCTGCTCCTTTTGTTTTCCAGAATGTGCTTCACGTTGGATAAAACTAAAACAGAATAAAAACATTTAGATAAGAAGAGTATGAATGATACTGAACTCTTCAGCTGTCAAATAAATGTATTATTTCTGTATGTAAATGTATCTCTTCATACCTTCACTCCCAGAGGAATCCTGGTTATCAGGCTCTGGGGATGAGAAACCACACTCTCCTTTCTTCTGACTGGCTGGCTTTCGTTTGATTTTTGGAACAGTAACCTGAAGTTGATAAATTTATTTTTTTCAGACAACCACGAACGGTAGCAGAGCAGCACATCCCAACAGTAACAATTAAAAGCACAATATGTAACAGAAGTCCAAGTTACAATTTTTGATGTATTAGTCTGAATTTTGTGCATCTTCCCATTTAAGGAAAAATACACATTAAACTGCTGAGCTCAAGTTTGCCTATTTTATATTCCTATTCAGTCAAGTCATCTTTACTGCTTAGGATGCAACACAGAAGTGAGAGACATTGTATGGATTGTGTAAACAACATTTTTGTAGGATAACAGCATTTCCCATCAATCCCAATGCTCTGATGATCTTTATACATATAATGCATAATATATACAACTTCCTGGATCTTGCACATGCTGCCAGAAATAGAACATACCATTGGTGTCCGATGTCGAACTTTTGTTTGGATTGTGCCATCTTTTTCAAACTGGATCATATCATTCAAAGGGTCCCATGGTCTGGTACTGGAGAAAGTGAATATTATTAACATTACAGCAATTTAAATAATATTTCCTTGCTCAGAAACTACTCAGTCTGAAGAAGCTAAAACTCTCCCTATATAGAATCAGACATGGTGTCATGATCTTATCCTTCTACCTATGGTCCAGTCTTAACGTAAAGGGCCAAGAGAGCCAAAAAATGAACTTGCCGTCCAGATCAAACCTGCAGCCAGCTGGTAAGAGTACAAACTATTGTATTAACCAACAATAATATTATGAATTTTTTCTGCCAATCATATGTATTTGCAAATATGGAGAGATTTCCTGCTTCAGACAGTTGTTATTTTAGAACTACAGGAAAATTAGGGGAATTTAAAAATATTTAGACTGCTTTTTTGTTGAGTTTTCTTTTTTTTTTACCTTTTAAAAGATGCCTAGGAAGGAGAGTTTAAGAATCAGTTACCTCAAACCTGCTTTCATCCCAAAGTGGTTAATGGTAATCAAGATTGGTTTCATGAGACACTAGTGAGCTATGCACAGTGTTCTTCTGATTTTTTATGAGTGCTTTGCCAATTACACCCTGATACAGAATTAAAAAAAAAGGAAAAAAAAAAAAAACCAGCAGCATAAGACACATAGCTCACTGGAGAACAAGAAGCAGCCAAAGGCAAAGACCAACATCCCCACTGATTACAGACTTGTCAGGACAGAAACTGCAAGTGAGCTGCAGGAAGGACATTCTGACACGCAGCTTTAGTGAGAGTAGATTAAGCACGGATTTCCTTTTGTGTCCTCCTGTGTGCCTCTTAAATAGTTGTAGCTGTTTCAGATGTTGTGAACATGGACCTGCACTTACATCTTAGCTTAACCTGACTTGAATTAAATGTCATCTGAGGTAACTGGGTTAAGAACTAAGCATTCCTCTGTTCTGTATTTATAATCCAGATGCCTAAATCCATAATCCAGATACCCTAACAAATGCTACAGCTCACTGAACACATCTTTCACAGTAAGTGTAGAAGATTGCTCTCTACATGGACCAGGTGGTGAGCCAGCATTATATGCTTAAAAAGAGTGAGAGGCTTCTTCTAGGAATGCTGACAGTGCAGACTGCTTTCCAGCACATAGTAAAATTTCTGTGGCACATCCTTGAACCACACGGCCTCAAGGACACCAGAAATAATGCAGATCAACAAGATAGGTCTTAAAGCTGCAGGGGATAGTCTAACAGATTTCAATTACAGTTCTTTTCCTAATGGTTTTACACAGGATTCAAGAGTATGGGCAGTCAATTCAGCTGGACTGTTCACAACTCTTCCAACAGGAAGAGGCATCAACAGCACTAGAGGGTTCAAACCAGGAGAGGGTGCTTCACAGAGCATTTAGTCTAGTCGGGGAATTTCCTTGCTGCAAGATGTTTTCAGTGGTGAAAGTCTGCACAAACTTAATAGGAAACCAATGAAATTCATGGAAAATCAATTTACTGAGAGTTGCTAAATACACAGATTCCTTGTTTGGTTCCAGAAAACCTCCAAGTTGCAAATTTGCTGGAGGCATGTAGAGTACTCAGGATTCTTGTACTCTTCCCTGTACATACACTTAGGCCATGGCCTCAGTATTGCCATTCATGTACAGAAAGGTAAAGGCCTTCCAGGTTTAGCCATGGGAATATACTTCAGCATCCATGGCTTCAAAGTTACTTAACTCTGTGGGTATCATCTTTGGCTATTTTATCTTTGCAGTCCTTACAATACAGAAGCATGATGGGTATTGAAAAAAAAAAAAAAGTCAGCAGAGTGTGGGTGTTCTGTGAAAACCATGACTAGTAAAGGGCTCAGCTTCAAACTGACCTTTGCGACATTGGTGAGGACACAGAATGCATCCCTCCAGCAGTCAGGGGGACAGCTACATCTTCATCTCCTGATCCAGAGCATCACACAGAGATATTCACACACACTCATGTGCAGGGCATACTTGACAGCCAAGCAGAGCCACCTGATCCCAGCATTAACTATTGCTGTAAACCTGCTATTCTCAGAGTTATTCTAATATAGAACAAATAAATAGCTCAATCCAGCTAAGCACAGGCTTCTCTGATTTTCAGACACTAGATTTTCTGATTCCCAGCTGGTATGCCCATATGTACCATATTTTCCAGTCTGGGAAAATCTGTCTAGCTGTTCTGGTCAGTCTAGGAGGGAAAAAGGGAGGACAATGCATCCCAAAGTGCCATGCCCAAGAAAATCTAGAACATAGCATGGATTTATTGTTATACATAAATAAGCTCTTTGGCTCAGTTCTTTTGCTCCTGAAACCACAGAAAGAGGCTCAGCGACATTACCAAGCACTCCAGGACTCACTCAGCATATTTGTAGTGCCATTCTCCTGTGACTGCATCCTGGTCAAACAGCTTGCATGTCCACTCTTCCCCCTTAAGTTTCCTCTCTTTGGCACTCTTTCTCTGAGCTTCTTCCAGAACATATTTCTCCTGAGTAGCTTCTGTTTGGTCTTTATTATTTATTGCTCTTGTCACTTGTTGCCAAAGCCTGACAAACGAACAACATACAGAGTCACAATCTGGCTGACAAATAATTGCAAACAATTTCCTCAATTAAAGGCTAAGTAAATAGACCACTCTCCAGAGAGAATACTACCATTTTTAACAGATGTTTTATCTACATTTCTATCAAGATTTCCACGATTTTAACGTTTATAAGTAAGGATCTCATATTTAACAGTGTTACTCTCTTGTATCATCAAACATGGAAAAGTAATGATAATTTGCTTATAATTTGGAGAAGACTGAGTTTTATTTTGGCAAAATAAATACATGGTTCTACGGTGAACTTACTTTTCTGACTCAAAGTCATCTTGCTCTTCAAACTTCACAGTGTATCTATGTAATCTACGCTGCTTAATATCAGATGTTGGGTTCCAGAATATCTCTGAAACACCTGTCTTCTTGTCACTAATAGTAACTTCACTGTCCTGTAACAGATATTATTACCTTAATTGTAATTATCTCAAAGAGTGCCAAAATAACAAAAAAGCAAGGAATAAGCCATTTTGTTTTTTGTAATAAGAATTTATTTTCTTGTGAATGCATGCAGTTAAGAACAGTAAGATATGCTAACTTTAAAATTCAATTTCTGCCCTCTGTGCTGGGTTCCAGCTTGGAACAGAGATGCAATGGAATCATTACCACATCCAAAAATGAGTGATGCCGTGTCACCTCACCAGAACTGAAACAACCTTTCATGCTGGTGCCATAACAATTCTTCATAGTACTAATGCATATACCAAAATATTTCACAAGCTTCATTGTGAAGCAACATTTTATTCTTAAGCTACTTAAACATGCACTTTTCCACCTTTTAACAGCTGCAAATAGAACAATGTCGATTCTATAGTTTCTTCAATACTTTCTACAAAATCTGTACTTTTTTTTAAACATCTTTTTTGTATTTAAGTGCTATTTTCACCTGTCTCAACCATCAGCCAGAACTTATAAAAGAGCATCACTCACTACTTACCCAGTGGCCCTCTAAAATAGCCAGAACTTCTTTGCCAAGCTTAATTTTCCCTGATATTTGGTTAACACTGTCATTGTTACCCAAAAAAGGCTGCAAAACAAAAAGAAATGGTACCATGTTTATTTTAATAACATATTAATTTTGTTTATTTGCTTAATGTTAAGGAAAAATGTGAATTTATTAAATGTGCTGTAAACAGTCCTGATAGCTTTTAGTATTGTATCTTCTGCCTATTTAATCCCCAAAAGAAATCTAAAACCAGAGGGAGTAGTTTCTTCTTCCCTTCTTAGAAGATTTTATGAGTAGAAGTATTATCTAAGAAATGTGGAAAGAAAGCAGAAAATAACGCAGAAAACAGTGACGCAATGATATCCCAAGGGACAGGGTCATTTGCTGCACTAATTTCACGGCTTTGCCAAGGACTGTTTGTTACTAGAGATTATCATTTGTAGAAACAACGATTGCCAGGGATTTTTTTTGTCCTTTTGATAGGCTGCACATGTATCCTGTGGACTGACAAGGTAAATTGTCAGTTAACACAGCCTCCCAACTTTTATGCTTCTCCTATAATTTCAACAGAATATGGTTTCCCTCTCCGCGTGCTCACTTCTTGAAAACTTTTTTCATCTTTAAATCAGTTCCCACCTCAAAGATGGCAAATGCATTTTCAGAATAGCAAGCCATCTAGAAGTAGTGTAGAAACCTTTGTTTAGATTATGCAAGTGCACATTATGTTCATTCTCCTTGTTGTGCCCACAGTGTTTACTAACCTTGAGTTTGAATTCAATTGTTGCACTGTAGCCGGTTTTCTCACAGGTGATGTTGACTGTTCCTCCAAGCTCTAAGGTCATTGTGCCATAAAGAATTCCTGCAAGAGAAAAAAAAAGCCAAAACAAAAACCCCCAGCTAAAATGAATGTTTTTAACTGAACAAAACAAAACCCCTAAGTTACTTGAGTCCAATTCCTGGAGTAAACATGCTTGTGCCAGAGGAAAAATTGTATTTTCAGATGACCTTTCCTAACGATAATCATGATTTTTCTGCCAAATAAGATAAGCCAAACAGAAACAAAAATATCTAAGTGAATTACAGACAAGCAGGAAAAACAGTTTATGAAGACACATCTTTGGCAGCGTTTGCTGCTGGCTCTAGCAAGGGCAATGTTTAATCTTCTTGGAGATGACTAGAGGAAGGAAGCTTCTAAGGTTAAGACAAGATAATAATCTATGACAAAGAGAGCAGAGAAAAGCTTCACTGAAACAAGCAGTATGTACAGTCAGGCAACAGGTGAAGGCACACATGGACAACCAATATAAGACAACTCTGATCATTGCCCTAAAGACTTTTGGAAGTACAAGGGTGACAGTGCTGAGCACCCTTTCTTTCCCATGATTACTGTCTTTCCCCCTGCAATCCAGTGTTTGAAACACTGAATATATTTTACACACACGGGATGCATGTGCAAATGTGCCTTCCCTGCATATTCTTCTACCTTTCTTCCTATCAGCTTTATTAGTAACACTAATTCTCCTTCTTCCTGTTCGACTTGAATGTATGTATATATGTTACGTGCTTTAATTGTTAAGTATTATTTTTGTCATCAAAGCTATAAACAAATACAACATAATATTAAAAACATTTTAAAAAACAATGGAATGAGGAAGTCTAAACTCAGGTCAAATTACCTCTCTCTGCTAACTGATCTTCATACATCGCAAAGGAAGAAAGTACTGTATTTGGTGACTTTACAGTCAGGCTTCTGAAAGAATTCTAGCTATTCTGAAAGGGAATTCTGGAGTATATGGGTAGAAAATACGGAATAAATTACAGCTTAAAAATGAGCAATTCTCAATCTATTTTGTGTTGTTACTGGCCTTCCAGAAAGCTTCACAAAGCAGTGAATGGTTTCCCATAGGGAAACTAAAGACAAATTGTTCATGATTTACAATCAAATCACACTGCGGTGTAGATACTGCACTGCCTTTGATGTTTACAAGAGGAAAACATGGGAAAAGCTCAAATGTGTTCTTAAAAAAAAAAAGGCAACTTGAACAGTAAATTGATGTAAACTAGTGACAGATAACTATATCTATATATACACATATATATATATATATATATATATGCTCTTACTATTTCTTACTATTTATGAAAAAAAGAATCTTTTTTGGTGCCAAAAACTAAAACATGGCTTAAACAACAGATGTATTTTTTCTGCTGATAAAATATGCGGAAGCCTAGAGCCACCAATGTTGCCAATGTTCAGAACACTCTTCTCAGATGACAGGCTTGAATCCAACACAGTACATGATTTAGAATAATGAACTATTTAGAATAACAAACTCCTTTTCTCGTTACTTTACCACCTAGAGAATGAAAAAAACCCCACTACCTTTACAATGAGCATATGGCATTGTCATTACATAGTCTTCTCCCCTATTTAGAAACGTTAGCCGTCCTTCTCCGTCTAGTATGGCAGATAATGAATTCCCTGAAATTCAAAGACAGACTGTCACATTTCTCACCCTGAAAGGAAACAATCAATATTCCCTAATACAATACAATTAAGCATATCAATACAATTAAGAACATCGGTATATTTAGCACTGCAATGTATCTTGTTCAGTGAAGCCTTTATTAATGCACTGTGTCTCCAATTAAAAATACTCCAAAACCAGAAATTAAAATTCTGAAATCCAGTAGAGAAAACTTTGTAAGGAAAGGACAATACAACAACCAAAACACTGACTCTTCTAACAGCCTGCTTTCATCCAAAAAACACAGCTCACATGCACCAATTTTACACTCCTCAATAAACATACAACCAAAAAAAAAACCCCCATTATTTACCATAGAATTTTGATTTGGCCAGAATGCTACCACTAAGGCAAAAACCATCCTTGCGGTTGCTAACATAGAAGGCAGATATAGGAGGATGATGTGACACCTGTTAGAAAAAAAAAAAGAAAAACAAGAACAAACAATATAGTAAATATATTACAACTCTTGAGCTAATAATGACAATGCAAAATTCGGGCTGCACATATTAGAATGCAGTTAATATATGTGACATTAGACTAAAATATTTAGAGATAAAGATCAAGCAAACACCTACTGAATTTCAAGAATTAAGAAAATTAGCACTTGACTTTTTCCAGAGGAAGAGGGAACAGAAATATTGGAAACACCTTTCTCTCTCTCTCTTCTTTAGGAAGGCATACTTAAAAGAGACATGTAAGAAAGCTGTGCTCACCAGGAGAGGTTTCAGGATACTATTTGTACATTTCAGTACATTTTCTGAAACTACCACGGGATTTAACTCGCACAAATATACAATAAACATTTATTTTTCTTTAAAATATTTGTTCCAGCCATTGCAGCTACCTGTTCTGCAATATAAAAAGTTTTGCTGTTTGTCCTTGGATGAATCCACATGCAGCGGAAAGTCTCTCCAAGTATAGGATTGTACGGCTTTTTTAGTCCCTAAATAGAAAAAGAATAGGGAGTAACCACACCATGCATGTACACAAGTCACAAAACATTTTATCAGTCTATCACTGAAGATAAGATGCACAAGAAAAGAAATCATAATATATATGCTAAAGGACATGGTACTTGATTTCATAATTTGAATATTATGCTCAATTACTCTGCTCTTCATTCTAAGGAAATTATCACACATTCAGTATATTCACTAAACTATTCTACACATAAGGACACACAGAATATAAAGGGGGCTTTTGTTGTTTTTTTTCAGAATTGTTACAGAGCTTTTGTCTGAAGTTTGGTAGCAAGTACTTTCTGTCAATACTATTTCCCAACAACATGACTATGAAGAGTATTTAGTGCAAACCTAAATGAAGTGGTGGAAACATTAGTCCTCCAACTACAGACTGTTATCACGGAAAAATGGTAAATATAGAACTGGCTCGACATTATAAAAAAAATATCTAGTTCAGCTTCTACTCCAAGGGACAAATGCAATTGAATATAATCTATTTTAAGCATGGCTAGGGATCAGAAATTTCCATTGTGTGTTTGTGTAAGTAATGAAAACTTACCCTTGCTTTTTAAAAGAATGCATAATGATATAATTTAAAAAGAAAAACTTACTCCAGCATATCCCTAAGCCCTTAATATAGACACACTGAGTAAAGACAAAATATGTGAAAGTATACCTTTGGCTTTTTGTAGAATCCTGACAAATACCACTTCACTACTTTTTTCATACGGTTGTAAGCATTCTCTTCAAGAGCAGCTCTGTGAAACAGACAGAACACACAGATCAAGTATCAGTATTGCATCATTTGTATCTAATTGTTGTGACACATCTTGAATCTACAAGCTGACTAAACAGGTTTGTGATTTGCAGTACTGTAAAACTTTCAGCCCAATCTCACCAAATTTAAAGTTTTCAAATAATTGTCTGAAAATTGAAATCAAACAAGAATGTCAGAAATAGTATTTCAGTATTTGAGTCTGTTCTTTGTAACATTAAATTCTGTCCCACCCCACTCAAGTTCTTCCATTTATAGGTTACTACTTTAGTTATCTTTTTACTACCAGCCTACTTACATGCAAAGCTCTGAGCTAAATAATATTTCAATTTACAGTCTTTAATTTATTAGCTACATTTGAGCAGGCAGCTATAAATCTCGAGAGAACGTAACACTGTATTTAAAAAAATAACTAATACTGGATTCTCATTTTAAATATGCTTCTTTGAGGGAAAAAAAATTAAACTCATTTTCAGAAATCTTCCAACTAATCTTCAGAAGCTAAATCAGAAATGCCTGCAACACAATTACTAAGAAGGGCAAGACTTAAAGATCTCAAGGCAGTTAGCTTTCAGAAAATGACAACATCTGACACTGTTACCCTATTTTAATTTAAGAAATTCTGAGAATGAAAACCAAAGATAGGATTTACTTACTCAGACAGAAAGTCTGCATGGTAGTAGTAATCAGACAGCTTGTCCAAGAAAGAGCGAGGTTCCAAAATAAATGTAGGCAGTACAACCTTGGACAAGTCCATTCCTGGCCGGACTTGCTTCAAGAGTGTCCAGATCAAACTTTTGTTTTCTTCTGACACTTCTTCTGTCTGAGCAGCCTCCCCAGCCTAGGATGAACCAAAAAACTGCTTACAGAAAGGAGAAAGGAAACAATCCTCCAGAAGACAGGTCAACACATTCTAAGGTTGCAGTGAGAATCGGAAATGGATACTTAAACCACTCAGAGATGCTAAAGCAACTGTGGAAGCAAGATCAAGCTTCTATAAATACACTTACGATCTTTAATGAAGTATGACAGATAGACTATTCAGCATTAAAAACTGTATTTGTTTTCATCATCCCTAGACTGGAAAACTTGGAGGTAGAATGTTGTTCAGAAATCCTCCCTGAGTCCTTTCCTAGGCATCAAGTGCATTACTCTCTTTTCACATGCAGGACTTATCAACCAAAGGGCTGTTCATTCTACCAGCTTTTCCCGACCATGAAAGCTGACATATTTTTGCTTTTCACTGCCGTGATCAATCAGTGTCATCACTGAGTTTCCTTAAAAAAATACGTGACTCAGGAGTAACTGAGCAAAACCAGCAGCCACACTCCAATATGCTGCTTTCTGTCCAGGAAGTGGGGAGGTATTACCCCTTACAGTTCCTGAAATCAAGAGCAGTGGTTGTATGGAAAACAAGGAAAGGCATCCCTCTTTCCAGAACAGTTCTTAAATGCATACTCAAAAATTTGTAACTTAAAATTCCTCAGCTTTTCCTAAAATACTGCTTTGTCTAGACACAGTACTACAAAGTACTAAAGCGTAAGGTATGCAAATTACATGGGCATGAAAAAAAAAAATCTCATAGTCATTTCTCTTAAGGGGAAAGGTGAGATTTGTGAAGAAGTTTATTTCTGTTACTAAGTTTTTTGGTTTATACATCTCTGCCATATTTGCCTGTGTGGGCAAATACATAAAACAACCTGCAGAAGTGGAATGGCAGCTCTGGGGCATCATTAGAATGGAAGGTGACATCAGAAACACAGCAAGCCTTCCACGAAATTCTGCAGACTCACAACCTCTTAACTTGTCTCTTGCAATAGAAAAAGAAAGTGTCAGGTTGCATTCAAACCTTCACCTTGAAGATTTTTACTTGAAGAAAAAAAAAAAAAACAGGACTAAGTTAATAAAACCCAAATAGACATAATAACAAAAGAACAAGTAGCTATGATGAACTTCGGCTGCAGATGGCCTTTTCTGTACATTCTGTGTGAGCAATGTTCCAGGTAATTTCATTATCTCTGTTAAAATCTCATACACTGGGCACAAGAGTGCAAAGCAGAGCAGAATATGGGTGAACAGAACCTTCTCTACCCAGTATCGCTGAAAATACGAAATCCAATCCTGGAAGTCAGCTTTCAAGTGTAGTCTGACCCTTAAAATATCAGCTTTCCATTTGGAGAAGCTGCATGCTCAGTACATCAACAGCACTTTTACCTCCCCGATTTCTTCATGACTCTGTTCTAAGTAAGTAGTTTCCTTGATATCAATTGGTTCTGGATCAACATAAGAATCATCCTGTCGCTCCGATGTGTCGCTATCGCTTTCTTCACTTTTCCCCAATCCATCATTATCAGATTCCTCATGGTCATGGTCATTTTCCTTATCAGATTTGTCAGAGTACGTATCTTGATCTTTAAAGTGATGCCTTTCAATTTCACTGTCATTTAACCTATTAAAAACAAAGGCTAAATGAATCTTCAACTTTACACAATAATTTCATTATTTCCAAACCAGGATCTTAATAAAATACAAACCAAAAAAGCCAGTATCAAGCCTGAGGTGGCAGCAGTGTCAAACTACCTTAGCTGGAAACATATAGGGTGTATAGTCTTCTCACTGAACTGTCAAATGACACAGATGAGCGTGGGACATCAGCCACCTCTCTCGGAAGCCTTTTCCAGTGTCTGACCATCTTCTTGGTAAAGAAACACTCCCTAATGTCCAGTCTAAACCTCTTCTGATGCAACTTTAAACTATTCCCATACTTCCATACCAGGGAGAAGGGTTCAGCACCTCCCTTTCCGGTTCCCCACCTCAGAAAGCTGTAAGCGAGCTATCAGTTTGCCTCTCAGCCTCTTTTTCTCAAAACTAGACAAACTGAAAGGTCTCAGTCCCTCCTCACAGGACATGCCTTTCAGCCTTTCAACAAGATTCACTGGCCTCCTCAGAACATAGTCAACAACCTTCATAAACTTTTTTAATGTTGGGGCCCAGAAATGCACATACCCCTCAAGGTGAGGACACTCAAATGTTGAATACAGGGGCATAATCACCTCTCTTGACCAGCTAGTTAATGTCTGTTTGATGCACACCAGGATGGGTTTGCCCTCTTGGCTGCCAGGGCTCACTGCTGATCCATGCTGATCTCCATAATTTTTCCAGGTACTGAGGTTAGAGTCACAGGTCTCTAGGTTCCTGGGTCTTCCCGCAGGCCTTTCTTGTAAATCTGAGTACCATTGGCTAGTTTCCAGGCAGTGGGGACCTCCTCAGACTCCCCAGATCCCTGGTAGACAACTGAGAGGTATCCTGCCATAACATCCACAAGCTCCTCCACTTCTCTGTGATGAATCCCATCAGACCACATGGACTTACAAACATTCAGCTGATATAACTGGGCTCTTACAATTTCAGAGTCCACAAATGGAAAGTCACTGATCCTACACTCATGGGCCTCCAACTCAAGGTGATCAGGCAGCCCAAGGTCTACTAGTAGTACTAATAACTGAGGCAAAAAACCCCCAAAACATTAAATACACCTGCTTTTTCTCCATCCCTATTTTTCAGGTGACCATCTTTAACAAGTACTGGTCCAAGGTTTTATTGGACCTTCTCTTGCTATTAACCTACTTTAAAAAGCTCTCTCTCAGCTGAAGCTAAAACTTTCTCCTTTCTTCTCCCTCTGCTGCCAACTCAATTAAAGCTAGACCTGCCAGTTTTGATCCTTAGTTAAGCACACTGAATACCCTTAGAATATGCTATATCAAACGATCTATTTAATTAAAGCATTAGTCTTAATTAGACTTAACAGCTGTAGCTAATTGCTGTGATTGTAATCTGGGCCAGCAGCTGATATTAATTAAACTACTATTCAAGAGTCCAGATCACTACCTGAATTGTACACAGCAGTCATATTGTTTCTATGAGATAAAAGAACGAGCAAAACTGAAGCTGATCCAAGCTTGGTCATCAGGATAGGGCCTTGAATTGTTGTGAGGGCAACAATTTGCCTTTTTTTGTGCTTTTCTCCAACCCTCTATGCATTGCATAAAAAGAATTGCATTTCTCCAGCCCTGGTCTCTCTCTGGGTAAGCGCACTCTTAACAGCAGTACAAAATTGCTGCCCATCCAGAAAAGACAAATGGATAGCTAAATCTTCACCTGAAAGTGTCCTGAATTGGTGGAAGTTACTGAGCTGGATGCCTGAGAGGAGGCTGTGAACCCATGGGAAGCCCGTGCTGGAGCAGGCTCCTGGTAGGGAGCTGCAGACCTGTTGGGAGAGGAGCCCACACTCGAGCAGGGCTCCTGGTAGGATTTGTACTCAGTAGGAGAGCGACCCTGCAGCAGGCAATGCCTGAAGGACACAGCACCCTGTGGAAGAGCGACCCACATGGCAGCAGTTTGTGGAGAACTGTTGCCTGTGGGATGGACTCACGCTGGAGAAGTCCAAAGAACTACCTGCTGTGGGAGGGACCCCACGGTGGACTACCCTCCCTAAGCAGCCTGGAAACCCCCATTATCTGTCTCTCTGCAACACTGGGGAAGGAGGGAGGAGTGGAGCAGAGGTGTTTTTAATGTCTTATTTTACTTCTCATTATTCTGTTCTGATTTTGTCAGTAAAACATCCAGTTAATATCTCCAATTCAAGCCTGTTTTGCCCATGATGGGTTTTTAGTGAGTGACCTCTCCTGGTCCTTTTCTCAACTCATGAACCCTTTGTTAAATTTTCTCTCCCTATCCACCTGCAGAGGATAGTGAGAGAGAGGTTTTGGTGGATGCCTGGCACCCAGCCACAGTCAACTCACTACATCCATTCATTCACTACACTTAATAATTTATTCCCACAAATGCTTATAATGACAAAAACCTGGCTGAAAGTATTTATTGAAATAAGCAGGGAGTAACTCAAGGGCATTCAGACATTAGATACCAAGTGGTAACAGACAATTTTAACTTTTATGCATTTAATCATAAAGAGACTGAATTATTATTCATCCATCTGATGATTCATGCTGAAACCATTTAAATAAAGGATAATTCATTGCTTTAACTAAAGAACAGCAACTTAAATTCACATCTACCAACTTTTGTCACATGTACTAAACTTCTGATTTTCCACTGAAGCTAACAAGAGATATCAACTTAAAATTTTAATTTTTTGTATTTTGAACAGTTTAACTGAGCACTTAAAACTTACTGATGTGATACTCCAAGTTCCTTCGGCCAAACTTTCCTCTGGATCCACTTTGCTTACAAAAATTTTTTCATTTTATGTGCAGGGTATAAAACACATCACAAACAAGGCATATAAAAAGAACTCAGGAGCAAAATAAACTGCAGTCTTAGTCTCCCTGTGGAGAAATTATCACTACAAAGTTCTGCCAAAAAGCAATCAGGTTTAGTAATTAATTCACTTACGGTAAGTGTTCTCCACTGTGCAAGTTGTTAGCACGAAGCAGACCATAGAAAGAGACATGAGTGCTGTCTGCTGAGGAGTTCAAATCGTGTTCTTTACCTTCCCTAATCATTGTACGTTTAAGCAGACTTGAACATTTCAGTGCCAGCTCCAAAGCATCCATCCAACACCTGCCTAAAGACAAATTCAGTATTAGACTAAAAATTAAGAATTTAACAAAACTATACCACTTCTCTTTCCTAACTGGGAAAATTAGTCCTTTGGGACTGCTTACACAGACTTTGAAGACACACTTCAGATTTGTTCCATGTTATATGCACTGGGTTTTATGATCTGGTGGGGACATAAAAACAACTCACAACTACCCAGCTTTGGTACAAGCTGGTACATACTTGGTACATACTTCAGGGCAGGACAAGCAAAGTAAATCATGATTTTGTTAGAGCATATTCCAGAATTTCTTCCTTAATACAAGTCTGGTTCCACCCAGGCCCTGACTGGAATGCCTTCAAAGTTGCCTGCAGCCCTGCTCTAGTTCTGAAGATTAAGTAACTGCATCATTTGGCAAAATTTGCCCAAGTAATATGATAATAGAGTGGAAAAAGAGCTATAATGATAGCATATAAATAACATCTCCAAGGATAAAAAGCAGATATTCTAATTTTCTTTGGCAAAAAGTAACTAGATAAATTTGTGTATTCTTTTCACTTCTTACTTCTTCTTTTCCATGTCTAATCAATTTCTCAATACAGAAGACAGAGTCCTATTTTTAAAGTCTGCAGGGGTATGCTTAATTAACCAGTAGATGAAAAGCACCTGCTAGAAACACTACACAGTAGTCTTAATTTTTTTTCCCCACACTGTAACTTTAGAAGCTAGTTGCACTGATCACCACCTTCCCAGTACAGGGTGTTACAAAATCACATTTTGAAGGAATTTTTACTACTAGAACTGTATGCAACTGCTGCACTTAACACAGAAATGTTTTAATAAGAATAATCCATACTAGCACTTTACAAAGGCACTAGATTGATATTTAGGCATACATTAATATAGCTAAATCATAAATAACCCTTTCCTCTTCTACCCAGTCAAAAAAAGGCAACTGCAAGGAGTTCAATAACATTTTCTTCAGGACACTATTCTCCTTTAATAACCATGAAAAAGTACTCCTACCAACACAACTGAATGCTCTAAATTAAAGGAGAACCTTAACAACAATTGAACTGCAATCAAAGTGCAGTAACAGACATAAGATAATTGATAGCATCTCTTTCTCATAACTAACTGTTGTCACAGCTGAAAATCAATGAAGTATCTATTTACCATCGGATTCTGAAGCGGCTCGGATGATCAAGTAACTGCTGGGCAATGGCAGAGTTATAGCACCAACTGCTTCACCTTTAGGACCCTTGAAATACACAAAACAAGAAACAGCATCAGACATTTTAATTCAGTTTTACAGTTTATCATTCAATGTAGTAAGAAGCTGACACACTGCAGGGCTATTTACTGTCACTCAGCAACATCTAATGAAGACATGAATGAAAATATGGACAGCCCTCTTTCACTGGATTTCTTCTTCAAAGACTTCACTCTAAGTACAGGACCCAATACAAGCCCACTTTTAAAAAGAATGGTCTTTGGGATGCAAAAAAAAATTCTGTTTGGTTGGGGTTTTTTGTTTTGTTTTTGGTTTTTTGGGTATGTTTTCTGTTTGTTTGGGGGTTTTTTGGTTGCTTTTGGTGGCTTGGTTTTTTTTGATGTGTAAATCACACTTAGCCAAAGTTTTATTTTCACTGTGAAGTTCTTCACACTTCACATTTAAAAAAAAAAAAAAAAAAAAATCCAAAAGACCCTTCCATTTCTGTCAGTCTTCATTTTGGAGTAAAATTTTAAATAACCATTTTAAAGTCCCTTCCAAATAAAGTTTACCTATGATAACTTTAAGACAACTGATAGGCAAAGAGGGCTGTATTAAACATACTTGAAGCTATCGCTGAAAGCTGGGTTAAGCCTGCCTAACTGATGAGTTAACATATTTTGATCTTTACTGATTTCCCCCAGAGAAGCCTAATGGAAAGCCAGTATAAGGCTTAGAAGAGGGAATTGGAAAGCCAGCAGAAATTTTGAGCAAAAGCAGATAAAGGCAGATAATTTTGGAAGCAAGCAAATGAAACAGCCAGAACGTATCTGAGGGCAAGAAGCGGGTTAAGTAGTCTTGGTGGTACTTAAATACCAATACAGACTAGCTAGTGCTGGTGTAAATGATGTTCAGGAACTCTCAGAGTCAGTACAAGGTAACAGTAATTGGGTGTTAGAAACAAGATTCCAAACCTCAGTCTCCCTGTGAGAGAGTGGAAAAGCATGCCTGCAAAAAGTCTTTGGTGAAGCAGCAACACTGGGATTAGGAGTTGGTGGGTACCAAGAACCAAGAGGGAGAATCCCAGTGCATGGCCACTCCTCACCCCAAGGGTTGGAAGGCAGGGAAGCAGCCCAGTCTCACCAGAGGAGGGGAGAGCACCGTGACATCACAGCAGGCAGCAGTGGGAGAGGTGCTGGGGTACTGCCTGGAGGAGACCACGGCACCATGGGTGTACCAGCACTGTGCAAAGGCCTCAGCCAGCAGAATTCCTTGAAATTCTTGGGTTACAGGACACACACTAAGGGCAGACTTCTGCTCATGAGATCTGCCCTTTAGGTTTACACTGTGGGCACTTTAGGCTATGCTACTTACTCTGTAGCAAACAACTACAATTTAGAGATTAAGTGTGGTTTTGGTGTCTGGTTTTGCTTTTTTAATGCAAAAAAGTTGCACTTGCCTAAGTGTTTTAACACTATATTGATTAAAATCAAGTGAGTAATTTTTAGTGAAGATTTAAGTAAGTTGACTTGCTATATCTGCTCATGGATCTTGATTTCCTCTAATTTGTCTCTGTTCCAATGGCACTGGATCTGTTTCTTTGGTATCATCCATTATGGTTTCAAAACCAATTTCCAGTAGTTAGTGATCTGTATAAGAGGCACATTCATTTCTGTTTGCTGAGTAACTTCATTTGGATTGTCTCTGTTCCTGATGGAATGATGCTACAACTACTGCAATCCAATGGCCAAGTTAAAAGTCCATTAGATTAAAAAAATTTTGGAGTTTACTTCTTACAGAATAGTCATACCAATAAAACTCAAATGCCATGAACATTCTTTCAAAGACAACAATGAAAACTGATAAGCAGTCACCCCTGACTAAATTTACTTGGAAAAAATTATTTGCATTAAACTTTTCTAGTTATTAATTTCAGAAAACTGAAATGGCATCAGGACCAGGCACACAAGGAAGACAAAACAAGGTACCGTACACTGGCTACCTCAGAGTGCAGGAGGAACATCAAAGACCACAGCAACAGGCTTAAGGGAGCATGTGAAGTGACTGGCCACAAACTACTGCAGAAGAGAATTTGCAGTCTGCCAGACAGCACACCATGGGAAGTGTATTCAAGTGAGAAAATCTTCTGCAGTACTTATACCTCTATGCATGTTTTTTTGCAACGCTATCTTTCTGCATTGACTGCAAACAAGGCTCATTTTGCCTTGGACTTAAGGCTCTTTCTGGTAAATCTACTCTAGATCAGTCAGTTGCTCTTACGTAAGTTCGCCTCATGATAATAAATCTGTAACTAGGTCATTATCATTGACTAGGTAAACAAGGCAAAAAAAGGTTTCAAACTTAAAGGTCATTCATCTAATGGAATTCAGTAATTCTCAACTGCAAATAGCCATACCAAAATGAACAAACGCCACTCCAGCTCTCAGCACATTTAGAATGGACAATATCAACTTGTTCAGGTTCAAAATTTGACCTACCTTAAAAAAGTAAAAATCTGGTGGGGCATGTCCTCTAAATTCTAAATATCTAGTTAAAAAAACAAACAAATCCATTTCTCATTGCCAAGCAATAAAGAAATTTAAGACTGATTTGTGATCTTCTGCAGACCGGCCACCACTTTGCAATGCATGTATACATATCATAAATAAAGCACATTAACACCAAACACTATAGCTTTGGAAAAGGATATGGAGTTTGTGTTCTGCAAATGTGAGATCACCACTAATTACTGACAAGTCTGCCTAAGCAATAATAAAATAAAATTATTCAAAAGAAACTACAAGTGATTTGACCTAAATTTGGTAAATTTAGATAACACTGATAAATAATCACAATCCAGAATGACTACAAGCATCAGGAATTATGCTGACTGACTTCCCTAAGAAAAGGATGACAAAATTAAGACAGCATATTCTACAAATCTGACAGTACATCTATATCAATTTAAGATTCAGAAGATAAGATAGCTACTAATTGTGAGATTGTAAGATGTATATTGCAGAGAGTATAAATGATTAATTGTAACAAGAGTCCTAATATTGTATAGCAATTTAATCTAAAGCAGATGTTATTTCAGAAGGGAAATATGTTCACTTGTGCTGTGCTTCCACATGCCCTCTCCACATGTAAACACAAAACAAGGACTACAATAGTTCAGATTGTAAACAATGAGTAAGAGCAAGCATTAAAGATGCTTACAGGATATTGAAATAAACCTTTGCTCTGCAGAACACACTGTGCTTTTCAATACAGGTAAGAGCTGCTCACAATATTATGCCATGTATGACAAGGCAAATAGACATGAGGACTGAATGAAAACATTTATCTTCCTAACATCATAGCAAAAAGGAACAGAATTGTCTAACAAGTTGCAATATAAGCTATTACTGCACAAGTAAGTAATCTGCATTTTGACTCTTACAAGCAAACTGAACTAAAGTGACATTTTATTACTTGAATATAAAGCTGGACACCAAGAAACGTTTATAACAAACCTCTTTAAATTTTGGCAAATTTCACCTTAATTTCTCAGACTTGACTGATGTAAAATACAGTGTTAAACACTCATTCCTTTCATTTATGTGATTGCCAGTGATGGGATTAACTTTTCTAAGGGCATTCCTTTGCACACCACACTTCTGAAGCTCTTTTAAGTACACAGAGCAGCATAAATTGAATACTTTTTCTGATGAACAGGACTAGATGTTACTAGAGGGCTTATATTCAGAATCAGCAAACAACTGAAGTTGAAACAGAAAACACAGTTCAGCTTTTCATTACTGTTGTCTTTATTCACAGCTGATTAATCTTAGTCATCCCCACAAGAACCATGCATGCTACCACTAACCTTTGTAGCCCATATGGTCTGCTCCAAAGGATGGAAAAGTTTGAAACAAAAGCCATCTTTTTTAGAAGGCCTCTCGATGAGTTCACAAACGTTCAGGAGCACTGTTCCTACCCACTGGTCATTTTTGGGCGTTTTGTAAAGAAGCAACACTCCTGGTTTCAGTACACACCACAGTTTGGTCCAGCTTTTCAAGGTACCACGAATCTAGAAGATAAATAGCTACAGTTATATCTCAATGAAGTCAATACCAAAACCATACCCCTGAACAAAATTAAAATTGAAATTATTTATTAGCTTTCATTTCAAAGCAAAGTTTATCAGGTCTTTCTAAAGTTTACTCAGGTTTATTAAAGAATACAAAGGTATGCTTGCTCTTCTGTCTTGATGAATACCCTATTCTACAAATGGGTAATACACACATCCAGACATGGGAAATATGACAATTCATCTGAAAACAATGAATTTTCCTAACTGAAACATATTTTATCACTAGCATGAAGACAGTACAATCTTTGGAAACAAAGCTCCACTGAACACAAGTCAGACATCTGATAATAAAAACAAGATATTAACAAAATAACTCATATATTTGAAATTTTTAGATAAAACCTTTTACAACAGCTGTTAGCTTCAGCCTGTATGTGAATTAAAAGAACCTTTCAACTCTCTGAATTTCCACATCTCATTAGTCTGCTTGCATCAATTTTGTCAGCTCTGAATTTTAATCACTTCTGTCAAACTGTATGACAACTTGACCTCTCTGAGCAGTGTTTTGGCCTGTTTACATTGATTTTTGCAAAAACTGGAGAAACCTTTTCCTGGCAAATTATTTGTTCGGAGCAAACAATAAAACAGGTTAAAGATCTTTTTTCTTGCACTATTAGTACAGTGCTATTGTACTATTCCTACCCAAAGAATATATTTACAAATGTAAGGAATGGGTACAAATACGTAAACTGCACTACTGTTGATAACATGGACTGCTACCTTTGAGATAGCAGTACCAGCTAGTTCTTAGGAGAGGAAAGGAAAATTACCAGAAATACACAAAGAAACTTGTATTCAAATATCTGACTGAATCATTTTTGCTATTGTTATGTATGTAACTGAGTTTCACTCCAAAGTGTAAAATGAGAAGCGCAAAATGAGAATTGCAAAGGTAACTCATCCCAAGGTGATGGCTATACACACAAGATGCATGAGAGTAGGGTGACTGCACTAAGTGGGAGCTAGGTTCCTCTATTAGTTCCCTAGGATTTGAGCACAGAGACCTTGGGATGCAATTAGTGGCTGCTGTGCCTGTAGAAAAACATTAACAGCAAGTAAAAGATTGAGCCTTTTCTATTCTGGCCAGAAAGCAGCAAGCAACTGCTCCGTCTTAACTCAGGTTTCACTCTTGGATTCTGACCTTCAACCAGTCAGCCATAACAATAACTGAGGGGTCCATGATCGTGCTAAGTAATTCTTTTGTGGCTCTCTTCTTTTCTTCTCTGTAGTTTTTCTTTTGAACCTGTAAATAATAATAAAAATGTTTACAATGTCACGGCCATAAGCCAGTTATCAGCACAAAAAGGCATTGACCAATACAAACTGAGGAAAAATCTGCTAAATTCAATTTGCAATAGAGATACAGAAAAATAGCTTTAAAACAGTATTTGACTTCAAGGTGCAAACAATTACTTCAAGAGTAGCTAAGACATAGCCAATTTCAGATTCTTCTGCAATTTTCTTTTAAAACTGAGGACTTTGAAACCCCTGTTAGAATCAAAGGGGAGAAAAAAACCAACCAAACCCACCCCTTCCTCTCTTCCTTTCCTGGTGTAAAGTACAAAACCAAAACTGAACTATATTCTAATTTACAGGTACATTATCTGATCTGTGGTCTTTACCCACCAGTTATGTTCCCTCCCCAGGAGAAATTTGCAACAATGTATTTATATGTATCATTTAAAGCCAAATAATTTTACATTTCTCCTGAAATGGTATGTGCCAAACAGTGGAGTTTGGTCTTGCTACAAAACAGGGGGAAGAAGGTAGTAGAAATGCATTCAAATTGTAATTTTGATAATTCCATTTGTCATTTTATTGTATGCAGATGTCCTGATGTTCCTGCCAATCTGAATTAACCTATCATCTTCTGAGTTATTCTACAATATTGTGCCATCTTGAAGACTGCATTATAGAAGCCCATTATTCAAGTAAAAATACAGTAAAATTTGAAGAGACTCAATAGCACAACTTCTCTCAATACTTAAATATTCCATAGGTCTCATCATTATTTGACATTTTTGTCTTCTCATTAGAGAATAAGGTAAAACTACACGAATATATTTATAGTCCATGAGAAGTTACTAGGAAATTGATTCACCTTGAGGGATTCTTTTTTTGTAAGTTTGCTTGAAGGTTGAGAGATGTCCTTCTCAGAGCCATTGAAAAGCTTGGATTCAGACTGAAATTCAGAACACACATAATAAATAAATGACAATGACAGATGCAAGAATATATTACCGATGCTGGCACCTTAGAAGGTGTTCGAAGTGCAGTTATATTTGTAACGTTCCCATTCCCACTCACTTCTCTACTGCTTTCTCCCTTAAAAAAACTAAACAAACCAACAAACCACAACTTATAACATGAGTTGTTCACCACCTATTCATGGAGTCTCTTTTTATAAGGGTTTTATAGGAAAGAAGTCTAAGATTCCTCTGGAGGCAGCTGACCTATACATAGTAAGTGTTCAGTTTGTGTAGACTGTGACTAGAAAGAGCGTGCTGGAATAGTTAGGCATTATTTTAGCAGAGAGAGAATGTTTTAGGAGAATCCTGGTGTTTTTACACAGGAGTCACTCCCATGATTTATGAATCAGAATACAGAATTAGCTGTCTTCATCCACAACTTGACAGCTTCTCCAAAGGGGCTGCTATAGAGGCACTTACCCTGTGACTCATGATGGAAAACACAGCCTCTTCAGTCTAGGATTCAGTGCTCTATGAATCATCAGAGTAGAACTGCCCACTAATGGCACTTGTTCTGCTCCTTGCTCCCTAATTCCACGCTCTGATTACTTTGCAAGTCATCTTCAGGAAGCTCACAGTGGCATCAGGCAGCACCGAGACCCAGGTTTGTGTTTGTAACATCCAAGCCTTGTTCATGCAGGACAATGAGCTGCCTCAGCACCACATGATTTCTCCCCCCGCCTCTCCCCCCATGTCTTGTAAGGTTCAAAGTTTGCTCCTAGGTGTTTGTTGCCTACTAGTTGAAACGGAACTCAAGCCACCAAATATTCACTTTGGGAAAAGTGCTCTCTAGAGAAAAAAAAAAAGGGAAAAAGGAGTCTATCATAGAGCTTTCATATGATTTCTACTGGAGGTCAGAGAACATTGAGTAAGTATCCACTATATACAAACTTCAAATAAATTACAAAGAATTATATTTCTTTGTGTACTGAAACATAAGCCTAGTGGACCCAAATTTTCTGCATTGTCAAAAAAAACCAAACCAAGAAACCAAAAATCCAAAATCAACCAAACAAAAACAAACAAACAAAACCATAAAACAATGTCATGTTCTAAACTGTGTATTCAATTCAAATTCAAGGACAGTTTATCAAAACTGAACCTCAAGATGTTCCATATTTCAAATCTCAAACTACAGTGCAAAGTCTACTCACTGAATTTGTATTTTGGAATACTATAAAATGACAGTAAAAAAATATGCAAGCTTTGAGGAAAACTTACTGCAATAATAAAAACAGTGCACTTGAGTACTCTCTTGACTCACAAGCTGTTCAAACAAAAGAAATAAAACCTAAAGATTCACAAGCTGTAAAAAAAAAAAATTAACCTGGATTCTACTTTGACACCTTTAATTCATAACTAAGACTTTACCGGAGTCTACTTAGCTACTGTAAAAAAGATATGTGGAATAGCTGGCAAAAAGTAATTTTAGCTCAAAATTATTTTAATGATAAGTAAATGTTCTTTAATTTCTGTATCTGTCTTGGGAAAACAAAGGAAACCTCTATGTTTTGTACAAAGGTATGTTCTTGACACTCAAAATTTAGCTTTAAGATGAGTGTAGAACTTGAAATTAAATTCCTCTCTCTAGAATTTAAAGGAAATACAGTACTTTAAATGTAAGAACAGAAGAAGGAAAAAATGCTTATCACTGTCACATAAGAAGAGTTAATGAACTCATTATGCAAGCTATAATGGAGCAACTTAAGCAAAACATTCATAAATATTCTAGTTGTTCACAAACAGAAAGCTAAGGCAGTCTAAAGGTCATGCATATAAAAGCCCCAAACCAGTAAGTTTCACAGGCTACAAAACCTCATTTTCTCATTGTCTCAGTTTTAAAGCTTTTCCTTTTACCTGAGTAAAGTAAAACTACATTTACCTATTCAATCTTATGAGACAGGTCATTGTGTATTTTTAAGCCAGTAAGTTTCTCACTGTTACATCTACACAAAATGGATGGGATAAAAAACTTAGAAGGGAACACTTTAAGAGAACCTGCTGTAAGTCTCAGCAAGGTACATTCAGTAGCAGATTCCAGGCAAGTCCCATCACTGCTTTTCCCTCCTCCCTTAAAAAGAAGGGCTGCTACTTCACTTCCACTAGTATAATCAAGACCCACATCAGTAATAAATTTAAAAAGTGAAGAAAAACATGTATTGGCAGAACTAGGAATATTGGTCTCATCTTTGATAGTAGAAAGACACCAAAAAAGTAATAGCAAAAACCACAAAGACCTAAGATCCTGGAATGACAAGAAACAAGAAAAATAAATATAAAGGAGAGGGAAAAGGAATTGGATAGTCAAAACTAAATGATTCTTGAGAGTCTGGAATAAATCCAAGTCAAAAGAGACCATATAAACTTGATTTCCAAGCCAAACTGATTTAGAGGTTTCTGGACCAACATAAATATTTTGATCAGAAGAAAGCTGGGTGGTAAACTTGCTTGATATTCCTGGCAAGTGAGGCTCTAGGATGCAGTAAAGCAAAAAGATACGAAGTTTTGTGATTCCAAGTCACGTGTAAGACATCAACAGTTGGAAATGTTTAGCTGCACACTACAAAAGTGCAGTATCACCTGCAGAAACTGCATCACCTGCTTTTACCTTTGCAATTTCAAAGACACCATTTAAGCCAGGAAATGCTACTATAATCTTTAAGTCTCTTCATTTCCTTCAGTATCTTTGCAATATATGTATTACAGAGCCATAAAGAGAAACATCAAATACCACAGAAAAAATTGTGTCAAGACCTTGAGTGCAAACCATGTCTCCACGGGGTGTGCCCAGAACAGAGTGCTATGGGAAGAGCTGTGCGCAAAACCAGCCAAAAGCAGGCATTTCCCCCTGCCCCCTGGGAGTTAGCTGTGCTCAGGTTCAGATCTTCACCTTCTAGAGCAACCCACACCTGCTTGCACCCTGACAATCTATTTCAGTGTCTGTTACCAAATTTCCCTCTGTAAAAAGACAGTGGACATCCTAGAAGAAAGCAGAAAACCCCACAGCTGGGAAAGTTAGAGCCTTTAAACTCTGTGGCAAGGCAATTTAAAGTCTACGGCAAGGCAACATCCCACTCCAAGATGACAGCAAGAAGATTCCGTATTTCATTTTCACTACTTTGAACTACAGATTTTAATGTGATATCATTCTGGGAATATATTAAGAAATTCCCTTTAATCTTTATCTATTACCAAATCTGAACAGTAATCCTCAAAATTATCTACAACAGAAGTTAAATATATTTGCCTTTAATTAAAAATTCATAACTCCTTTACGCACCAACATTTTAAAGCCAGATTAGGAGGTTGTTTTCCTTACCTTGCTTTTTGACATAGAATATGCCGAATCGTCTTTACTTTGTAACACATCGTCCTTCCCTTTGTCAAAACCTTAAAAGAAAAAACAGCATTGTTGCAAATTATTTAAATTCATTAACAATTTACGTGAGCTAGCCTTTGAAATAAATTTGCCAATGTGTTTAGCATAAAGAAGTACAAGTAAATTGGTTTTTATAGCATATACATACCAATGTGTCTTATCAGTTGAAAACGTACCAGCTACTACAATATACACTAATTTAATACCCACTAAGAGACAAGAACAGTCCACTGTATTTGGATAATGCTGCAGCTGATCCAGTAACTTGATGCATTGTAAATATAATGTGCCAACTTTTGTCCTTTTATTTTCTCATTCTCCCCTACCTACATACATGCAGGCACAGAGGAGAGTACTAAACAAAGCTTTTTTTGTTTGTTCATTTCTGTAGCTAGACAATTGTTAAACAACACCTACATGAAAGCAAATCTGATTAAAATCACCAGTCAGGATTTTTTTTTTTTTTGCCAGAAAATGGAAGAAGTTCCTTACAGTAGCCTTGAATTTATACTTTCAACTTGACACTGAAGAAGCATAACTACAAAGCTTTGTATTAAAACAGTTGCCAAAATCCCACATTTTTCTTCTGTGACTCATGGAACAAACCCCACATTTCCCCAGTATCCAAAAAGCAAAGTAAATTGGTGTTTGTGGGACAATGGAAACCAGGGTCACAACTGGTATGGGTGCTGCCACACAGCTGCTATGTGCCACAGAACATATCCTGAGAAGCTGGCACCCTCTCGCAGAAAAACCGCCTGCTCTGGTTACGGGACACAACATCTCACTCACTAATTCACTTTATTTGAAGAGGGTGGTGGCAGCATAAAGCTTTTATAAACAGGAATAAAACAAACTGCACAATGCATTTATCCAAGTTAAGTCAGCATGCCATCATTTACTCGCCCTCCGGAGAGAAGGCAGATAAAACCATGAAGTCATACAAGGATTTCAGAGCAGCGCAGGCAGCTGAGAAGCCTGGCACAGGGGTGTCTGAGGGCACTGCCCCAGTGGGGACACCCTGCACCCATGGACATCCCCAGTGCTTTGGAGCATCCCTCTGGGCATGGTCCCAGCTTTGAAACAGACACTGGTATTCTGATCCCCAAAATGAGAAGCCTTACCAGAGAAACTCCTTGATTTCACATGCTTCAGAGGAATGTGTGTATGTGTGGGGAAACTATGAGCTTTGAAAGAATTTTTATTAATTCTCTGTAGCAGAGCTGGGTAGCTTGTCCACTGAAGGCATTTACTTTTATTTTTAATTATCTTCACCCTTCCACAACTTATAACACCTAGAAACTAAGACAGAACTGATTCATTTGTCACAATTTCACATCTTAGGAAGATTCATGGAGTTAAAGAGGGTTGATCTCCATGTTACATGAGAAATCTTGAGATTCCTCTTGATTTTTGTCTGGTAATCAGTCTTTTGGGGTTTTTTCTCCCTTTGCATTTATTACCTTTTGCAGATATTCTTTTTTAAGACCAGATTTTTAAAAATCATGTACTGCAGTACAATATCTCATTTTATGTGCTCAGAAAGGAAGTCCTACATGCCTTTACAAACAACTTTACATGTCTTCATAGAAGCCCCACCTGGGCACATTTCATTAAAGCCTTAATTTTGAAATTCTTCCAACACCTGCAACAAGTTTGTTCAGCTAACAAAAATTTGTAACAAACAACCATTCGACAACAGGGAAGAAGTACCTTGACAGGCAGAAGACTTGTAGTACTAGGGAATCCACAAAAATATCCATAGATCAGAAGCCACATTTCCTATATAATACCAAATGCAAAAGCACATTTTCTACAGCACTAGTTATTGGGCATGAAACAAAGCAAAGGTTGTTTAAAGCCTCAGAGGCTACACTTCGCTTAGTTCACTCAGAAGTTACTGGATTCAACGCTAGTCTTAGGCAGTCAAACACACACCAGAACCATAGTAGAGGCTTTCTCGTCATCCAGTACCCAAAAGAAATTCCTCAACAAGAATCAAATCCCACTGAAAATGCAATGCAGGCATTTTCTAATGATTTTCCCATTTTTGTTTATTTAATGGCACATATAGAAGACTTAGGGAGGGGAATCAGCGAGGAAGTGCAAAGTCAGGATTGTTTTTACAGAAGAGAAGCTGTAATTCAAAGCTTGCTTTCTAAAGCACAACAGCTTTAAGGACTTTAAACACCCTTGTCTAACAGACATACATTTTTATTTTCACAAACAAGCTTCGCATCAGTATCACCAAGAAGAAATGAAAGCAGAAAGAACTATTGTGTCAAATTCTCTGGGACAGAAAGACCAAAGTTCAGTTGCATTTCCATGAATTTCAGCTCCCTGCTTTCAGTGTCTCAGGCTGGAGAGGTGTGCATGCCCAGCTGATTCAGGAACATGCCACCACACCAATTCCTCCCTTCCTCACCCACACACACAGAAAAGGGCTGTCTCAGGGGTTCATGAGCAAAGCCAAGGCAGGGTGCTGCACCTGCTGGAACATCTTGCAATGCTCCATCTCCATCTGTGAGCAAACCCAGTCAGCCAGCTTTGCATTCCCTCCCATCCTACTTGTAACCTCCTTCTCTGTAGAGGGATGAGCTCACAACACAGGCAGCTGTCTGGAGCAGAGACTGCCAGGGCACAGAAGGCTAGAAGCAAGGTGTAATAAAAAGAAAGTGAATATTTTAGCTTAGGTGCTCTTTCCCATCTTGTAACTCAATCAGCAACTCTTAACGAAACTCACATTTCACAAGGTAGAAATTCAGGCGTTGAAGACACAGTCCCTTTCTATAATTTCCTCTCTATGAGATCCTTTGAATTTGTGTATCATTTTCCATCTGCAATCCTGAAGGCAATCTTTAGTGTTAGGAGCACCACTACTGTACTCCCTAAAGCAGTTTTGAACATCAGGGACTGTGTTCAAAGCAACACTACATCTTAACAGACTTTTTCCCAGCGTGACCTTCCTTATCTTAACAGCACAGGTCCCATGGGCTCTGAAAGCTGATCCCCATGCCAGTGCAGTCAGCTGCAGTTCATGGTACGACCTTAGAAGCCACGAGAAACTGACCATTAGTGCCTTCCTGCTGTGAGCACTCAGCAAGTTCTTCCAAAATCTGCAGGTGAAAATCTACATTAAAACTCATTAGGAGCTTTCAGACAGATGCAAGAGCCTGACAGAAAAACTAGAACCCTTGCACATCAGTAGCTGATGAAACAAACAAACAAACAAAAAAAAAATCAAACAGTGCTTCTTTAGAGACTGAGCCAGATTATGTAGTCAATACCGAAAGAAAAAAAAAATCCTTCAAAACACTGACAAAAAACAAGGCTATATACACTATAAGATTAAAGACTACTTAGGATAAAGACTGTGGCAGGGTACAGTTTCAAACAAAACTGTCTAGTTAATAGATTTCCATTTTTAAGAAATAATCCCCATGTTATGCTTGAAGTTGCACCCACAATTTGTCCCTTCAATCCATTTTGAAGAAGGAAGGGAAAAACCAAAACCAACCACGTATTAACTCCTACATCTCAAATACTGGTTTTGTACCTCTCAGTAAATGCCATCTGCAATTACAATATGTAAGAAAAACACATCAGAAAACAACCATGTTACTTTTTAATGTCAGATCTATTTTCTCCATAAAAGAAATAATTACTATCCACTGGAGGCTCTTTTTCCAACATACAGAAAAGTCAGTAAAAAAGCAATTCAATACATGAAAAGATCACAAAGAGCAATCCAAGCAACAATATTACTGACTTCCAAATGAAAAGAAAGGAACAGTCTGATTTGATTACTGGAGTGCATGTGCTGTTGTGAGGAACAAATAACTGAGCTGGAAAATGCTTCTGGAAGAACGATGAGCTGTACTTAGTATGAATTATCAATACTGGTGCTATATAATAAACACATCAGAAAAAGGAAAAATCTTTTTAAAGAACTGAACACATGAAACAATAGTCTTTTTAACTGACTGACATTCAAAAGCTTGTTGACAACCAGATTTAAGAATACAATCCCATATTATCAATTCAGATTCCTCCATGGACTTTGAAAGTGAAGTAATCAGAAAAGTAAGCAAAGTCCTGTAAGCACCATATTAAAAAAAAAAACAAAACAAAACCCAAAAGACTGTCCTCACTGTAACTATCCATGAGTATCTTTCAGACGGACAACTACCCTTTGCTTAAACTAATCTAAAAGTATATAAAGAATGTTTATTAAGCATGGTAGGAATGTTTAAATTCTTCAGAGATATGTGGAAGATTCCAAAAGAGAAAACATTTTTTAATTCTGTGTACCCACTTGGATTTTTTTCATTAAAAACTGCTTTCCATTTATCCTGCATTTTAAGTAGTCATTCACTGTCTGCTTATGAACAGTGATCAGCTTTAACTGCAGAATTCTATACAGAAAGGAAGCAAATACAAAATGAAACCCTTTTCCTTTCACTAATTACCACACTACATGTATTTATTTTAAAGGTAGCAAGGATCTGTCTAGTTGCCAACCCCATGCTTTCAAGCTTTGAGAACTTCTATTTTGTAAGCAGCTTGAATGAAACTCAGTGTTAGACTCTTGGTAGAACGCTAATCATTTCCTAAAGCAGAGTGGAAGGAAACATTCCAAGGTAAAATTAGTTTAACAAACATGGTGTCTGTAACAGCTCCCACCCCTGCGGCTGAACGTGGAGCTCCAAGGATTGTGCAGGCTGGCGCCGGTCAGTGATGCAGAGACCCCCTAATCGCCAGTCTGCAACCTCCCCCATGCTCTGCACCCAACTCTGCTCCAGGGCTTCAGAACCAGGGCTTACAAATTCAGTGAGCCATGCTGCAGGAGGCACGCCATAGAAAGTGAAAACTATTTTATCTCCCCTCTCTCCTACCCCCCAACATCCTGGCCCCGTTCGACCACACAGTAAAGTGTATCTGTGCGCATGCACAAGACAGATCACACATCCAGAGCAATTCTGGAAAGAATGCACAATTTCTACTATGTCCCCTTTCAGGAATGGGTGACCTTGTAACACATTTTTAAGTATTCAGGCTTTCTGAAATAAACTGCTGAAATTCAGGTACCTACATCAGAAGTGCACATTATGAACAATGAAATTCCACAAATTCCTTTCAGTATTCCAGTACTGATTTTCAGGAAACAACAGATCTGAGCAAAAAGAGATTCAAGCCCTTTCAGGGGTTGTAAATCTTAAAAACCTTGCACTACAGAGTTTAGCAAGGCTGTTTTTAGTCCTCATTTTCTATCTTGTTATTTTATGTTGATGACCAGCCTGCAAATTTGTCAGTTGTTACAGCTAAATGAAAACCTTCCACTGTAACTTACAATTTTAAGGCAAATCCATTATGTGTGTGTGTAGTGGAAGGGGGGGGGGCAGTGGAAAGTACAAGAGGGGAAGGCATTTATAAACCACATCACAGAACCTCAGTCCTAAAAGCCCAAACAACCAACACAAACATTCCAGTCAGTCTCAAACACACCAATGCATTTTAAAGTGAGATTTGTGACAGTGTAAAAGCTAACTTACTCATTTGCTTGTCCGCAAATCTTGCCACAACAAAGAGCTGTTATCTAAGTGCATACAAGCAATACTCTGATTTCTGCCAACATCTCAGTACAATACTTTTGTTCAAGCTTAAAAATTTGAGGTGGAAATTATATTCGCCTCTGTACATTTTTAGAAATGCAAGACCAAAACAAACCTGGTAAAGCAGGAGAGAGCTCGTTATATCCGCCAAATGAAGCATTCCGGACAAGCTTTCGGCCATCAGGTCTTGGAGAAAACACAGATGAAATCCCAGCACATGAAGAAAACCTACGTCGCACTGGACCTTCTTCCTTCATGAGTTAAGGTGTTTGTGTAAGGATTATGTTCTCTGTGAAAGCTGGTTAGCATAAGCTGCTTGGAACAAGAGTGTTGCAGTAGCAGCCTTTTACCTCACATTCTGATGAGTAAGATACAAAAGAGGGGAAAAAAAAAGAAACAAACGAAGGGCACACATGAAAAATGCAGTGAAGAGACAGAGGCTGCCAAATCAGCAGCAGCAAGCCAAGCAACACTATACTCCTCTCATCAGAGCCCTTAAGATGCTTAAAGTGGAATGGCTTTGCTTCAGCTCCTTTTTTTTTTTTCTAGAAACACACCACATCTCATTTTTTACCTCTCAGTTTTGGCCCTATTCATTTATAAACATACAAAACTGGTATTTATGTTTCAAGGATTCCTTAAATCAAACACCTATTAGTCTTTCAAGTCCCAAATTTATACTGCACAAAGGACAGCTCATGAGCTATGTGGCTTCCCCTGTTTGATATTGTGGTACGCTATGGGAATCTGAAAAGGGAGTCAACGATTTGCATTATGCAGCCATGTTGAACTTTCCTGTTCAGGCACTCACCTGACTAGTTTTTGTAAACTGACTGCCATGGCCTCTACATATTCATTTCTTGTGTTTATTTATAAGGTGAGGCAGTTGCTTTTTCTTCTCAAAACTCTCCCATATTTATACATACAAACCAGCCTGACTCCTGGAAGAGCTGCCCTAAATAATCTCCACCAAAAAATGCCTTTTATTATTAATGCCCCAAATATTTTATGCAATGACTAAAATACTCAAATGGACCAACTTAAATTTTAAACAGAAAAAGATTCCAGTAAAGTGTGCTTCAAGACTAGAAATCTGCTGATCCAAACTCCTTCTGCTGGCAGCTACGAGAATAAAGTCAAATAATCTCTCCCTAACCTCCTTCATCCACTGCTTGTTACATCAGCAGCCTCTTTGCCACGATGACTGGCGTGCACAGCCACTCTTCCATATGTGGAACTTCCTTCCCACTTGGTGTTTCTCTGCTGGTCCCATTTTTTCCATCACACCTTATTTCTGACAAACTAGGTTTTGAAACATTCTCTGCTAAAAAGCAGGACAATAAGACACCAAGAACTAGCTTGAAAATAAGAACCTGAATACCACCTTACTCCATAGTAGAGGTCTTTTCTTACAAAGTGAAACATGCCATAAATTACATCAACAATGGCATGAATGTGATTAATCCTCAAATAATACTATTTACTCCATCTCCTTATGCAAAGAAGTGTAGTTAACTTCCAAATATATGACAAGGTAAAAAGATGTACCAGAAAAAAAACAAGTATGAGGCATGGATGGCATCAATAGAAACCATTATATGCTATATGAAAAACACGATTCACTTAAGCACAGGGAGTAGGAAAATCTGGATGGGCATGAAGTATTCAGGCCTGTCTCCATTTATCCAATCCTGCGTCTCACACTTGTTTCAGCAGAAGCAGTCCTTGTCCAGGTGTCCCAGAAGGAACATAAAAAGCAGCTAAAAAACCTAAAGGACTAAAAAACTAAATGGTGGCATAATGAGGAGGAAATGCAAGGAGGGAGAACACCACCTAATTTTTTTTTTGGTTGGTTTGGTTTTAGTAAACGCAGCTCCGTATCACATCTACAAATTTAATTTAACTACAAAATAGAGCAAATACCTTGGTCCAAATCTATTCAGAATATACATTTTCTTTTTTTTTTTCCTAATTAAAATCAAGAGAAAGCTGCAGTAGAACTCCCCTTACACACAGAAGGAACTGTATCCTCTCATTACAGACCTATCTTGCCCAGTTAATGGGGCTGTTATCTTCTCTTTCAGAGTCAGCGCTTTGACCCTGCCCAGAAGGCTCTGCTGACACTGCTATCCGGAGGTTTCCATGTCTCCTGCTGGAATGGCTGGGTCACACAGACTAACGGGAGGGGAGGCTCCACCATCAGACACCCGCACACCACTTGGGCTGCGTCTGCCTCCAGCTGCTGGCCATGGCTGCCAGCCTACCTTGCACAACTTACTCTTCTCTGCCACCTCATGTTCACATTACTAAAACGTGGCTACACTTGCAGGGGTTTGAGGAAACAACATAATCCTGAAGGCCTATCCTTTACTTCTCTCCGTGCCCTCTCAGGTCCCTTGACACTGCTCATGTAGCCAAATCAGAAACAGGAATAGATTAAAATACCTCTTTCTCCTTCCTATGCCCTTTTCTCCATTTAGAACTGAAACTGAACTCTTTGGGTAGATAAAAGCAAGAACTTCAATATGGATAATGTTACATTTCCCCTCTCTGAGGCTCTCTCCAGTCAAGGAAGCCGTTATCCAGGTACTCTAAGCACCTTCTGCTTTAACTCAACAGCAACACAGGAGAGGCAGGCTATGAGCCTTTTACCAAAACATGACAGTGTCTCACCACCCCAACAGAGGAGGAAAAGAAACAATCTAATTTAAGCTTCCTCCTTCATCTCCTTATCCTCTCACCTGCAAAGACCAAAAAAACCCCATAAATCCTTTTTCTACTTCTCTCCTTCCTTAAAATACATTCAGACAGAATAGGTCCATCTACTGATGAAATCAGAATCTGAGACCTTAGAGTAATGTCCCAGGCAGCCTTTTATTCTTTTGATATTAATTTCCAGTGCCTTAATAATTGATAGAAAATGCACTCTCATACACAGCTTAGAAGTTTACACAGTTTCAGATACTCACAAATAGAACTACAGCCAAGTCCAACTGCAGAAGTCACACATAGCAGAAAAGCCTGCATACACAGGAAAGTATCTGCACTTTAGCCTAAAGCCATCAGCTGGTGTGCTGCAGTGTATCTGTATATGAATATGAGTCTTTTCATAACAAAAGTTTAAGTCATGATAGGCAGCACTGGACTAAGTATGCCACTCAAATTAAAAAGAAGTTTCCTGGTTTCTCTGTTTTATAAAACACCTACATCAGTAGGAAGACAAAATCCCCTACATGACTTCAATATTTAGTTCATGTATCTTGGGGTGGGAGGGTAGGGGGGAGCACAAGGGGAAGAATCCATTCTCAGTCAATCCACTGAACATCTCTTTAGAGAAGGAAAACTTACTTAATGTAACTATTTTTCTAAAGGACAGAATGTATTTCTCACATCGGATATTGAATCAAGGCTTTTTCAATAGTAAATATTGGCTGAAAAGCAGATCATAATCCTGTGCACAAGACGTTCTTCCAGGATATTGCCTGGAGCAAAATGTAAATCTCAGTGTAAAAACAAAGTCAGATAGAAAACACATGGAGTTTCAACAACTCGTGAACACTTTTGATGAAGTCTGGTTTTAGCTTTAAAACATTTTTCCCCGTGGAAAAATATTTACACCTGAGAAAAACACAGTCTTATCAAAAAAGACTTCTCTGAATTGTACAGGGATGAATTCCAAGCATGGAAATTAAATCAAATCTATCTGGTTGACCCAAATGAGGAATTTTAACTATAATAATCCTTTTTATATAGATTTTGGACATTTAGAATAACGAACACATTCTACAAACTGATACTGATGCAGTAATACAACTAAGAGTATGTCTAGTGATACAAAATAAAAAAAATACTAATTTTCCTCTTACAGGTACTTAAGGAAACGCCAAAATCTTCTTAAAACCAAACTCTATGAAAGCTAAAGAGACAAGAAGGAGGAAGGAAAACTTGGTGTACTAGAGGAAGGCAGAAGCTTTTTAGACTCGCCCTGCAATTTTGACAGTAATTTGCCTTGACATTTTGACATTGCTACCTTTTCCAGTAGAATTCTGCCCCCAGTCCATGAAAAGGTCATAAATTATTCTCTACGTGCAGTATAAACATACTCTTTTCAGCATACAGAAAACAGAAAAAGACAGCTAGAGTATTATACCTATGGAAGTTTTATCCATCACCTGATTTTCATATGTGGATTTGAAGTAAAAGTGGTTTTCACCTATTTAATAAAAAGGGTATTAAAGATATACTTGCCTTCAGCACTGATATTTGATTCAGAAAAAAATTATACCTAAACCATAAGGCAACAAATTGGAGAGTAGTTCAGAGAGGCAAATTTCTTTCACCAAATATTCTTCTATTCTCTGGTATTTCCAAGTCCAGTGCAGTTTAGCTAGGAGTAATTCCAGAGGTAAGCCTGAGAGTGGTTATGAATGACCACCAAGGCTCCCCATGCACTGTTGGCAACTGTACTTGGCTGCATCTCCTCGCTTGCTAACAGCCTGCTCAGCTCCTCCCACATGGAGTAAATAGCCTTGCTCACTGCTCAGGTTTCAACATTGTCATCTCAGCCCTTATGAAATTCTCAAGGTCGCAACTCAGGTTCAAGTAGGCCAGTCCTGCAGAGACTGTCCTGGAGAAAGAACTTGCTTGAGATGTTTCACAGCGTTTGGCCCTGCTGTGCCTTTTAAAACCAGCATACTTTCATAAAGCTATAACCCACACAGAAAGGAGTACATGCAATTTACCCAAGCCACAAATACTGGGTGGAGTAGCATTTCAGAGATGGCAAGTTTTAATAAACACACAATGACTTGCAGAGAGGAATGTGCCAGAGTATGCATCACAATAAGAAAGCAGGAGGTCAGGATAATGTATTCAGGAGACTAACCACACACAGCAGAACTTAAAACATTTTACAAGAAATTCAGACTGATAACACAGACTGAGATCAGATTATTTAGTGCTCAAGCTCCTCCTCCTACTGTGAGCAGAGCTTTACTCACATCCCATTCAAGATGAGCATCACCAAAGCTATTCCACAGTTCCGTGGAACTGGGGCTTCACCTCCATGCTCTTGTCAAAAACCTGAGAAGTGACCACCCATGTCCCTGGGCTCAGGTCCCTGCAGCAGGAAAACAGACATTAATCCAAAACCACCTAAAGAACAACCAGTGCCCATGGCTCCTACACACTGTTGATTACAAAATACTTTCTCATCATCAAAACAACCAAGACAAATTAAAACATCTTCTAATAGAAGAGCAAGAAAGACCAAGAGTTTCCAAGCATGAGGGCTTGCAAGGTTTTAGAAAGAATTCCTATGTGGCAGGAGAAAGCAAAACTGTTAACATTTTTCTAAGACATTAAACACATTTATTCTGCAGAGTAGGTGCCTTACTTCGGAAGTAACACTTACGGTTAATAGGGAAGTATTTAAAAAAAAGGCTTTTTGGAAAGCCTCAGGAAGGCCTTTAACAGTTTCTTTAGCACAGAGACAATGAGACAGACTTAGGGGAAGATGAAGTGAAGTAACAAAGCACGAAATGCTTTGTAATAAACTGTTCTGACTGTGTCAAGATAATAAATTATTTAGCCATTCTTCAGCTTCTCTATTCAAAGAACAGATATAGTACAGGGCAACAGGAGACTGCATGAAGTTACTTCCATGACTAAGTCTGTCTAGATGTAGAGAGTAAACTCATAGGAAATATGAAAAACAGAAATCACTATTAAAGATTAGATACAACACAGCTACTCAGGAAACAGCTTGATCTGGAACTAGACAGACTGGCAAGATTTTGCCATCTGCAAGCCAAATACCATAATAAAAAAAAATTAACATAGTGAAAGCACTAGTTGGAGAAAAACCTACCAGCACAAAGTTGCATTTAAGCACCCCAGTGCTCAATGCATCCATCTGCTGTAATTATGGGCAGCAGGATTTCTCTCCCCAGCTCCAAGGCAGTTCCTCTCTGCTGTGGCTTCAGTCTCATGCATGCATATGAAAGAACAGGCTCCTGTGACCTCTTGGCAGAAATATGCCCAGGAGCACCACAGCCAAGTGTCTGTCTCAGGTAGAGTTGCTAATACTTTGCAAAGGCTTCCAGTTCACTGTCACAGGGCTGTATCTTTCCTTCTACTGCTCCACAGCAATCTGTCTTCCACTGACCCTGGTTAAGAGGAGATGCATTGCTCCATCTCCAGGGCTTCTTGCACACTGACCACCGGGAACCAAGAATGGGGATGACGAGTCAGGAGGTCCAGACCTTCCTTATTGCCCAGTGAAATAAATTGTGCTCCTGATGTCAACTGAACCAAACAACTGAAACAAGTGTTTTTTTAAAAGCTGCAAGTTGCACAGGTCAGCAACAAACCAGCTTTAACTTGTTACTTGCCTTGGGTACACAGTCAGTAACATCTGAGTCTGATATCTTCTGGGTCATTAAGGCTTCAAAGGCATCACATCCCTTCAACAGCTAGTAACTGTTCCTTAGAACCTACTGCTTGAAAATGTCTGTTCTTCACTTCCTACCTTCTCTCATATACAAAAATAGTCAAATTTGTATTTTCTCCAAAAATGCAGTATCCTGAGTATTAAAATCTGAGCACTAGCATATCCTTTAAATATTTCCTGTGGAGTTGTTTAAAGTACAAGCTCAGCACAGTCAAAAATGCCCTCACTCTTCCCCAAATGTTCATTTTTTAACTGCAATAAAATAATTTTGTTAATTATTCCTTTTGGTCAGATTTACACTAGGTTAAAAAAGGAAAAATTCCAAAAATAAACTTGATAAAAATTTAGTTGTTTGTTCATTAATAGTTAATAACATTTTTAACCACTGAATGCAAACACCGAAAATGAGCTAAATTAGCATCATACCATCTGTGCATCAGCTGCTAGAACTGGAAGATGATTTAGCAGTACTAACATCGATATGCACTTAAAAAGATATGGTCTTGGTGAGTCAGCCCACTAGAGCCTGAAGACATACCATCCCACAAAGTTTTACAGATAAAGCTAACTCCCCAAGCTCCCTAAAGTTTCCATCAAAAGGCTACTGAATTATTTAGGTCCAAGTCCAAGTCTGACAAGTCTAAATAAAATATTGAGCACAAAACATAGTATAATCATTTAGTTTGTTCAAGACACATTAGCTGTAGCATTATAATCAGGACTAGCTTATTCTGACGCTCTAGTTAACTACTTGATGGGCAAAGCAGGAATAAATAAATCCAAAAAAATTAAAATTAAAGCCCATCTCAGGATCAATGCTATATATGGCCCAGTTAGTGTTTCACCACTACAATTCTGAACTTTCTACATTAACAGGTTAAAATCATACAGAAAAAAATCTCTGCCATCCCTGTTTTTTAATTCATTTCCATCAAACAACCTTGCTGAAGCTTTCTATGGAAGTGAGTCTGACCTCCACACCTGTGCATGCCAGTCTGTAGCATCACAGGTAAGCTACTTCAGTCTCAGAACAAAGATTCTAAAGGATCCTAAAAATATTTTGTAAAACAATGCAAAGATTACACAGAACAGTGACATTTTAAACAGACCTTTTCTAAACAATCACTGGACAAGGCAGCCAGATCAAGCCGTACTCTGCATTTGTGAAATAAATCTGTATTGGACCCCAAGAAGACCCCCATCTCTGGCTGAGACAACATACGAAGTTCCACCTCACAAGAGTGACAGGAGTGAGGAAGGAGGAAGACGTCTTAAACTAAGAAACCAAGTACAGGAAAATAGAAGCTTTCTGAAATCCAGAGCTCTGCTCACAAATTAAAACACTGTATTTATACACAGGAACACCTAAAATGATAAAATACATACCACTTACAACTTTACACTGACATATTACAAGATTCTCTTTGTTCCAAATAGGAAGTCAGTGGCTCAAACTGATGTAAAATGTTTACCTACGCTCCTTCATGTTAAGACTTGTGCAGTTTTAATCATATTTGTAATACTTGTCATTAAAACCTCATTTAAAACACAAGCAGAAGACAAATTAAGTTTGTTCCAGTAGATTTTCTAATAAATGGTCACTGAGCATGCCTGTCCCTAGACAGCTGCTGGACAGCCAAAGAATCCAGCATGCATGGTAGTTTTGCTGCTAACACCAAATTAGTGCTGGTTGTCCCAGGGACTGCCCCATCACAGGCTTTGCTTCATTCCAACTCACCTGGTTTTGAGCTATAAAAGTTCTATACCAAGCTGGCCTTGCAACACAGATGCTTTTATTGAGGCAGCAGGAAACACAACCCAGGTTAAGAATAGCATTCCAGAATATCCAGCTGCCCACCAGCAAAAGCTAAGTACCCATGTCACAGTTCTCCCTTACATATATTTGACCAGTTCTTTGTAGACTGTATCATACATTTTTCTGTTTCGATTCTCTTATCCTGTGCCTAGCATGATTTTGAATTGTTTACTTACACTACCTATCTCCTAAGGGTGACTTCAGGTGTCAGTGACTACAAGTATTTCCATTTAGCTCCTAGTAAATGCCTTTGAATTCTGTATCTAAGCATTTTCTGTCTCATCATACCATACTACAGGCCCATTTTAAAGACCCTGGTTAAATGGATTTCAGTTACAAGTCAGCCTCAAGTACTCCATCACGTTAAGCTCTGTTCTACTTCATATTTTTCAGGCTTTCACAGCATCTCTTTCTCACCAATGTAGTAAGCTCACATTTTCTCCAGCACTGTAATTTTGCCATATGAATGGCTATCATCAAATATTCACCCAAATTTTAAAATGTGGGTCAGCTGACTCCATAAAAATCACCTCCCAAGTTAGAGATAGGCTCCAAGTCAGTAGCTGTGGGCTGCTGAAGCCTAGCCCACATTGTACTGTTTCTCTACTGAAATTGAATGCAAGCCAAATTCCTTGTTTCATGAAACTACAGCCTTAGTTCCAATAGTGCTTCTGGAAAACTAAGTCACTGATGATTGATGCTAAAAAAATACATAAATACATTTAACCAGCTTAAATTCACTTATATAAGCCCTGAAATATTCAGAAGAAAAAGAAATCTAGAGAGAAAATATTTGCAAGGAGCTTGATAAAGGACAATCAAGTCTTAGTGCTTTTCAAGCCCATTTCAGTGATTTTCCTATGAGCCCTGCAAAAAACAGAACAGTTTGACTTTATAAATTAATGGGAACAGCAACATTAAAAGGAAGAATTTCTTAAGACTATTCAAATGCACTTGTATAACTTCCAGCATTTGTCTAGTAAGGGATACAATACAGTACATACAGAGAATAACCAAACGCTCTTTCAACATCATAAAAATTACTAACAAGTTATATTTATATTACACAGCAAATATTTCCGGACTAAGCATAACACAAGCCAGAGAACATGAAGTGCTATTCCAGTGAAGCAACACCAGTAATTAGAAAATACATCCAAGCTAGCTTCATGTACTACCCAATATACTACTATAATAACTTTAAAATACACTAAAATACTACCAGATTCAGCACAGTAACAACTGTCTTTGGTTTCAAAATTTTTTCTTATCTAAATAGTACTGAATGGGAAAACAGGAAAATGATTCAAAGTTCCCTGAGACACTGCCTTTATTACTCTAAGACACTAATATCATTGCTTTGACAAAGCAAGCAATAGGAGTTAGAGAGACTCATACCAAAACCAGTAAAAAAATATAAAGGAAAAAAATGTAAAGGAATACCACTCATGAAAAAACCTAAAGGAAGCATGGATGATTAGCATGGTGGCCAATAGTAATAGAAGTGGAGAGAGTATTAGTTTTAAAAGCCTGACACCCCAAGAAAGATGTCTAATGATTTCGTAGGCAATAAGACAATGCAAGCAGTTTCAAATGCAAATAAGCACAAGGAGAGCAACTATTGTTTGGTTTTTTTGTTTCTTGAATAGAATATCAACATGTCAGGTCTACTAAAGAGTTTCACTTTCCATCCAGTCAATTCACACAGATCGACAGAGAATTTGTTTTCAAAAGGTTTAGCAGAGGGCAGAGGGACCATCTGAAAGCTGTCAGAAAGTAGTGTTGAGACTTTCCTTTTTTTTTTCTTTTTCTAAAGAGATGGATCTTCCAGTAGAAGTAATTGTTAAAATACCTTTACACAGAAGTTCCACTTATGATACATCATAACACTGCTGCATAAAGACACAAATACTGAGAAAAGAATATCACCATGAGTTTTACAGGACTACACACAAATAATCATTTATCATCATGTGGACTGTTGTCCCATCAAACAAATCATAGCATGCTTTAATAAACTAGCGCATTGTATAAGACATTTTTTCCTGTTTCAGATTAACACAAGGATACAAATAATTACATACAAATTTCAAAATGCTTTCTTCCTTACCTCTTTATTGTAAAAGGCAGTGATTTTGAACCAATATTTGGAACAGATAATTAATGTCAGAATACATGTTCTTTAAAACCTCTGTAAAAAAATAACTTTGTCTTACCATGACTGTGGGCACTTCCTGGGCTGAGACATGGTTGGAGTAACTCTTTGGTTGGAGTAAAATAGGCTTCTTTCCCCTGGTGCTGGTTCATTTTTCCTGGAGTCATAGGCTGTTCATCACTGTTTGTTACCACTGTTGAAATACAAAAGGGATGCTTATTCAATGATGCTATGTGCTTGTGCATAGATTTCCATTAAGAACTTCACCGCTATTTATGAAACTGGTATGCAGCTGCTCTCTTACAAAACATTCCATTCTAGAAAATGAGGTTTTCAAACCAGAGATTTGCTTTGGAGAAGATGGCAGAAAGAAGCCAATAAGACTGGTCTAAGACATGAGGCAGAAGATGAAAACGAAAACTAGCATGAGGTTGGAAGGCTGATACTGAATACAGATACAGCATTGAGCTGTTGCTTCTCTTCTGAAATCCTTCTTTCTTTGCCACCTTTGTGTCAGCTTTTAGTTTAACTAGCCACAACTCAGCCAACCCATGAAAAAGCTTGCCAGATCGAGCTGTGCCAACATCCCAGAAAGCTAAGATGAATGTATCTACATATATCACAAGAAACAAATCTTAGCAATAAAGATCATGTACGAAGTCAGTCAAGGCAAATGCTTAAAGCAGAAGAGTTACTCTCCTTGAACTTCATCAGTCTGAAAGACTTGTCTGGTGTCTCCTTACCTATTTGTAAGATCACCTGGCCAGCCATCCTGTTTTATAGTTTCTGTACCTTTCCTTAAGCTGCACGTAACAAAACTGTACCTTTTTTCATAGTCAAGGAATGACTGACCTGTAACACCTGTCATGTGAAAGCAGATATACTGACAAAGTATTCAAAGAGGGAAACAAGCAATATTAACTAAAGAAAAGACTGGAACTTACAACACTGATGATTTTAAAAGTTCCCAAGCTTTCCTTAAAAGTTCAGCAGAAGATCTGAGTCAAACCAAACAAGTTCTATTCTCTGGATGGACTCTGCAAAGTACAAAGGCTTTCTTAGCTTTATCACTACTATTATTACAGTAGTGGAAACATTTTGCAGCAAAACCTGGAATGAACACAAAGCAGTATGCAAAAATAAAAAGGTGCTTGAGTGTCCAGAGAAGGGCAAGGAAGATAGTGAAGGAGCTGGAGCACAAGTCTGATGAGAACACCTGATGAAGCTGGGGTTGTTTAGCCTGGAGAAAAGGGGATTCAGGGTAGACCCTATTACTCTCTACAACTACCTGAAAGGTAGCTTCTCCCATGTAACAAGTAACAGGACAAGAGGAAATAGCCTCAAGTTGTGGCATGAGAGGTTTAGATTGGATATTAGAAAAATTTCTTCACCAGAAGGGTTCTCAAGTATTGGAACAGGCTGTCCAGGGAAGTGTTACCAATCCTGGAGGTATTTAAAAGATGTGGCAGATGTGGCACTTGGGGACATGGTTTGCTGGTTGACTTGGCAATGCTGGGTTAACAGTTGGACTTGATGATTCTTAAAGATGTTTTCCATCCTAAATGATTCTATGAAGAATGCAAGGATTGCAGAACACCCACCTGTATTATTTTTCTACGTCATACAAACCATCTAAAGCTCTGCTCCAGACAAACTATACGCTATGTGAACTGCTGCTGCTGCTGAGGAAAAATACGCGAGGAAAGGGACAAGGGAGGCAATGAGCTCATTTTGCCAGTTCAGAATTCAAGTCTACCAGTGCCAAAAGGCCAGTATTTCAAAGCAATGTCTGATTTAGCTCTTCTTGTAGCACCAAACTAGCTGTTTATTATTCTGCAACTGCAAGTAAGGGAAAGGGGGGAGCAGGGCAGTTGCTGAAGTCTTGGGAAGGGACTGTACCACAGGAGGTCTGGTATGTGAAAATAAAAGGGGGGTAAGAAAATAGCTGCTTCACAGGTTTGCACAAAATGGGTCACTCTAAGGACAGTGAGCTATACTTGTTTTAAAGGTTTAATGTGTACAGTGCACTGAAGTAGGACCAACCTGCAGCCAACTACCTGAAAACTCCTTTTGATAAGCCACTGGCCACTTAAGTTCCACAGGGATGGGATTTCTCAGCCCACTGTGCTCTGCAGGTGCCCCTGGCAGCCCCCATGCCACTGCAGCAGGTGGGCTCCACAGCAGGAACTGCACTAGCAACCCTCTGCTGAGTGACCTGTGCAGAAGGCTTGTTTCTGACTGGGCAGCATGCAGCACTGCTAACTTGTTTTTAAGCTTTAAGCTTTGGGAATTCCAAAGGTTTCTTTAAGCTGTCACAATGCAGTAATTTCTCAGGCAGTACTTGCCAGTAAGCTGGAGCATAAGCAAGCTCTGCACAGAAGTGTTACTAAAGCATGAACTACATTCAGCAGTGGTGACTCAGTCACACTAACAGGACTACAAGCTTCAAGCTCATTGTTAAATTCATATTCCTTCATTAGGAGTCAATTAGGTCCTGCAACAACTCGTAGCACTGTCAGAAAGCCTCTTTTCCTACAAAACAGATTTTATGTATCACCTAATACAGAATACCTTGCGGCAAGCATTTAGCATGCCTGAGGATTCAAGGTGAACTTCTTAAACCAAGTGGGTTTTGGAGAAATTCCATCTTATAAAACTGAAGAATGATTGGCAGAAGAGTTTTTAAATCTCCTTTTTATACAAAGAATTATAAAAGTACTAAACAAATGGAAATAAATCAGTTAAGAACATAACTATTTATCCACACCACAGCAGCCACTAGGAGGAAGTTGTCCCCCCTCCTGCAAAATGCCTCATCCTAATGCTCAGATGTTTTCTCTGAGGTGAGGGAGAAGACAAGGCATTATTTTAGAGAAGAAACATCAAATAATAAATATCAAAGCCTCCTTGTGACTCTTTAGAGGGTACATTTCAATACCAATAGAACTGTTGAGAGTTGAGAATACATACTTTTTTCATGTTCATCATATTGGTCATCAAATTACTAATATAAAAGTTTGTCAGTACAATTCATGCATTAGAAGAAAAATAAATTGGGGTCTTTACAGCCAATTTATTTCAGGTAAAGCTATGCAAAAAAAATCTGAAGTGGCAGATTAACAGTTCTTCTGTTTCTGTAATGAGCCTGTAAAAGTGCCTACACCCTAGAAAATAGCACAAGGACATCATATACAGGAAGAGGTTTATTATGATTCAATTCAACATTGTTTTTTCATGTCTATAATAAGCCATATCAGCTAAGACCACAGCTTCTACATAGATTTCTCATAAAAAAAAAGAAAGAATTTGTACCTGCACCTTTCTTTTTCCAACATACACAAACTCTTAATCCCAGACAAAATTATTCTGGCAATCATACTATCATACTAATACTCACAAACCAATGGCACCAGTAAGTCTTTGGCTGTGTGTAAGCCCATCTATACATCTGGAGTTTTTCCTAGCACCTCACCAGATCTAATCCTGGAATATTACAGTATTTACACCTGTTCAGTTCTGAATATGTAAAATCATTCAAATTAGGTGAACCACACACAGCACTATAAACAGACAAGCTCAAAAATAAAAAACTGTTTCTGAACCATTATTTCCATATCTTTTACTAGCTATACTGCAATAGCATTTGAAGGTTTCATTTCAAACTGATAAAAATAGCTTTTTCTCTTCCAGATAAGTAATATTAAAGATTTTTATTTTTTCCTGGCCATGACAGAGAGGTGAAGAATAAACTTTTCCCGCTAAAAAGCTAAAAGCTAAGGTAGGGAAACATTTGGATGAGCGGTATACCAGGCAAAATACTTTTCCAACAGCAATTTTCATCGTACTTCAACGTCTCAATTATGATACAGAAGAAAAGCTAGTATTTATCCCAGCACCTATATGCAAAGATATATGCTAATTATTATGAACATATGTGCAAACATAATGTAGGAGAGAGGAGTCACTTACTTGATGGTCCAGGAGAGTCTCTGCTTTCACCATGATGCTGTGTACACATACAATTGAGGAATGAAGAACAGCAAACATAAAGATCCAGGCCAGGAAGAAGCAAGTGCACAAAAAGCAGCAGCAGCAGCAGGAAAGAAGGACAATGAAAACAGTGTTAGTTCATAACTAAAACACAACATGCACCTCAGTGCCAAAGACAAGACCTCAAGACTCAGCAGTTCAGAAAAGTTGAAGCAACAAACCTGACAAATATGTTTATAGAAAAGCCATTATTAGAAGCCATCATTAGTGAATAGCAACTGCCTCAACCACTTCTTCTGAGTGGAAACTCCAGCAGCAATTTCATGTTCTTATGACTTGATACACAGCATTTTTAAAGAAATTTTAAGCTGGAATAGTTTTAAAAGACTGAAGCTCTGAAGTAAGCTGAAATAGCACAAAATTTGTTTCCAAAAACGCTCCACTTTCAGAAAAGTGTTTTGGAAGGAAAAATCCTTTAAAGCTGTAAGTAATGTGCAAGCACCTTCTAATGCTAGATTCAAGCCTAACTGCTTTTGCATACAAACACGAAGCCACAGATTCAGTTCATCTACAAACACAGGTAACTTTTGAAATTGCTTAGGATGCCAGACAAACAGTGCATATTTAAATTTAAGAAAATATTTTATATCTACCTACTTCCATAGAACCAAGTTGTATAAAAATCATCTCTCCCACTGAACGCATCAAATATAGGCACTAAAGGACAGTACCTCCACAGTAATAGCCTGTACTCCTTTCTGATGTTTCATCTGGAATCTTTTTAAAATTCTTGCTAACCAAGACCACAATCAAGGCTAAGATCCCACTGTGCTCAGCCATGTACAGATGTAAGGCAAACTCCACCTATGTTCTAAAAGATTTACTACATTTGAAATCTGTCAATAATAGAAAAGGAGAAAACAAGAATACTGACCAGCATGAACATTTCCTCCTTGAAAATAAATCCAAACATGACAGATCTTCTTTATTCCAAATAAAAAAAAAATCTGTGCTCCAAAAAGTAGAGAAATCGTTACTCTGCTTTAAAGAGGATCCAATCTTGCCTCTCTTATCAGGACTTAACAGCAGGAAGTGTAAAAAAGAAAAATCATAATCAAAATCTTTGCAAACAGGAGTCTTGTCTTGCACTCCTGATCTCAAAACACAGATTTTTTTTTTAAATTTTTTTTTTTTAACCCTCATATCTGCCTACGGTTGTTAAATTGTAAACTGACAGTTCAATGTGCAAATGTGAAGTACTGCAATGAATATACAGCGATTGCAGTACACATCATTGGAAAGGTGAGGGAACCCTTCTTTCATAATTCTGGACCTTCTGGAACAGGACTTGATTAAACAGGAAAAGCTGAAATAAAATATAAGCACGTCAAATAACCTTCTATTCCTGCCAGAGACTAAATTCAGCCCAAAGAGTGAAATCAATGAACTTACCAGACAGGTTTGGGTAATAATACATTAAAAGTATTCAAAAATTCAATGGCTTTCAAGGCAACGTGTTTATTCTTAATGTATAGATAACATACTGCAGACTAGGAGACAATTTATGTTCTTGAGTGTTTGGGTCTGTGTATTTACCTAAAACTGGAACTGTCCTACACTGTGCTGATCTTAGATTCAGGAGAACAGTGGCTGACAAGAGAACAAGAAGCCTGAAGAACCTGTACAGAGATCGAGCAACTGACTGAAGGACTGGGAGCGCTACTATTCAGGACTAGGCTGCTTTATTTCTCACTGGGAGCTGGAAAGCAAAATAACAGAACTGGAAAAACACATTTGTAAACACACATATAGGATCAGAAGTATCTGAGACTCAGCCAGATGTTCACTCGCAGCACGTTACTTACGTGTGGAAGAAATAAGAGTGAAAAGGCACCGCAGCAGGTCCTGTCTCACTGTGCCTCGCAAGCAGCCCTGGCTAAGATACAACACAACACCAGAGAGCAGGGCAACCTGTCACCTGAGATGATGATGCAGGGGCTTTTCATGTAAATATTTTAGCACTGCATGGTTAATCCTGTGAACTGGTACAAACAGCTCCTATGCCAGAGGCTGAAACACAAGCCTGTCTAACTCAGTCCTTGATCTTCTCCAATAAACATTCTGTTTACACACCAAACTGCCTCTGTTGCTGGTCAACCCCAGGTATTTGGGTCTGTGTATTTACCTAAAACCCGTAGAATGCAAATTTCTGAACACTGGTGCGAGGTGTTATGGTAATGAAATGAGACTGTTTTAGCCAAAATGACCTCTCCATTTTCCAATGGCCTACTGGACCTCCATCATCTGCAATTCATATCACTGCAGATTGGGATTCTAAACCACTAAGGGAGCCAAGCATGTCAGTTTTACTGCTTCAACATTTCCTCTGAAAAGAATACTCTCAGGACAAGCCTGTCCATCACTGCCCACAAGTCTTATTCTTAATATACAAAATCAAGAGAAACATACACATATTTCCAGAGGCAAAGCCAACCCTTATTTTCACATTATGCAACTGATGACTTTGATTAAAGATTACAGAACAAGTCCTTTGACAGTTTCTCAACACTACGTGATTGATGTAGCTTCTCCAGAGGCACAATTACTTTAAAATGTTGCTACCAAAATATACGAAGCCTAGTCCTCCTCCCAGTAATGTTTTTGACTAAGACTTAGAAATAAAACCAGCAACATAAACCTAACAATATAAAGCATCACAAGACAGCAGCTGTAATTCTATTTTTATACAAAGGCAGCTCATGTGCTTCAAAATGCACTGTTATTAGACGTTCATTTCTCAGAAATAACAACTTCTACTAAACTTTAAGGTGTATCTGCCAAGTTCTCCTAAAAATCAAAATCCTTTTCCTGTTGAGTATTAGGGTAAAAGCAAAAGCGATGTCACACTAGCATGTCTGAATCTCATAGTACAAAAGTTTTTTAAAAACACTTACTAGTTTTACAATCAAAACATACAGCTAAATTTTTAATAGCGTTTAAATAAACATTCTACAGCCAAGTATGAGGTTTTTACCTTGCTGAAGACAGACTTCTCCTGAAGGCAGTCTCTGATATGTGTAAACCATTAAGATTAATCCAATTACATTTAAATTCAGGTCCACTGACCCAATCTACAAATCTGATCAGTAAAAAGTACCCCTATTCTATGTTTCAAGAAAAGAAGGTATTTTTATATCTATTATTAAGTAGCAAGGACTGACACTGACTGTACAAGTTATATCACAGGCAAATTATTTATTAAATATATGTTTTAGCAAAAATTAGAAATCACTAAAAATTACTGAAAAAATAATTTCAAAAAAGAATGATTTATACCATGCATTTCCATGTAATGCTCTAAGTTCTCAGGCAGTGAAACTTGGTTAAATTATTTTGTAAAAAAACAGGCAAAAACTGTTCTCAAACAAGAACTCAAACCAAAGCATCTATTATTTTGCACTGTTTTAATGGTGTCAGACTACCAAAATAGCTTCCTGAGCTGTCACAGCCTTTGTCTTCAAATGTATATTCAGTACATATCAACCTAATTCACAGACAAGAAGAGCATTTAATATAAGACTTTTCTCCCTATACTGATTGTGGAAAGACCACAGCATTAAGGTCTGTGACCTGCTCCTCTGTTTTTCTTCTACATGCAAGCCAAAAAAGCCCATTAGAAAGCTGACACAGCTAAAAAAAGCTTTTTCAGATACCTCCTAGAAACATCCCAAAGGACTTAAAACAGTAGAGAAAACCACTGATCAGTATTTCTCATGCATGTGGCAATTCATATATTTCATTAATTTAATCATGACAATGGAACTTTTTAAAAAAACCAAAGAGATTGTACCTACAAGTCTGGAATACTGAAAAATTTTAAACATTATTTCAAAAAACTGAAATTCCTGGGAAGTGTCAGGATTTGCATTGACTAAAGGTCTTCAAATTAATGCGTCAATCTCTCTTAAAAAAAAATATGGCATTTTTAACATTTAATTTTCACTTTTTTTGCTATGATGTACACTAAGCCAAGGCTTACTAAGTAAGCTTTCAAAAGTGTATCTAATACCTGTAGTGCAATACACAAAACCTGACATTCTAACTTCAATTAAGACAATTATCCCACCAGCCGATATTTTGGTAAGAAAGGCTTAGAGCAGCCCATTACAATATACCATCAGCTAAAAAAAAGTTATTCTGAGATGACACTTCAGAAGAACATTGGATGAAAGGCAATCTATCCTTACACTTGGCATTCTTCTGAAGGAGTCTTGGTAAAACACACAGAAACTCATTTTGAGATACCTTTGTAAGATCACGCTATTCTGAAGGCATGTCACAAAAAGAAAAGTAGCACATTTGATGTTACTTTGAAGTGTTTTGTAAACTGGTACTTTTTTATATATTTTGAGGAAACAAGGAGCATAGCAAGTGAACTGACAGGATTTTTTAAAAGAATGAAAATACCCTACTGCACAGTTGATACTCATAGTATGTTGCATCTGAGATATAGATGCATTGGCCAAGCAGCAAATCAATTAGTTTCTTTATTACAGGAAAAAGCCAAGGGTTTTCTTAATGCCCTGCAAATAGTTTGTCTCCAAGTTCATCACTTAAGATAAAAACAGTAATAAAACAATCAAATTAATAGCTTCATGTAGTAGTTTTCTATCACAAATAAAGTTTGTCACTAATAAGCTGTAAAACTTGACCTCCACCTCAGTTACAGAAAACATATCCTATTTTGCCTTTGGGAGGCAGTGCTTGGAAACTAAAAAACATTTCCTGCTTCAGCTATTAGAGTGCTTCTACATAATGCAGCCTGTGGAAAAACTAAATTCTTGAATAATTTCAACATTTATGATGGTAATGAAGCATGATAGTGCCCACTACCTTCTCATTTTAAACTCTGCTTAGAGAGAGCTTCACTGCTTCAGAAATTTTATAATCAGTACAGATTATCAAATCTTACACCTCAGCTTACTCTGATAACATCTAATTACCACTCCTGCCTTTTCTGCTCCTCATTCCACCAAGAAACACATTATTTTTCCTATTGTGCATAGTCACTAACTAGGAAAGTGCCAGTTAGACTGAGATGAATACTTTTCTTCTTTGGGACTCTCAGACAAAATCTAAAAACCAAATCAAATTCAAAACCCAAAAACTTTTTGACATTCAGCCCTCTTGCCATGAGAATCTAGTAAATGATACATGATACTCCATCATATTACCAATGCATTCACCAGAAAATTTAAACTGAAAGTGAACAGATTTAAGCCATTTAACCCTCTCCCTGCAAAGGCATCTTCACATTTATCTCATTACACAAAGGCACACTTAAGTTACTCACTGATATTCTATCCACTTCCCCATCAACCAGAACGTTCTCCATGTTGAAAGGGCCTATTCTCTGTCTCTGTCGGTTAGAGTTCTTCCATCCTGCTGCTCAAGATCCTAGAGAGGAAAAGAAAAATATAATAATTTAATTCTAAGGGCTGAAATCCATTAGAGGGCTGCACTTCTCTCCCCCAAGTTTTGAGAGAGTAAATAGTCTTATATGACAACCTTTGCGTTTTACAGTTCCTTGCAAAACGTGGACATTTACCCACAGAAATCAACTTAGGAATGGAGAGAATAGTTTCAAATAAAACGGCCAAAGCAAAAACTACTCACAGAGGCAAGCATTTACTTTTACAAATAAGGGCATGTTATGGAAAAGAAAAGAAACCTACAGGTTTTACCCTGTATTTCCCGTTGTTCCAGAGTCCCCAACAGCACACCACTCCCATCCCACAGGCAAGAGCATGCAAGCTGTTTGGGTACAAAACAAAGCTGTTGGAGCAGTCAGAGTTGAGGGCTTCCCAGCATAACTCCAGAAACAGCCACGTATTGCTTTGTGGAACCAAAACACAGAAATTAAATAGTATGTGCAAGCCACCACCCTCTGTAGCACAGCGGGCACTCATCTGGGGGTCACCACACACCGCCAGAAAGCAATGCCTCATTCTTTAAGCATTTCCTATTTACATTTTTTGCAAGAGAATGAAACCTACAATGAATCTTAGTATTCTCAGCATATTTGAAATCATCAGTGAGACAAGCACGCACTCTGGAATCAAGCAAAACTCGGTGGAAAAAAAGTGCTTTAACCATTGATGTGTTAAGCGGGTTTCAGGAGAGATGCAGAACAAACTGGGATGCCTATGGAGATGTCCAGCTACAGCCCATCGCTCTGCTTCTCTCTCCAAGGCCTCCATCAGGCAAGACAGTAGTGGATGAGGACACTGTGTGCTTACCTGTTCCAAATAGTAAAGCCACTATGGCTGCACAGGGAGAAAACTCTGTGGTCCCACCCTCCACGGTGCCACGCTCACTCTGCCCTTCCAGCCAGCCACAGCAAGTGTTTGATCAGAGAATTAGCCCAAGGACAGTTTTTTTTCTTTCCTTTTGTCTTGGGTGGGGTGAGGGGGCAGGAAGCAGCTAAATTACAAACTCGATTGCTAAACCAACACTTGTGCAAGAGCAGGGGTAGAATGGAGATGGTGGTTGTTTTTTGTTTACACTACTATGTTGGCATACTGTGCTTAATCGATGCATCAAGCTATGGCAAGGTTTAGTAAAAACAGCTTAAGTGAAAACAGAAAGGTGAGGTGGGAAGGAGCATCACAGTCCCTCCAGGGAACCTGAGGAGCATCCTGGGTGCAGGAGGATAGGAGAATGGCAAACTGATAACCAGAATACAAAAGATCGTGTGGTTCAAGGTCTGTCTCAGGAAACAGACACTCATGAAAACAAATCTCACTATAAAGCAGTTGAATAAATGGTTGTTCTTTCAGTTTTCATTGTAATTGGGTTTTGGTTTTGTATTATAAAAAGCAAGATAGAATTTTCCCTCAGGAAAAAACATACAGTATCAACATACTCTAACAAGTTATCATAAAATAATACAGTAAACCATAAAAGGAACCATTTAAAAAACAGCTTAACAAAATGGCTGTGTGCTAACAAAACTGCAGTTAAAAGTTTCCTATGATTTAGTCCAAAGAACTGTGGAGGACCTTGCTCAAGCACCTGAGCAATTAACTGAGGTGGCACATAACTGGGAAGCACATGGCTAGATGTTCTCATGTAAATTAGAAAGAGTAGACATCTGAAAGGAGATGACTATAAGGGATTAATTTGCATTAATAAAAGGATTGTTTCCTATATATATGTCATTACCATAGAAAGAGGAATTCACTCAAATGCTGTTTCCCAGAGCAGCTGGCACTGCAACTCTTACCTTCCACACCCAAACAAGATGCAGAATTGGGTAATGATTTTTGATGTCTGTTTCTTGTCATCTCTCCCCCACATAGCCATTTCAGATTCTCTTATTAGCAGGAAATTCAGCAATACCAGACTGCATGCATATTCAATTTACAGAAACACCAAACTCTTTTAAACAGGATGAAAAATGAGTGGCATTACAAACAGATGTGGGCGTTCCTATTTAAAGCAATTTTTCAGCTTTTTTTAGTTACACAAACTTGTAAGCATGCTCAAGTTATCCGAACAAACAGATCTTTGCTGACACAGGAACATTCAGCCTAAAACACTTTTAACCCATCTTTAACAGACATTTTTTAACTCTTAATTTTTACTGTCAATGCTCCTGGTGTATTCTGCTCCTCCATTTGTTCACATGACCACAGCCACTACGTCCTTCTGTATCTTAAGTCTCAAGAGCAGTATCACCACCAGACAGGTACCCTAATGCCTAATTCTTAACACTCATGATCACCTGTGACCCCCAAGATGCTCATAATCCAGCAGGGTCCCAAAGGCTGCAGAGAAGTTGTCTGGGAAAGGGAAGGAAAAAATTCTACCTGCTCATGTTTAAACAGTAAAGCAGGTGCAGAAATGGTTAAGGACTACCCTCCCCCAAGCTGTTTATCTTATGAGTAGACAGCCAGCTTGGCTTTATTTTTCTTGGCAAAATGAAGGCCGAAAGTGAACAGTATTGCTTCTGTTGTATGCCAAAATAAATACAAAGGAAGGAAAAGGCTCTCTCAGCAAAAGGATATTGCCAAAGAGTCAAAGGAGTATGAAATTGGAGATTTATTTTGAAAATTACAGAATGCTTCTAACCATCTGAGCCCCGAGGCTTTGAAGCAACTTCCCAACCAATGTAGGAAAGGGAAATTTATTTATTTGTAAATGCAGCCAGATTATTATGACGGGTGCTTCCACAAACTCTTTTCTACTTTAGCTAACCCAACCATTAGATTTTAAGATACAACTCCAAATGCATCGTTTCATTCATTTGGGGTTATTTTTTTCTTAGCTTTTGGGGAACATTCATGAGATGGCTTTGCTGCTCCCTGTAACATTCACAAGTGTTTGCGGTTTGGTCAGCTTGAGGTTTTAATTAATAAATGTTCCTTCACCATCTTAATCTCTGCATGAACAGGATATTTTCTATCTAAACACATGCACACTCAAAAGTCCTTTGGGAAGAGGCAAGAAGACAACTTCCACCTATTAAAAAAAAAATCTCAAAAGCCATAAAATGGATGTCTCAGTACTATAATCTTACACAATATTCTCTCAGGTACAGTTACACAGACCACAGATCAAAAGCAGCACAAGTTAGGTGTCTTGGCCATGAGAGAAGCTGGCAGCAAGCTTTTGGTCAGTCCTACAGAGATCAGTGAAGTGGACTTGGCAGCATTCTGCATTGACTTACATATTCCCCATGCTAACCAGATTACGTAAGATTTTGTTGTAGGGTATGTTTGTTTAACTAAATAAAGGGGTTAATTAGGCAATGCAAGCCCCTTTTTCTGCCAGCATAACCAGAGCTCATCACCAAACATGATATTTGTTCCAGGCACAGGAGTGTCCAGTCCTGAAACAGTGGCAGAAATGCCCTATTGGAAGTACATTTTTAACATTAAATCATAATTCAGTTCACAAAAGGACTCTTCTTCTCCTTTTCCCACAGAAGATCAGCTTCAGTTCAAACACTTCACTAAATCTGGAGAGTTTCATCAAGAGTCTCCCACTGTCCCCACACAAGTTCTGGAATTTCAGCCAAGGTGCAGCCACAAAGTGCAAGTGGTAGCGATGACCCCTGAATCTAATACATTTTCTTTTTAGTCAGTGGACCAAGTTACTTGAACACCTGCATACTGTATTATAGAGGCAGGTTTTAGTTTTCTTCCTAAGGACTATCACCTACGGTCATTAGATCCGGCGCTTGCACTGCGATACTGTTTTGTGATCTGTTATAGTATCACAGTACCCTCTTGCACTCCAGCATCAAAGCTCACAGGCAAGGCCCAGCCTCAGCCGTGACCTGCCCCTGGGCTGCCTGGTGAAATGGCTACTGTGTTCTGACCCAGCCTTTCCAAAGGGGAAGTGCTCCCCTGGGCTCTGACCTCCAAACTGCCTGCCTTCTTTCCCTAAAGCCTAAAATAAGTAGAAACATTTAAATTGCCTGAGATGGGTATCAGATAAGAATACACTGTAAGTTTTTTAAAGATGGCACAAGCATAATAATACATTGACTTTAAAGATCAATGTGGCAGCAAGCAAAGGCAAGGCACACTACGAGGAAAGAAAACTAGCTGTTTATACTGATGTCAAGAAGGATAAAAATTCACCTAGGTCCTTGCTGGAAAGCAGAGTTACGACAGTACTAAAGAAATGCCATTTTACAGGAAATCAGAGAATGGTTGAGGTGGGAAAAGATCCCTGAAGGTCATTTTGCCCAAGTCCCCTTTTGCAGAAGGATATCTAGGCAGCTTTTGAGTATCTCCAAGGAAGGGGACTACACAACCTCCCCGGCCAACCTGTGCCAGTGCCTGATTGCCCTCCAAGTCAAAAAGTATTTACTGATGTTGGGATGGAGCTTCCCACGTTTCTGTTCATGACCATTGCCTCTTGTACCATCACTAGGCCCCACTGGCAAGAACCTGTCTCTGTCACCTTCATACTCTCCCTCCACGTAGTTATTCACATTGATGAGTTCCTCCTGCGCCTTCTCCAGGCTAAACAGACCCAGCTCTTTCAGCCTTTCCTCACACAAGAGGTGATCCAGGCCTTTGATCATCTTCACAGCCCTTCACTGGACTTTCTCCAGTAAATCCACATCCCTCTTGTACTGGGGAGCCCCGAACTGAATCCAGCACCCCAGACATGAACCCAACAGTACTGAGTAGAGAAGAATGATCACTATTCTCAACCTCCTGGCAATGCTTTGTCTAATGCATTCAGGAACACCATTCATCTTACTAATGGCAAGGACACGTCGGTGACTCATGTTCAACTATCTGTCAGGATAACCAGCTGAACTCCAGGTTAGCAGTTCCCTAAGGTCCAAAAGGAAGTTTCAGGTAATACTCTTGAGAAAGGTTTCTAAGTGCTAAAACAAACCAAAAAGAACAAGTTTCCTAGACATTAAGTGCTAACAGGTATAGGATCAGTTTTAAGAGATCAAAGAAAATCTAGACCCTAAATCTAACTAGGGTGATCAAACCAAGGCTCTCAAAAAAATCTAAGTGTCTTTCACGCCATCACATGACTGTTGAAGGCACTTCCACTTTGCTCCATGCAGCAGGGGAGCTGCAATAGCACAGAAGGTAAGAGCAGTACATGTCTGACTCTCAAGGCTCTTTGAATACAGTGCACCAGAGGAAGAGTGGCCTCCTGGTTGTAGTGAAAGGCCACCAATCATCTTTCTCAGCTAACAAGACTGCACACCAAGTACACGTCATTATCAAGCCACGGATCAGGCCAGCTTCTCGCACATGACACAGTGCCACTGCAGGCCAAGTACCCCGTGTTTGTTGAGATCAGTTCCGAGAAAGCAGGAACTGAAGCAGAGGTACTGGTAAAAATGGAGGAGGGGCAACAGGGTCAAACAATTCACCAAAAGATCTGGTAAAAGAAGAAATTACAACTTTTTCTCAACTCTCAAACTAGGCATCTTACACTAACAAGAACTTGGAAGAACTAGGAACTGGTTGTATTTTGCAATTCTAGAAGAGAAGTCTGAGAGTTAAATAAATCTCTAGGTTCAATTCCTTCTACTGTGAAGTCAGTCCAAACAGGAAAGCTTGGCAAAACCAGGAATTATACAGGAGAAGTTATAGATGACAAACTGCATAGTTACATTAATTCTGAATTGCAATGTTTGAATGATAACCACATCAGAATCATCAACTACCTCAAGTCCAGGAGTACAGTGTGATCACTTAATGCTATCAGCCTCCAAATCTACCCTTATGAAACATTTCCTTCCACCCTGAGTTTCATCACCTGCCTTCTCAACTCCCAAATAAACAGTCCACATGCAGAGCAAGCTGTTTCCTCTGTTTCTGCTTTGCTGTTTTCAAAAGGGAAAAAACTATCAAATACCAAACAACCAAAAAAACCCCAGGAAAGCTGAAATGCTTAAGAAAAGGACTTGAAAACATCTTTCACCTAGAAAAAAACTTGGCATAGTCCAGATACCTCAGCTATCTTTCGAGAGAGTTAGATGGCAATGAAGGTCAAGGAAAGCATAACAAACTTCTGAATATTTACCGCAACTTTAAGAATTACTACCTTTAAGTGGTTTGTCTCTGGAACACTTGTCCTGAAAAAAATGAAGGAGTACAGAAAAGATGGTAAGAGTCACCTAAAGGTACGAAATCCCAACATTCTCCCTAAAAGCCTGAGTTCCTAGGGTTCTGGAGCCCTTTGGCAATTGAAATACACTTCAAAGCTCCCAAACTTATCGCAGTCTTCATGACACATATTCTGCAAAACTGCTCCCATGATTCAAATGAGTTGTTGGTCTTACTGGTAAAAATGTCTATTTCTTCGCTTAAAGGGATCTAGTTACCTGCACCATGTACATTTCACCTCCACAAGCCATTTTTACCTAGGGCTTAGTCTAACTTTTGAGCATATGAATAAGACAGGCAATAAACCATTGATTTTGTTCATTTAAGGTAGAATCAGAAAAAACCTATGAAGCTTCATTAAATATTCAGAAGCTTTTTTTGTTTGTTTCATTGTGAAATAGGAAAAGAAGATTTATTCAAACCTTACAACACCAAATCTAGCATTTTATTTTTATATACATTTTCATTTTTTTGTTATTTTGCTGCAGTACTAACCTGCAAAATAACTAAGTAGATGTCATACACAACTTTAATACAAGGTTAAATGGGTCAATGACAGTCTTGAAGAAAAAAAGATGCACTAAAACTAAGTGGTTAGAGACACTGCAAACCATATTCCTTTCAGAATTCCACCTTGTGATTTAGGGATACACTCGCTATTTGAGCCTTGCATTTTTCCTGCACAAAGATAACAAGCAAAAAAAGGTTTAGGAAAGCAACATGATAAATCTCTAAATTTAAAGTCAAGTAATCTTGCCTCTCTTCTAGCAGTATTAGAAATTTTATTTCATGTCTGTAAATGTACTGCTAACAGTGTCTCCCATGGTACTCTGTCTTTCTTATCTCCCATTTTGGCAGCTGTATGAAGAGGCCGTGTGACACACTCTTCCAGAGATATCTCAGAGGGCTGAGGAGATCACAGTCCTCCACATATGGTTCTTACCACCTCTTTTCCCATTGTGGCTGCTGTCTTTCCGAACTGCCTGCAGACCTGTCTGTGCAGTGCTCCTTAACCCCTCTTTTATCAAGAGGAATCCCCACCATTGCAAATTATTTTAAACACTCACAAAATGTGTATCATTTAAACTGAGCTAGGTTGTGGGACTTCTGCAGGTCTGGCACTGAATGGTAACGAACAGCTGAGGGACACCTTTTAACTCTCCTCCTTTCCAACCGTAACAGCCTGGCTAAGCATAGACTGCGCTTACAGCTACAGACTCCCCCAACACCAACTGGAAAATACTTCAGGAAATGAAGGGAATCGAGCCAAGGCAAAAGAAAAAACAATGTTGTTGTTAAAGGTTTTTCTGAAATGAAAAAGTAAGATAAGCCAGCAGAGATGTTACCACAGACAAGACAGAAAGGTGGCAGAACAAATCCTTCTGCTTCTGATGCCAAAGTGGAATCAGTTGCCCTCCTGAGACAGCAGATGGATCTCGATTTCTTCTGCACAGAACTTTCCAAAACAAAACTCAAGACTATGAAAAATGTTTTAAGACTGTAAGAATTAATTCATTGTGCTGAAAAAGCCTCAATAAGAGGATGTTAAAAGTCTACTTTAAAAAATCAAGTGATGTCTCTAAATACCTTAGTTATCATGAGATCATCGATACAAAACTATTTTAAGTCTCCTGTGCAGGTGAAGATAAAATCTAGCTAATAAGGAATAAAGTTTCAGAAAGCTATTCTGAGAGAATATACAAACGATTGAATCATTGACTGATAGATAAACTACATGTGACTAGGTGAGTACTTTTTACCTACTGCAAATACAGCAAAAATTTAGCTTAAACTACTGCAAAGTTTCTGTATCTCAGAAGCTGCTGTGATTTTGCTTGGACAGATAAGCACCATCATACAGACAGTTCATTGCTACCTCAGATGCTATTGCAGCTGATTTCCTAAATGCATCCATAACATTTTCCATTCAATAATATACCTCCAAAATTGAGCCAGTGCAAACACCAATTTTCTAATTGCAATTCTACAAGTTTTTAAATCCTTTCTTCCCACTATGTTTTGCCACCTCTCAAAATTGAAAAGCATTGCCAACTCATTTTCAAGAGGTGAAAGAAACCTTAAGACCTCTTTTAAATTTTCATACTTGTCGAAAGAATACCCTAATTGTCAGCGCTCGCAGAGACCAACTCGTACAGAATCACTTCTCTGTACCCCAATTGCTGTTTCAGCAAACTAAGAACTGAGATTACTTCTCTAGGTCCTGCTAATGAGCATCATGAATACATTTCACAGGAGCTCAGGTGAGAGAACAACTACAATCTTGATTTCTGCTCTACACTGAAATTAACAAAATAGAAAAACTGATGCAAGTTCCAAAATTAAAAGTATGAAAGAATACTTAACACGAACAAGTCTCAGCTGAGCTGTGCTTAGCTGTAACATATATTGTGTGTGAGAGGTTTCTAAAGAATGGGTTTTCTTCAGGCTTAAATGTGAATATTTCAAACAGGAACATTATGTTTATTCTCATGTACAATTTAATTTTCTTATTTTAGCAGCAGTGTCTCTTCTTGATATTAAAATAGAGTTGATGACATAAGAAATGGCCTTCATCTGGATTTTTTATGGCTAGTGCTAGATGGCAGTTTACAGAAGTTTAAGATACAGGCTATCTGTACAAGAATTTAAGAACAAAAGGTCAGAACAGCCTATTGCAATAGGAAAAACCCCAGAAATCCTAACTTCAAGTAGCAGCAAATTCAAACAGGCAGCAATAGTATCTGATTTACACATCATGGTTTATTAAAAAGATTTAGAAAGTCTAATTTAGATTTCCATTGGTTATGCCAAGGTTGGGTTTTTTTCACTCTAACACTAAAGTAAAAGGAGCTGATGAACCTAACTTTGCTTTTCAGATATCAGTGCTGTTTACATAATCACAATTCAGGATCTTTCATAGGGTTTTTTGTAGGCTTGTTTTTTTATTTGGTTTTTTTGTTGTTGTTGTTATTTGTTTATTATTTATGAGGTTTTTGGGGGACAGTAGGGAGGAAAGTTGGGGCGTTTTATGGGAGGTTTTTCATTGTTGTTCTGTGGGGGTTTTTTTAATACAGGAAAAAATATTACAAATAGACTTCGTACAGGCTTAACAAGAGCTGGTGCTTTTAGCACTAAACATCCAAGCTTGTCTTCTGAAGCTACTGAGTAACTGCTGATCAACTTTGATTTGGAACCGCTGCAAGAATCTTGCACAGCTTTTAGTTTAACAGGATGAACCAATAATATTTAAACAATACAGCCTGATCCACAGGAACTGTACAATATTATTGCATTGCAGACTTGGCAAGTGACCTAACAATAAGCCTCTTGTTTACCTACCCATTTCTATTTAACAAATTACAAGCTCCTCTATGACATTTCTTTGGGCAATGAGAAGCACCTGGCCTGCAACAACAAACAGCTATGGAAGAATTACGGGCATCAAGTGACAACCTACCTGCAATTCACAGCCCTCAGAAATCAGGTCAATATCACTGCCTAAAGTAAGTCAAGCCACTGCTCACAGTATTTGTAACAAACAAGCAACTTATATAAAAATAATTTTTGACAGAGATGAAAATAGAAGCCAATCCTTTCACAGATCAAAGCCAGCCCTCAAGAAGAGAACTTAAACATACTTGTTCCCAAAACCATCCCATTTCTGAAGAGTAGAATGTTTTTTGCTCCCAGTACTGCAAGGAGACACCAAGACCCTTCACAGCAAGAGCCACATATTATCAGGGTACATTTAATGTTCTGCTTCAGGGACCAATATAGAAGATACTTTTTTTTCTGCTTGAATCAACTGAGTGCATGTGATGGCTGGGATAAAGGGTTCTGTTCCTTGACAATCAGGGAGTGGTTGTAAGCGTGGACAGGAAAACAAAGTCTTGACACTTCCTTGGAAGTTCTTTGAAGTGCTTCAGAGAAGAAAACAAAGAGAGAAAAAAAATGACATCCTGGGAAAAGAATTATTCTGTTCAAGGCTAAACAAATATTTAATGGACAAGGCACATCCTCCTGCCCCTCCACCCAGTCTACTCAAGTACTGGGAATTCACTTTTCCATAAAATGTTTAATGGGACCATCAGATAGCTTCAGCACCTGATTTAAAGTGAATACAATCCTCTCAGCTGTGCAATCCCACAGGACTGCATGATAGGAAGCTTTGAATCCTGCCTCCCTACCACCTCTATCCAGCCCCTCAACACTCAGCTAGTTAAAGGAGCTAGTTAAGGACAAGAGCCATCACATAGTTCGAGAATGCAGGGTCAGACAGAAGACAGACATAAATTCTGGGAAGGAAGCATGCAATACTTGTGAGCTCAAACAAATTCAATTGCTATTTTTATGATAAATAAGGGAAAGAATAATTCCAAGAGAGAATGTATTTATTTTTTAAAAGGAAAAAACCTACATCCTTCCCTTTCACAGCTTTACAATATTCCAATACTGTCACCCAAACTGACAAGAATTATCAGTTAATAGCATTTTATAATTTACTTTCATATTTAAAATCACACACAATACCAAGATAACACAAGCTTAACCACCAAGCAATATTAGCATAAAGCAATTCAATACCCTGTATCTCTGCCAAAGCAGTTAACTACACCTCTATGTATAATGTTACACATTTTATTCCCTTGAAGGCAACTTACACATGTATTTCCAAGTCTAATGTGTAGGAAAATAATGAAACACTAATTTCCATGCTTCACAAAGTAAATGGAGCCACGCAGCAATAGCTCAGAGGCTGAAACTGAACAAAAATATAAGTCCCAACCTACCCATAGAGTCAGAGTGTGTTCCCAGGGCACATTCCATCTCTGACGCTCACTTTCACACACTGCATTGAGATGTCAGAAGGAAGAAAACTGCATGTACCCATTTAGACTTCCTGCAGGAGCAGCTGTAAGAGCAACTGGCAGTACATGCTTCCAATCATGTGCAATGCTGAAAGAGGCAACTGGAGAAACTGTGTCCTGCACTTTGAATCCATTATTAACTTGGGATCCAAAAACAGGGTCACACATACAAACCAGCCAACTTCAGCAGGTACAGTGTAGTTACAACTACAGTCTTCAACTTTTGAAAACTATGATTTGTCCAAGAAATCTTATAATGAACATCTAGGAGTGTAAAAAACTATTGCTTTGGGGGTTTTTTTCCCCAAAATTGTAAAGCAAAAGCACATGAAATATTGATTTTAATGACAACAAGCATGCAGAGCGTCTAATCTCAAAAAGAGCTTGGCATACATAACCTTTCCAATTAGAAAGGATTTTGTTCTTTTATTTTGTAGCCCTCAACAGAATTCAGAGGATGAGCTGTCCTCTTCCTGATAATCAGAGCCTGAGAAAGATGCCATAAGCCAGTAGTTCTTAATACAGTGACACATTTTACACTCTCATGATGGCTTCTAGAAAGTCTGTGACATTCACAACTTTAGCTTTTTCATATCTGAATTGTCTGCAACACACATGGAATATGAAATTAGGGCTTAGAACTCCAAGAGTGCTATTAACTTAATAAAATCCAGATTAAAAGTGAATAGCCAGTTGGATATTACAAAGCCATTTATAAGCACCAAACAGTAAAGTAACTGAGACACCCATCAAAACCACCTGACAAGAAAAGCACACAAGCATTCCAGTTACAGCATGAAGTAATAAGCAATTTCCCCCCAAGAGAAAAGCACCATGCCAACACTTCATACACAATGAGAATTGACTGTTCCCAAATGTTGATAAGTATAATTAACCTTCATAACCCTATCTTTGGCCTTGAACATTAAACTGGTATTCATCTTGAAAACCAATTAAAATGCTAAGCAGTCTATCTACTTTGGGACTGGAGAATAACATACTGCATTCAATCAGAAAAAAAAAAAAAAAAACATTGTCTACTTAGACACCTTCACGGATCTGTTAGCTGTTTTCGTAAAAACTGTAATTCATAAATAAATCGCATTTTAACAAGAACTGAAAAATTCGTCAATTCTTCATGAAGATCCTGAAACATTTAAGGTCTCTGAAGGCAAAATTGAATATTTAACAGAAAAAAGTAGGCATAGAAACAAAGGATAAAGATGATCTAGGTGGGCTATGAAGCCTTTTCATGCTATCTTTAACAACAGATATTAATTGTACAGTACAGCTCCCATTCAAAGAGCTTAACTTCATTCTCCCCAGTAAGGTACCTTCATTCATTCTGCCTTTTAGGTTGACTACTGACAAGGAAATCTACTTAAAATTTATGTCACCTAACCTGCTTTTTTTTTTTTTTCCACATCTGCCATTTTTAAATTAGCAGAACACCTAGACAGACAGAAGGAGCTGGAATTCTCATTTTTCTAACAACTTCTTTCCTACATTATAGATACTTCCTCTTACAAAAAAAAAATCATGCCTACTTGCCATGAAATTTAGATGCATGTGACTCTGTGATGAACACATTTCTTTTCATAACTTTACTTGTTCAACAAAAGGAAAAGTAGGTAAAGTGATTTCTGATTCTTTAGTGAATCTGGTATGATGAGCACCATTTTATAGCTGCTACTCAGTTTTAACATCAGAATTTTGCTTCCAGTTATATATTCCAGTGTTATATTTTAGTATAACTTCATTCACTACTGGAGTTCAGTGGCATTAATTACTTTTTAGTCCCAATTTTTAAAATTTACCTTTTAAAAATAGACAATATATCTGCTTAACAGGCATCTGTTCAGGTATTTAAACAAGCTTAAATTAGCTCTTCATTTTGAAAACAGGTCTTTATGAGGTAGCTGAAAGTCAGAACCATCTTCACACCACAGTAAGGCACATTTCAAGCCTTGTAACTTCCAAGGAGTTCTCTTGATGCTGTCCAGTTATCCTTGACAGTGCTGTAGATGGCAGTATTCCATAGAGCTCACCTCCCTGCCCTAACCTGGGACTAAGGACTGCATTACAGGGAATAGACTGAGAGGGTGCTTCAAGAATCTTCAGTTCAGGCATTTCCACAACATACCATATGTGGTAAGAAAGTACACAAAATGCAATAATTTGAAAAGCAACCTTCTCAGATGACTAGAGAAATATACCATAATGCCAGTCAAACAAAAATGTTAAGTTACTGCAGGTGAGATCATCCTTAAAACAGAGATCCACAATAAACTTTTCCTGTGTATGGGATTTGGGCACAGGCAGACATTTCATCTCAGATTACCAAAATAAAATCAAGTTTTCCATAGTAACCTCATATTCCTGACTAGAAAGTGCTGTTCTAGTGCAGGTGCGTACATCCGGATCATCTGGGCTTTCACTTCACTTGAAAGTGGGGCACCTTCAGAAAGCAATGGCCTGCACAGGACACATCTCAGTTTCACACTACAATATAGCTCTAGTCTGTCAGTAACACACTTTCCATGCAGAACATCCTAGAAGCAGTCACTTTGGTCGGGAAATTGACTGTTCACATTGTGACAGGCACAGCATGAGCTTCACAGGAATGAACCACCACTTACTCCTGGAAAACATAAGTAACGTGAATCCAGACCTTGACTTCCAATCCTCTTTCTTCCTAAAATTTTAACAGGAGTTGACAAAAGCACAGTATGCTATATCCCACTGCTACAACTCTTACATATTCCGCTGCACAAACCAGAAGCAGATTGAGGAGCAAACTGTGCAAATCCCATACCGCCATCATGGTGGGTTCACATTATTTCATAATGGGTAGAAAAACGACTCAATCACTAGCAAGTCAGTAACTTTAGGAACCACCCCAACAGCAATTTCAATGCTCCCCCAGATAAAATCCATCTCCTAGCTGTCAGCCTCATTATGTGTCTCAAGCAAAGTACGTAACACTAGCTCCCACAACACTGAGCCTGCAAGCTTGTCTTTGTAATGTTCACAAATCAGAATTCATAGGAGTCTAACATTTCTATTCGTTATGAGGAAGGACAGCCTGCTGAAGATCAAAACTACTGTCTCTGCTACTCAGCAAAATATTTGCTGGGAACTAGAAGACGCATGAGACACCAGAAACAGTGATGGAGGAGCAGAAGCCAAGACACAATAATGTCATCCTCCTTTAACTCAGGAAACAAAGTCCAAGGCCGCAATGGAGAGCAGACTGATACCACTGCATTCCACCAGAGTATCAGCTGCAGGGCTCCTACAAGTGTCGGTCAGAGCAAATAAATCTATGCTGATAACAACCTCCCTGGACTCAGTACTGGGAGGAGTGGAGTGTTACTAATTTTGCTTTATAGCTTATGCTTGCAGTAATTTGTTTGAGGAGGGAGAAGACACTTGCTGACATAGGCACCTGAACTGCAGCTTCTCCCACACTGTTACAATAGCATGATCTTTGCAAGGTAAGCAGCAAAGTCTGCCATGAGTGGGATTCAAGTAGAGATATTGAAAATTTCACAACTGCAAAATATTCATGCATCATGCAAGCCTCCATCAGTGAACACCTGTGTTTTTCTCCAGAGAAAGTAAAGCAAAGCACAAGAACGCAGAAGAACGCTGCTAGGTTTCTGAATTGCTGAGACAAGCAGGACAGCAGCAAAGAAGAAAAAAACAAATATGCTACTATATGTTGAAGTGAAAGAAGAGAGAGGTGCGTGGGACTAAGGATAAAACTATTACGGACATAGAATAAAGTTGAGATGGAGAAAGGATGTTGAAAAGTGTCAATTATAACAAAACAGTTAGTGACACAGAGCTATCACCTAAAAGATTACTACAATAGGACAAACATGGAGATAAATGTATTTTTTTTAAATCACAGAACAAATGTCAAGCAAACATGACCCTGTAACATAACGACTAAGGCCACCAGAGTTCAAGTGGGCTTTTGTTCTGATGGCAACAGAAGCATTGTGCCATAAGAAGATGCTACGTGAAGTTGAAAATTGTACCTACTACACCTGTGAGTGGTAATAAAAAAGTCTCAGCATTTCTTTTCTTCTCCCCTACCACTGAACTCTTGGGACCCTTGACACTGGAGAAGGCCGTGAGGATTCAGTGAGAGCTTTCAGATTGACAGGTAAAACCCTGAAAACATACACCCCTTCCTTCACTCAGGTCCTTTTCTAAGACTTCACATGAAACTTGTCTAGCAATTACTTTTTGCTCCTCCACAATTTCCCCTGTCTGGGCTGCCCTGCTGCAGAACACGCTGTGCAGATTGCAGGTCAGCTATAGCAAGTTACAAGTCATTCAAACACCATCTGCTCCCTGACAAAAACAACAACAAAAAAAACCACCAGAAAACCCCCACATCCCTTTCTTCCTTCCCTCCATCCACAAGTTTACAGACAGAGCTGCCAAGTCAAACACCGTCTTTATCATGACACTAAACTATATTCAGAAAATTATTGTATGAGCCAAGAACTTGCTTCCACAACACTTCCTACAACACCTTAAAGCCAAATGAATCACAACAGATGCTACTCATTTGGCAAGAAAGACAAACCAAGCTTCCTCAGTCTTCATTTTTGAAATAGAAATATCTGCTAAACAAGCAGTTTATGTTTTAGTCACTTACAAGAAACTAACAGGAAGAAAAATCCAACCAAATCACACCACAAAAAACCCAAACTGTTTAAATGAAATTGTTTGCGATCACTGGAAGTTTACGCATTTCATCAAAACCCACAGAAATGTCTACAAAATGGCTGCAATGAATCACAGCTCAAATTTACGTGCAATACCTCAGACATGTTTCAGCTATCACTTTTGAACACTGTACATTGAGAGCAACGCCAGGTCTCTGTCACTCTAATTCCCCTTTCTTCTACTTAGGCTACCAGCACAAATGCTTTTGTACACACTAAATTCACAAAAGGTGGACTGCCAGACAGTATTCCGCATACAGAATAAAAAGGAAAAACAAATTAAAACTCATTGTCGTCAGTTCTTAAGAACAATACACAATGAAGTTACCCTTAACACTATTTTCTTAAAATGCAACAAGCCTTACCTTCCTGAAGTTTAAAATTAAATGCAAAACCCAAAAGAGCTAGCAGCATGAGAAGCCTGAGCCTGCTGTTGCAACACAGCAATATCAAGTGACCAGGGTGTTACAGAAATATTACTGGTTTCTTCTTCCAAAAGCAGACTAAGCCACCTGATTTTTCTGCTGGATCTTCATCAGCCTGATGCATAAGGTATTGTTGCAAGTTCTGATGAAGATGACAGGAAGATATTATTTTTAACTGTTCACAGCATGAGAAGCGTCATGCTGGTAAGTATTTCAGAGGCATAATGAATTCTTGTACCTGTAATAAAAGGAAGAAGGAGTCCAAAAATTATTATCCAGAATAATTAAGGAACAGAGTTCAGAAATAAATCTGTGTAAGGGAAGAAAGAATGAAAACACAGGAAGACAGGCACAGCTACATCTGCAATGTATTTGTCTGAGATTCCTACTGGCAAATATTTCATCTATATAGGATGCAAAGATAAATAATTTCTTTTCTTTTTGAATGAAAGACTACAGTACTGAAACAGTACAGCTCAATGTTGACTATTGCCTTTTTCTGCTTATGCCTCAATTCCATCTATGCAGCTAAAATGGCAATAAGACGGAGATTATTTCAGTATATTTACATTAAGAGATAACACAAGTTCTGCTCATAAGTAGGTTATATTTACAAAAAAAAAAAAAAATCAATCACAGAGGAAAGTGACTTAAGCAAAAAACAACCAGTTTCCTGCATTTCATAAAGAACAATGAAATATAATTTGATAATTGATAAAATAAATAGTAAAAGCAGGTGTATTAAAGTTCTTTTCTGGTCAATTAGTAACAAAAAAATAAATATTTATACTCAACAAACAGTACAACATACAGTCATCGATTTGTTATGCTTGAAAAATAACCACCACCTATCAGATCTTTAATCTTCTTTTTGACATAAATCAAGCTCTGTTTAGGAATAAGGTAGAAGTCAACAATAAGGTATACAAGGAAACTTGTTAAGTGTACTGAGGACAGATATTGTTTATAAGCCAAAAACAGGGGGAAAAGAACAAAAGCTTGTTTTAATTCAACAAGAATGTGTCTCTGAACACCAAAGTAGCACAACTTGTAACATGTGATCTGACAGTGACCAGAGCAGAGGTCTTCCAACAAATTCAAAAAGAAAGCAAAGCAATACCACCAAAACCCAAGCCCTCTCACACCACAGGCCTCATTTCCTTTCAAAAGTTCCTAGTTTACATAAGAAAAAAGTGTATTTCCCTGCTCCAGGCTAACAACCAGAGCTGATGACACTGAAAAAACCTGATTATTAGGCTTCAAAGAAAAATATTCTTGTTAGCACATGGAAAGGAATATTGAGCGGTGTTCTTTGAAGCACTGACAGCAAGAGGGTATAGTTAATATTTAATTAAAGTAGCTGACATGGTACAGATCCATCTGTACACTCTCTCAGGTTTATTTTTTGCCAGTTGTTCCTTCACTTTATAGGGCAGCTCATTGCTCTCTGTTCTGCATTCTACCTTGATTAGCATGTATAAGTTTTCTGCTTGGTGCTTCTTTGCCTTAGCAGACCTCTTTTTTTTAAACCAAAGGAGAACTTTTCTAATCACGGAAGAGCATTCAATCTTCTTGATGATTACAGAATTCTGCCTTAAAAATTCTGCTTACACTCAGTAATTTTGTGCAGTATTTAAATAGATGTAATTGTCATTTCGGTGCAGGAAATGCTTTCTGCCTGCTAGTATTACAGGCCTCCACGTCCATGCTTTCCCCTGATGACTTTCTGTTCCACATCTTTTAACGCAGCTGTTTGCATTAAGGTTTATCCCGACCCTTTTCAAGGCAGCACAGGTTTGTAACAGCTAACTAGAATCCTGTTTGCAAGCTAGCATCAAGCTACTGTTTTCAGAAATAGCAAGCAGTAAATCTTTATCAGTAGGTTAGTGCGGCGTCCTTAATTCTGCGTACAAAACAAGATGCAAATGTTAGCTTATTGGCTTCTCTGCACAATGAAGGAGTACCTTTTAATTACTGATGAGAAATTACACAATTGTGATTTCAGTAGAGGAAATACGTAATGTAACATAAATCTTCCAGCCTCCAACAGATCATAACAGACAGCCCAGCAAGACCCTTAGTGCTAGAATTGTAACTTTTCATGTATTGCACAGATTCAATTTAGAAAAAATTTTTTAAGACACTAATTGAAGCAAAGAGATATGTTCTTAGTCTGAAATTTGCATCATACAGATGAGCAAAGTTGCTTTACTACCCATACCAAAAACTTTTTTCCTAAAGGAGACTGCAAACATGATGAAGGACTGCAGGTCACAGCTACCCCAACTTTTGTGTTAGGCTGAAGAGCGAGCTGGGATCCCTGCACTGAGGATTGCCAGCTAGCAGTTTACAGGAGGTTATCTCCCAATGTGTTACTAGGACACTCTTTCCTATGCAAATATATACATATACACACACAAATTATGTTCTACAGCTTCAGCAAGTCCTTGCAGTAAAGCAGATAGTACACAGACACTGTATCACATCCAGACAGCACACACCACTGTCTAAGTAGAACGGGCAACCATGCCACTTCAGGAAAAGAAAAAAAAATAAACCCACCCCCAGCTAGCTGTACAATCTATCTGGAGAGAATATAAGGTTATCATCATGCCCTCTTCTAAAACTATAATCTCCTGAAAAAGAGCTAAAGCCACAGCTAGTCAGATGGTGCCTAGAGCTACAAGACATCAGACACAAAATTCCCTTCAGCACTTTAATGGTGATTTTTGCAGGAGACAAGGCAGAAGACAGATGGTAAGTATCCTGTGAAATTGGAACAGGTAATGTTGCTGGAATTTCAGACAAGGTAGACAGGTCATATCTCACATGAAAAAGCAGTAATCCCAGATGTCTTTCCTCAATAAAGCTAACAAGAAGGAGGCCCTCACCATGCTACTTACACAGAAAAAAAAATGGATAGAAGAGAAGCAAAAAGGCCACCTCAACACTGGCAGAGCAGATGCCATTAGGTTAGGAAAGTGATGCAAGTGGTCTTCACTCACAAAAGATACTCCTCCATTAGTAATGTGCACATTACATTCACCTTAAGTATGTTAGACATCAGCTACAAAAAGCATGGCCAGAAGTTCAGTCACACTAAAATTCTAAATTTCTAAATTTTATTTCAGGTAAGAATTTAACAATATTCCTTAATCCTCCTCCTTTCCCTCTTTTCAACATTACCATAACTTTCATGACATTGCCTGAATTGGAAAAGTTATTATCAGGGACAAAAATCAGAAGGCAATACGACGGAGAAGCACAAAACATTGTAAGGTACCCCCATAAAAAATGGGAAGAGCAGAGGAGTAGATTTCTTATTCAGAGAATCACTCATGATCAGGCATCCGAAGAGCTGGAAAATACACAAGTCTAAAAACTAATATTGATATGGAAATTTCTTCCTGTAGACCTTCTCCTTTGGCTCCCCAATACAAGACCTAAACGTCTTCTGTTGCAGAGACCTCTCTCTTAGCCTCCCAAAGGGGAAGGAGAGCATTAACAATAATGAGCATTAAGAGAAGAGAGCATGTCTGCATTATCTTCTGCTGCAGCATAGTCACTCAACTGTACAGTCATACTAGCAATATTTAAGACGTTTTCCAAAATTACATTGTCTGGGATACTATACCAGAGTAAATGTATGGTGGCTGTATAGTACATGTAAGAAACCCACCGAGATGAGTCAAAGTCAAATTTTCCCTCCATCTGGCTCAGGTTTACAGTGCAGACTATTAACCAAGTTTATCTGGTGTTCAGTATCTCCATGTGCCAATATTGTTCAAAAGGAGAACAAGCTATTAGAAACAATGAATTGACACCAAATTGATGCCTATTTGTGGCCCAAGTCTACAGAACTTTCCCTTAGCTGTTTTCCCTCCTAATCACACTAGCTGCTATTTGGCATCTTCAGGAATAATTTTTAAGCTTTTTTTTTTTAATTTAACTCTGCATCTAGACAAACTTTGTTTCCTGTAGACTTGGATTAAACATATTCATAAGTACTCAAACACTCCTTGCTAAAAAAGTCTTGTCATTTTCATCTTGTTAATGTTTCAACTTCAAACCACTCTTCTATTTCCAAAAAAAGTTAACACTTCCCTTAGGTACCAACGTGATGCCTTTGGATACTTTATTCCATATTTATGCGTGGACTATGCATTAATAGAAACATTATGTTTCAAGTACTTAAAATACATATATTTTTTTAAAGTTACTCAGTCTTCTTTGTAAAAAAATACATTAATCTTGAGTGTCCAATAGTCCTTCAAAAAGTGCAGTACAGCAGCTTCCAAGACTTATGGAAAAAATGACAATACTAGCATTAGTCATATTAGAGTATTCCACTCCTACCAAAAAAATTAAATTATACATCCACCTACTTGGGGGAAAAGAGGCCCACTTTCTAAAGCACTTGTTTGACTTCACAGGTACTCTTCACCAGCAAATGACCAAGGCCTGAAACAAAGCCACTCCTGGTGTTCACACCACCTCCATCTAGCACCATTCCTACAATTTACGTTTAGTTTAGCTCCCAGTTATAACTCTACGGAGCCAGTGTTCAGTAAAGCACACAAATGCAGTTTCATGTTCAGCAGCAATGGTGTAGGTGGCAAGGAGTCAGCACGACTGACATACATGTTCCTACACAAGAAGCACAAAGATTATCTGTGCCTGTCTACAAAGCAGCAGATGCACCAATGGTAAACTGCCTAAGAACAAATCAATGATTCCACCAAGCAGATGAGCTGCCTCATTTCATGATGAAGGAGAAGAAAAAGATAAATGGTTATTCTTAAGAGTCAGGTCCAAGTAACACAGACTGCATTATATGCATTGCCATAATACAGCTGTTTAAACCAAAACGTTTTCCTTGCATTATGTAACCAATTGCAGTACTCTAAATGGATATCTAAACTGGCTCAGTTCCGTTCAGAGACACAAATAAACTTGTACTTGTGATTGCTTTCCACTGGAAAAAGCACTGAAAGAAATATCACAAGAGCTCTGATTACATCAAAAGCCTTTTAACAGAGCTCATATTAGACAAAGGTAAAGCCACGCAAGGAAGGAGACTGGTGACCTTCTACAGCCACGTTAAATATTTGGTTTCATATTTGTTACGTATTCAGTTTCAGGTTGAAACTCTAGTATGTTTCAGTCCTTCTCTCAGACTAGTTCTCCAACGAGGAACAATAGGAAACCCTCTCTCCTGGTACCGTATGGTGCTGCTGTGAGTCCCACAGTTGACAAACAACGAAGTGCAGTTTATGCAGACTCACTGCTTTAATGCCTGAACAATATCCTAGCTATCCCTTCTGTGCTAAAGAACAGTATTTGACCAATGCAGCATGTAGGGTTCACAAGCTGCACCAAAACCTCCACTGCAAATGCACCGCCCCCTCTTCTCCTGGCAGCAACAGCATCCTACCACATAAAGAACAAAATTCCTACCCTGCTCCTCTCCACCACCCGTCCCCACACACATCACAGGTCTCTCAGGCAGCCACCTCTGAGATGAGACTGGAAGGAACAGCTCGCACAGCAGGTGGCAAACGTGTGAAGACTTATTTTGAAAGCTTCATGTGGCTGTGAACGGTGTTTTTCCCTAACTCCAGTCATATGCTCTACAGTACTTTCATCCCCTGCAGAAACAAACCATGCTATGGCCTGCTTCAAAACAAAACAGTGACCCATAAACAGATATTTACATCAGAACTAAATATGCAAGAATAAAGGAAAAATATGCTATTTAGTACTGAAAAAAGCTGATATCCGTAACCATGTATCCTCATGCCAAGTGATCTTTTCTACTACACTGCAACCAGACCAGGGAAACTAATGTTTCAAGTTTCTCAACTCACTGCAATTTAACGAGTATCTAATTCTACATTTACAGCACTACCACACTTCCTTTTAAAACCTGCAAATATTATAAGACCATAAAATATGAATACATTAACTAAAAAAATAGGTCAGTGCAATATTTAAGCAAATGTCACCCATATTTTACCTGAAAAAAGAGTATTCACTTTGCCCATAAAGGATGCTTCTTACTACATGTCTTAAAAGTAACTAGAATAAAAAATCCACATAAAAGTTCAAGCAAAAGAACTTGCTGTGTACCTGGCCAAGTGTTTCATGAATGTTAATACGTCACATTTCACCTTTAGAATAAAGCCAGGAATCTTTCATAAATCATGAACTTGACACCAACTAAATCTATAATTTACTTTCACAAATCTCATATCAACATGACTCTCTTTTTAAGTATCACCATCCAGTTGTAAGTAATAAATTGTTTGCTCTAACTCTCCAAAACATCTGTAAGAAATACAACATCTAAAGAACATTTTTGAGGAAAAATATGCCAATCACAGAGATATGGCCCTCTTAGGTACTTAGAAAAAGACCTACTGTACATGAGACAAAGCCAGGTTTGGAATGATGCTTCTGCTACTTGAAGAATCATGTAAACCATTCACGGATGTAATTCACTACTTTGGGATGAAAGGAGAGGTGAAAAGTACCCTTTAATTTTTTAAACCTTGGGAATGCCTAGGAACAGAGAAATAATGCCCAAGCCACAGTCAAGTACCCAACTTGGTTAACTAGACCACCTGGTTACTATTGGCTTTAAACATGTGAACTCAAAAAAAAAAAAACCACTTATTTTCTGATGTGTAATTCCTTAAATAGCTACAAGTGTCAATCAAAAAAAGTCTTCTACAATACACATGCTTCCCTAAAAGTTGTGCTAGAACACTCAATTAAATAAAAATGCTTTCTCACATGTTTCAAAGACCAGTATTATAACTGCACTTCAAAGTCCAAGCCTTTTCAAAAGGAACTCACTGGTCTTTTGAAATAGCCTTCAAAATTCTGTGGCTTCTGTTTGCAGGCAAGAAAAAGATAACTCTGGAAGGAAACATGCTGGTTTTCCTTATCTCAGCTGAATAGTCATATTAACAGCTTCTGCAGTACTGCAGCACAAACACTGGGTGACAGGATTAACGCACAGGAAACTGTCTGAACGTACAGATAGCATATGAACTAGTTCAAGCTTAGATGCAATGAGAACACTTTCAAATGGATGAATGAATGGTTAAATGACAAAAAAAGAGGAAGATCAAATACACACATTCCCATATTGTGTCAAAGTCACTATAACGTTAAGAACTTCTGGAAAGACACATGTAGCATTTTTAGTGGCTGAATGATCAGTGCTGCACCCTGTGCTGAGGGAACAAGCTGAGATAAAACCTCATATCCACCATTAAGAGTGTGAAGAAAATGAGGTTTATTTATTCCTTTCCTAACACCAGAAGTCCAAGCTATTTCCTCAAAATGAAAATCTTACTTCCCAAATGCCTCTTACCATCTGTCAAACAGTTTTAGCTGTTCTCAAGAGGCTTCTTATGCTACTATACACATTACATCTGCAACAGATTTCCTTCCTGAAGAGTACAGATGGAATTAAACACTGTTTTATAACAAATATATCAAAATGCTGCTCCAGATTTCAACTGTGTACAATCCAGAACCAGTTACTCTGAATAACACTTTTAACATACCTGCTGCTAATCAGTGGCCTATTATGAGCACTGTTTCCCAAACTTCACTTGCTACATTTATAGGATTCAACACTATACACAGGCCTTCCTTTTAAAAGTCAGTGTCAGTCCTCAGAACATCAAGATCATCAAGCCTCTCTACCACGGTATGAAATTACAAAAATGAGACAAATCACCAGAAAAGCATGCAATTTGCTGTTCTCACAAGCTGGACAAGTGTCCATTTTAAGATACAGCTACACAGAGCTGCTTCTACTGTGTCTAAACTGTTAGAGTTTCTTAGAAAATCTAGAGAAACTACCTCCTTCATCAGAAGTTAATTTATAAAAACATCCCTCAAACAATGCAGATACTTCAAGCCCAGGGGCACGTGGACTTAAATTCAAGAAATCTAGAGGTTCTTAAGGTTACAGTGACTTTGACACAATATAGGAATGTGTGTATCGGATCGTCCTCTTTTTTTCATTTAACCATTCATTAATCCTGAACTAGTCCACGAAGCAGCAACAATATATCTCCTCTACTAATTATCAAGACCACAAAGTATTCATTTTTCAAAGTCAATAACTTATTTTTTCGAATTTCTGGTTACCAGACCTTCTAACACCTTGAAAGCTTGTGAAAGTCACACTTCTCTCAGTATTTGTACACACATTCTCAAGAGAAGCAAGAGCCTTACAAAGCCCTTCACATTGCTCCAGCTTTAAACTCAGAGCATGACTCTCCACTTTGTATTAGTGGGAGAGCAATAGGCAGCAGAGGGAAAGAAGGGAACCATTGACTGGCTGAAGCTAAACACAGAGGTTATCAATTTTACCCAAAAGACGTGTGAATAGCAAAAGAAATCACTCAAGCAAAATTCAGACAGTCCTCTAAAATGAATCAAAAGCTTTGGGAAAAACATTTTTTATTCTGTGGGATTTTTTTGTTGGTTGGTGCTTCTCCAACAAAAGAAATGACCAAGACTGTGCCCATCATTTCTTCTGCCTTAAATGATATGTATTTCTGAACTATATTAGCATCAACTATCTGTTCTAATAAAAGCTAATTGTAACTGCTGTCTAACAAAACAGAAAAGACTAATTAATTCAACATCATTATGGCCACATCAAAATTCTGGACGGGGGCGGAAAGCACCAAACAGTAAATGCAGTTTAGGAAATCATCTAAGGAAATCGTTTGACACTTACAAGTAGTATTTTTTAACTTCCTCACCAATTCACCAAAATAGCCTAGGCAAAGAACTATGCTGCTTCGCTCTTTCAGTAAAAACAGTGACTATACAAATACCTCCCTTAAAAAGCTTTCCGCTACTGCTCCTCTGCTTCCCAACCGTACATCTGCTGTAGAAGCAAAATCTTCATTAACAGCATACTCTATTATGAACCACAATTTACCCGACCAAGATGTCCCCATTACGATTTGGACAACAGGATCATCAACTTCTGTGTTTGTACTACTTTAATTACATTGCATAGACTGGAGAAAAACCCACATTTGTAGGGAGTAAGACTATGCTGTTTTCTACAGCTATCACTATTTCTTCACTGAAGATCTTCTTCTGTTTTCCTTCATACTTCTCCATTTTGTTGAACAATAAAAATTATTCTTCTGTGTTTAATCATAAATTTGAGTAATGTAGAGCTTGATGCGTGTTCATTAAAAAGAAAGAAACAAACAGAACTAAACCAAACCACATTGCTTGGCCCGTTGGGAAGTTTTACATATATGACATTATGTAATTTCTCTAACAAATTTATTTTCTGTTCTAAAACAGAAGACCAAAAGACTTAGAGATAAGTTATCTGACAGACAGCCTAAAGCAAGAGGAATTACACAGCACAGGAAGAGAGAAGGGAGAAAAGGCCTTTAGAAAACTCTCCTGCATGCTTCAGGAAACAGAGTTTGTGGGAAATACAGTGGGGGAGCAGGTGGAAAAACAGTAATCAGTGAAAAGATGAAAGCCTAATAACTGACTCGACACAGTTCATTAAAACTTGGCTGAGTGTTCTGTGCAAAGATCTACTGGACGGAGAGGAGGCTGGAACACAACTTCACAGAATACAAAGTATGCATCGTTTCTTTACCAGGTAGTTGCACAACTATTTATTTGAAAGCGAAACAGCAGACCAGACAAAAGAAAATGAGTAAGTGCTGCATTGCCTCAGACCCTTCTTGAGCACTTCAACGGAATTTATGAAAAGGCAATCTAAAAACGCGCAATCTGCAATAAACTTCCCTTCTCCCAAAATTGTTTTCCAGTAATTTCTGCACTTTATTTCTCTTTGGAGAAATCTGATATAACACAGCAAGCACTATTTAAAGAAGCACAGAAATCTGACTTCCCATCCAAACTCAGTTCCCTGTAAAAAGTGTATGAGTCCAAGATTTCTTCCTGCAATATCAGAAAATTCCTCCTTGTGTTGTAAAAGTTAACAAACATCAACAAGCATTTACAGAACAGAGTTTGAGGTACTGTGGGGGTTTACACAAGCAGCAGAAATACGAACTGGATAGCCCTTTACTGAAAAGTAATTTTTTAACTAATCTGACAAAGCAGCGTGTTTAAAAGGACCTCTTTCCCTGACCCATAAATAAAGTGGAAAAAAAGGCTATTTATTGCTCGGTCTAAACTATATCAGCCTTGACAAATCTGGTTTACTTGCAATATGATTTTTAGGGTCTTTTCCACTTTTCCAAGCTAAACGATTCTATGATCTCCACAACTCTACAATAAAAAAAACATACAAAAAAGCAAGCCAAGCAGTCCATAAGCTACCACAATCACACATTTCTTTTTTCTCCAACTAGTTTCAATTCTGAAGTAGACACATCAAATCAGCATCGGGAAAGGAGGGCTCTATAGCCATGTTTTGAAAAGTTGTATGATCACAGAACAAATTACTTCAAAGCTCAGGAGTTTTGATTAAAAACTACTACATGGCTAAAACAACAAATAACCCCAAAAGTTTGCAGGGAACTCTAAAACAAAACAGCACACAGAAAATTTCACCAGTCCCTTCTACCTGACAGCCAACAACGCAATTATGTTCCTCTCATATTTTCTGCATCATTTAAAACCAGAACTGTAGCAACTCTAAACTCTCCATCGCCAAATAACAGACCTGACAAAGTGGGAAGCACCGCTGCTTACACAGTTGTGTTACTGCCCATCATGCTCACTGCGGACTAGTAACTCAGTACTAACGCCTGTCTTTTCAGAACTTCAGATCTGACGTTGATAATTAACAAGCATTAGCAGGGCCTCAATTGCATTAAAACTTAACAGATCCAATAGATTATGTTTCCTGTGATTAAGTTGAAATGAAGTTATGAAAGTTGTCAGACGAAAATCAACTGTTTATAAAAGGCATCTTAATCTCAGTCCCAAGAACTCTGTTTTAGTTGGACAGTAGCAGCACAAAACACGTTAGAAACATCTTCACATGTGACATACTCAATTGATGGCTTTCCTCCTTTCAGGAAAAGGATTCTACAGCGCACTGCTGTAACATACGATTTGTGAAGACTGTTATTTCAAGCAACCGTCTGAACCTCATGTGAACGATCACTGAGTTCGTTGAGCAAAACTACCCCAGAGCCCAAGCTCTTTAGGAACTGAGCCATTTGCGAGGCCTGCTAATAGAGATGCAGAAGCGCAGCTGGCAGCGCCAGGGGACTGGGGACAGTAACGAGCTTTCAGTCCGCAGGGCACTGCTACATGAGAAGATGATTTTCCCCGTGCGAGGGGAAGGAGGTTACCGGCAGCCACAGGAGCTACATTTGAACTGCATTCGGTGCTTCACGCGGCCGGTTTCCAACGTTGGCGTGCGGGCGCGGGCGGGCCCGGGGTGCGCGCACGGCAACGGCAACAGCCGCCCGTGGCTCCGGAGCCCCCGCCCGCGCTGCCCGGCTCCACGGGGCCGTGCTGGCGGCCCGAC
>VZRN01006818.1:5924193-5975984 GCA_013397935.1 Dasyornis broadbenti
GGCGGCGGCCCCGCCCCGCGGGCGCTGCGCGGGGGCGGACGGGCGCGGGGGGGCGCGGGAGCCGCCGAAGCGAGCCGGGGGTGATGCTCCGGTGCTGCCGAAAGAAATCGCCTTTCTTCCAAGCGGCGCTCTTCCTTCCGGGAGGAGCCGTGAGCTGCGCAGGCTGCGCGGAAAAGCGCGGTCATGGCACGGCAGCGCCGTATCGGTCACCCTGCGTGACTTAGGCAGCGGAAAAGTAGTAACAATGGAAATAAAATGCGGTGTGAAGCATGCCCGAAAAACTCGGAGACGTGGTCTCACATGAACATCACAACAACCGCATAGCTTGCTTTCTTTTTTCTCCACTTCAAAATGTGACTTCTCAGAATCACAGAATCAATTAGGTAGGAAAAGACCTCTGAGATCATCGAGTCCAACCTGTGACCCAACACCACCGTGTCAACTAGACATGGCACTCAGTGCCACATCCAGTCTTTCCTTAAACACATCCAGGGACGAACAGTGACACCACCACCTCCCTGGGCAGCCCAGTCCCATGTCTAATCACCCTTTCTATGACCGTTCTTCCTCATGTCCAACTTAAACCTTCCCTGGCACAGCTTGAGGCTGTGTCCTCTTGTCTTGTTGCTGGCTGTCTGGGAGAAGAGATCAACCCTCACCTGGCTAAACCTTCCTTAAAGGGAATTGTGGAGAGTAATAGAGTTAGACCTGAGCCTCTTCTTCTCCTTGGTAATAAGAACCACCATGAACAACTTACATATATTACTGTATTTCAAGTAACATCAGCGTGCACCTCAGGTTGTTATCGCCTGCCAGTTGACAGTGTTCGAAACAGTTGCAAAATGCTGAGCATCTGCACATACTTCAAGGGAAAGTACTGTCAGTACATTCAGAAGATATCTGGCACCTTCAGCACTGACCCCCAACTAATAGTGCAGAAAAGCTGACAAAGGATTGATGTTTCCAATTCCAAAAATAAGTTTTTTTGCTCTGTCCAATTTTCATAAAATCATCTTCTATATCTCAATTATGTAGCAGTGTCACTAGGTGTCCATTATCTTGGGCTAATGTTCCACTCACAATCTTTTCATTCTGTTCCTTGAAATCAGAGTTAATTAAAAGGCTGAATAGTCTTTCCTCGGTACTTTTTAATTCTTCTGTAGAGAGATATGTATATAATTTCTGACTGTTGGAGATTGCTTTGTCTTCTCAGCAATGAGGTATAAAATGTTGAATAATACAGAGAACATCTCTAATGATGAAAACAAAACTGAAGTTTCTTTGTACAAAGCTTTTTATAATTAAACAATACTTCTTCCCAAAGGAGGGTTCTGGAATGAGATAATTCACTCTGACAAGAGCTACTCACACAGGCTTTTTTTACTGCGGAGCTTTAATTCACAAGGGTGGTTGTAGTCTACAGAATAGACTGAGTCTGGCTTTGGGAAGCAGTCCTGCGCATGTGTGCAATTCATGACTCATTTGTGCCTTGCCTTGTGACAGAGCAATGCTTTAAAAGCTATTTTCAAGGACACCATATTTCACACTTTCACACTTTGAGAGCTCCATAAGAAACATGGAGTTCAAGTCGTGCTAAAAACTCATGGAGGGATCAGAGTTTCAGATATGAAAACTATGCGATAACCAGGCTGTTGTGTGCAGCTGGTAATTAGTTCACTGAGTGACTATGCCAGGTGAATCCACACTATGCTTTTTGCTTCTCCTGGAGGGCACTGGCAAACTCTTGTTACTTATTCCTGAGAGTGCTTTCCTGGCTTTACAGAGCTCTAGTATTTTTGTCTGTGATAGAAGGGGGAGGCTGGCAGCACAGCAAAGCAGCAAGAGTTTATAGAGAGCTCAGGCCTCTGCTTACAGGGCTTACACTGAATCCTACACATGCTGATGCTTTCATGGGTTGCACAACACTGAATTATGTCTCAGGTCTTTTACATTAAAAAACCTCTTAGAGGGAAAGTGGGGGTGAAATGCCCATAAAGTATCATGGTTTCAGATTGGAGAACACAGAGAACTGACAAGTAGTGAGAAATTGCACCTCACTCAGTAGGACTGTCAGGTGGGAAAAACCTGTCACCACAAATACATGGCATCATAGAATGGTTTGGGTTGGAAGGGACCTTTAAAGGTCATCTAGTCCAAACCCCTGCCAAGTGCAGGGATACTTCCACCTAGACCAAGGTGGTCAGAGCCCCATCCAACCTGGCCTTGAATGTTTACAGGAATGAGCCACCTCTCTGGACAACCTGTTCCAATATTTCAACACCCTTCATTGTAAGGCATTTCTTCCTTATATCTGGTCTGATTCTGCCCTCCTTCATTGTAAATCCATTCCTCTTTATCCTGTCACTACATGCTCTTCTAAAAAGTCTTTTCCCAGCTTTCCTGGAGGTCCTCTTTAGGTACTGGAAGGTGCCATAAGGTCTCCCTGGAGCTTTCTCTTCTCCATGCTGAACAGCCCCAGCTCTCATAGCCTCATAAGAGATGTGCTCCATGCCTCTCATCCTCTTCATGGCCTTCCTCTGGACCTTTTTCAACCAGTTTGATCCTTCTTATGTTGGGGATCCCAGAGCTAGATACTCTGGACTAGGGGAAGCATTTGTCTGTACTATATACATCTGTGACCAGGAATAAATCAACAGGAAGCCCACAGCTAACAGAATAAAAGAATTATCTGTTTTTTCCCCCGTAGAAACACCACAACTACCAATCATGTTAATAGGAGGGTCAGAAAAAGGATTTGAAAACTGCTCCATGATAGGGGAGAAGCTCTGTTCCATCTTTGACATAGGTTTTTAATTAGGGCATATTCCAACCCATTGAAAATAGCAAGGATTCAAGTAACTTAAAGGGGGATCTGATGTTTGAAGTTGTCAGGGAATGGCAAGGATAGGACTGCTCCCTAAGGGAAAGGTGAGTGGGGAGCCAACATTGGTAACATACCTGTCACCATCCAGGTCCCACTCTCACATTCAGTTGAGCCAGACACACCTAGAGACAGCCACAGCCAGCCAGAAGACCAGATCATAAGGCACTATCACAGTGAACAGAGGGATCCAAGGTGAAGCCAGGAGAAAAATCCCTCAGTTGTGGTTAGGATGAGGTCCAGCAACCACCAAGGCAATGAGACTGGGCTGATGTCAAGCCCAGAAGTCAGTCCACAGGTTGCAGCTTGGATCAAGAATTACTATGGCACAGACTTAGAACTCTTCTAACACAGCTCAAGTAAGGACTGAGGGCCCAGGGCTGTGCTTTAATAGAGCTCTTGGGCCTACGGGTGCAAGTAAAAGCTGCAGATGAGGCTGCTTAGAGCCATTAAGCCTTATTAGTGCACTCAGGACCACAACGAGTTCATCTTGTCCCTTTTTTCCTTACAGGATAAAACTTGCAATTATATATAGAAGCAAGCTTTTCACTTCAGCTATCTACAGCTGCTCCTTCCTGACTCAACTCTTACAAAGGGAGGGGTGAAATGGGATAGAAAAGCTGTGTGCTAGACATGGAGCTGAGCCACAGGAAGAACAACTTCCACGTGGAGTGTGGGAGCTTCTGACAGTGCCACCATCTCAGGGTTACTTTCCAAGTGCATCTGTTCTCAGAAAACAAGATAAAATACTTCAGTATTGAAGGTGAGCAACAAAAAGGCAGAGTGTTTTGTTTTGTGGTTGTGCGTATCTTTGATTGTGATATACACATGATTAGGGCTGGTGGATGCTATAGGAACACAAACAAGCTCTGTTCAGAAAGAAGATAAGAAAATTGGCATTATTCTCAGATAACATACTTGCAGAGTCACTAGAGGATATTCATTGTAATCCTGCTGGGTGTTGTCTTATTATCTAGTGTAAACACATGCCACAGGGGGCTTTGCTGGTAAAGGGAAACAGAGAAAGACTAAAAGCAACAGCAAACTCTGAAGTGAGAATTCTGTAGTCCTGGCAAGGGAGAGTTCTGCACACACTCCCTTTATTTTTTGGTTTCTCTGAAGAGTATAGTAGTTTCCTGCTACATCTACAGGCACAGAGAGCTCTGACAATAAGGGGGAAAGTAACGAAATAAGAAGAAGAAGTAGAAATATTGTATTAAAAACATTAAGGGGAAAAATACAGTAGTTTTGTGTTTTCAGGGACGCTGTCCTTTTCTTTCTCTCCCTGGAAGTTTCAGCTTCCAACATCTGTCAAAGAGAATAGAGGCTTTTGTTCTCAGCTTAAAAAAACCCCACATTTTTAGTGAAAGTTAAAATTGAGACCTTTGTTCTAATTAACAAAATGTGGTTTTAATTAAAAAGCAGCTGGGGTTTGGCAGAGACACAAAAAACTTCTTCAGTAAATGCTCACCTAAAGTGGTTTTAGCCCGTTGTGATGGAAAGAAGCTCACTTTTGGGTCCCTCCTCTGTCGGAGAACCTTAGCGCTGTTGGTAGAGCCATCAGCTCTGTGCCCTCGGAGCTCTTGTGGCCTCACTGCACGGCTTCATGTTTTGGAGCAATTATCTGCATTCTGACATTAGTGAAATTAGAATTTAAATAAAGTTAGAAAGGATTATTGTTGAGTGGGAAGTACATTGTACATGGTAGGAAACAATATTTAGTAGTAGCCTTTCTGTCATTGAGTTTGGTAATGTACCGCTGTTTTAGAGGAAATGTTTTGAAGCCTTAAAACTACTGACATTGCTAATGACTTGAGTCTCTAAAGTAAAGTCAGCATGTTTATGCTAATTAAAAAGGAGATGAAAATATTTCCACTTTGATTCTAAAAGCTGTATGGCAGGTATCTGAAATATTTCTTACTTACAGTAGAGTGATTCTCACTGTCTTCAGTTTCTTCACAGTTAAGAATGCCCTCCTTAGGAAATTACTTTTGCTGCAGTAATCCTTCATTTACCCCAGTCATTCATGGGACTAACATAAAAGAAATCAAACTTAGTTTTCCACTGTTAGATCACATTTTTATTTTATTAGATGCAGAACTACTCATTCTGTCACAGACCTTGGCACTGCAGAATGTTCCTCCTTCCTTTAGATCTAAGCTTTTCTCTGTGAGATATGTCAGTCCTGATCTTCTGCATTATATTTAGTTTTTTAGGACATGATGTTACAGGATTTTTAATTCAACTCAGGCATTTTTCAAGTACCCGCATATTTTTATTCTTTTGCATCACCAGTTCAAGTATTCTTAGCCCTGATGTGGTTTGTCATTTCTGCAGCTTCCAGTATGCTCTTGTCTGACAAGTCCTCTTTAAATATCTGCTGTATCAGCTCCTCTTCTGTCTTGGAGAAGCTCCTTCTCCCCATATGTCTGTTTTTAGCCTCCAGCTTTCATGGAGAGAACTTCACATTTCTCATGTACAGTGAACTGAGCTTGATAGGATTATATTTAGCTGTATCAGTAGGATTTTAATCCAATAATCCTGTTGAGAGGGAGTTCTTCCAGCAAGGAGACCTAATGCACCTGTCTCACCTGCCCGCTTAGCTTACACACCTTTGCAGTCAGTTTTCTCAGAACTCTTTGTATTAGTTTTGGTGTTGTGAAGAAATAGAAAACAACGATCATCAACTCTTGCACTAAATGGTAAAGGTGAAGGATGTGAAATACTCACATTGTGCAAAATGTCAGTTCTTTCTGCCGACTGCAGGGAAGTAGTGAATGTATTCCTTAATTTGCTTTTTTTACATGTGCAGCTTTTGTTTTCCCTATTAAAGTCTCTTTATCTCAACCCACAAGTTCTCTCATTTTCACCTTTGGGATTCTCTCCCCATCCCACGGAGAGGGATGTGGGGGTGTGTGAGTGAGCAGCTGCACGGGGCCAAGATGCTGGCTGGGGCTAACCCATTGGCACAATTCCTTTACCACATGCCAATTTTTCAGGAAGGAAGGAAGACATGCACACATTAAAATCAGGATGCTCCAGGTTGAGCCTTCTTTTCTAGAATTTCTTGCTGATATGTTGTGTTTTCCTCAGTTATAGAATGGAAGAAAATATACCTCAAGTCATAAACCTGTCTTTCAAAAGGACAGAGCCTACTTGTTCAGGGAGGAAGGGACCTCCATAGTTGTGAGGCTTCTTTCTGGTGCCTTGTGAAATCAGTGGGCGATATCTGCTGGTCCCTCCATAACAGGCTTTTATCAAGGCTTTCTTCCCAGTTGCCTTTTGTGAGTCTTTTTGTTCCTGGGGATGATTCTTTCACCTTTTTTNTGGGGGTGTTTTTTTCTCTTTTTTTTTTTTTTTTTTTTTCCTCCCCCGATAACTGTCTTCTACAATGCATGCAATACCATTCTATAGCCTAAATTTGGAAAAAGAAAGTTCATTTAATTCAGAGTGAGTCCAGGCCTTCCCTTTTCTCAGACCTATTTTGGGTTGCTGGCTAAGCAAGCCCATTCAGCTGGACCATGACAGGTATGAACATGGTCCCCCTGTGCACAGCTGTCGAGATCAATGCCTCAGTTGCAGCAACAACTGCAATTGGTTCTTAGCAGATGCTGTCTTCCTCTAAGCCTCCCTCCCGACCCTTGTCTGCCAGCTTGATTCATACCCTGAATGTATCTACCCCTTTATGTCTTTCTATTGTATGTCCTTAATGCATAATCCACCAAACAAGTTCTATTTCCAGGCCTCATCTTAACCTTAAGTGGTGTTGATCATGTCTCAGTTCCTTCATTTTCTTGGCAGATAGCTAAATTCACTTAGCTTGTAAATGCTCGGTCTCTAGCACGTCATTACTGAAAACAAAACTTATATATTCACTGCTCAGGGTGGTTATATAGGCAGTGCTTGGGGGATTTTGTCAAAGAAAGTGTGCTGTCACATTTGATTTCCTCTCACAGACAAACGTTCATTAATTCAGTGTAAAGTACAGACATCTCTCAGAGTCTTGTTTGGATTTTTATTTAGCAGTAGGGCAATTGAATCAAGACTCCATCCACCTCTGCAAATGTGTGTTGTGATTACATGGTCTCCAGCCTGTCAGAAGCTTATGAAACATTTTCTAATCAGAGAAAGGCAACTTAGGCAATTTTCTCTATTTCAGCTCTTGTACCACACAGCTCCTGTGTTATCTGACACACTGTTTATATCACAAGAAAGCCTGATGCAGAGAAAACTGTGTAAAAGTAACACACCCTATGTGGTTTTAGGTCTTTTCCATGTCATGCAATCCTATTTTGCATTCTTTATCATGTTTTGCTTGTCTTTTTCATATGTTAAAGGCCAGTGTCTCACATCTGGTCCTTGACAGGCTGATCTTGATATGCTGAGAGCTATGTTTATAGCTGTAAACATCACAAATGAAATATGATGTGTGTGCTCACCACTGCCCCAGCTACAGGAAACTTCTTGTCATTCCTCTCTGCTTGTAACCTTGCTGTCTGCAAATCTAGTTGGAAGTTGCCTAGATGGCTCTGCATTTCTGTCTCATGAAATATCTGAGCTGTCTTTTCCTTTTAGGTTTGATTTGTGTGTGTACAGTTGTCATGAAACTTGTCCATGAGCAACAGCCTGAGTCCTGAGCCCTTTATTTATTTGCAGAAGAGAATATACATTATCAAGGGTGAGGGAAATTCTAGAGGCCTGTGAGATGGAAATCATAGTGGCCACTTTTGAAAGGATGGAAGGGGAGATGAAAACAACCAAGGAAAATACACTTAGCCCCTTCTCCCTTCCTAGAAATAGTGCAGGATAAGTTATCTATGTGTAACCACTGGAAGACAAGGTAATGAGCAACAGCTGGCATTAATAAATCAGAACAAATCATATAGAATTACACTGATTTTCTCTACCTCAGGAATTTTCTGAATGGAAGGAAGTCAAAGTGATATATTTTAAATTTGGTAATACCTTAGTAAGTACAAAGATACAGTCTACATTCAGCAACTGTAAAGTGGGAATATAAGCTACAGTTAATTTTTATTTTCTGGTTTGAGAAACAGAAAACTTGACAGTGGCTCCTGTGGGTTTTACAAAATGGGTAAAGTTAATGTAATAGTATCATTAATCCCATATACTTTATTGAAATAAATGTGAAAGTTCTCTGCTAATGATACTTATGCTGCTTTTTCCACTATTTTTGGCTGTGTAAAGGCAACTTCATTAAATCCAGCCAATGCACAGCATTTATTTGCTGAAGGAAAGCATTCACACATTTTCAGTTTTATTCAATAACCATGAACACATATGAGTGAAAAAAACACTGCAATTGGACACTTTATTACATTATTCTCCAGTGTGTATTTCTGACCTGATTCTGCAGTGTGGTACTTTTACACCACAGAAATGAATGTCCCTCTTTCAAGTGAGTTTCACCAGTGGGAATGGGTGTAGATTCAAGCTTATTTCCTCCTGAAAACTGAAAAACATGATTTCAAGGTCTGGTTTTTTTTGTTTTTTTTCTTTAATGGAAGTTTTGACTTGGCAAATAGCTCCATTAAATAAGCCTCATAACTAAAAATGGCTGAGCTTGAACCTAGATGATTACTTCTAATAAATTGTAGTGATTCTGAATTCCATCCTGCCTTCATGGGTAGGGTTCTGTTAAGTCAATGGAGCGTTCATTACAGTACAACTGCGAGTATGACTAAAACCACCTGCTCCTTCCCCAGCAGCCCTCAGAAAAGCACTGCTTGTTAGGAGAATGTGTTCTGAGCTGCTGCACTTCATACTAAAGATACAACTGTGAAGTTCAGAATAAAAAAACAAACAGCAGAGGGAGGCATACAAATAGGAACAGGAGAAGAAATGTGGACATGAGACCTGAAAGCAAATGAGATGAAAAGAGCGAGCGTGCGGTGCAGCGGGACAGTGACGGGCAGGGCTGCACAACTGGGAGGTAGGGAGGGTAACTGCTGGTAGGTGCCCAGCCTGGGAGCCTCTGAGAAACCAGCCCCTTGCTAGGATTAATAAAAAAGCAGGGGAGGCAATTTTGAATTTCCTGGAATTGCAAGGAGGGTGGATAACCGAGTTTAGGGCTTTTTTTCTCTCTGTCCTGTTACAGGTGAAACACTCTCAACTTGAGGAATTTTTACTTTATTTACTCCCAGTTAGCACCAACTACTGATCACTGATTCAGGTATTGGGTGGAAAAAAAGAGAGAACATAATTAAATGATTAAAGAAACACCTTTCCTTCCTCAGGCTCTGCTTTGGCCAAACACCTCTCCTGCTTCCCTCCTAGTGTCCTGCACAGTCACCCCAGGGGGAGGGAGTGGTTGATTGTGTGATGACTGCTCTCTGCCACTTTCCTCTCTACAGCTCCTTCCCTTCGGGCCTCTCTGGGGCTGCATGTCCCCAACATTTTACATGACATCCCCAACTGTAACAGAGGTCTTGAACACCTTTTCTTTCCCGTAAATCCATGGTTTTCTCTGACACTGCAAAAACGGCTAGGTAGGCCATAGAATTGTTAATACCACTGGTCATATGCATGCAAAAAAAATCTAAAAAGAAAATGTTGCTTTTAAACAATTTTAAACAGAAAAATTCTAAAATGCTACTGATTAAATCCAAACCAAACCTAGGTGCAATTGCATGTTTTTGCCTCTAAATACGCTCCTCTGTCTTCCATCAGACACAACTTTTGTGTCTATTAAAAGCAGCCATCAGCCTATTGGTGATGGGGTAGAGACTGTCTCTTACTAAACCTTTCTGCAACATATGGCTCCATGTGGTGAAAACCAAAAACGAGGCAAAATCCTTCCAGGCACCCCATTCCTGCTAGTGCAAACACTTGTGAACAAAAATGTAATCAAGTGCTAGCTAAGTTATTTTTGTCCCCAGAAGTGTATGTTTTTTCTTGAAAAAGAGAGAAAGTTCTCACATACTTGTTTTTTTCTATCTTTGCAAATCATGTACTGCTGCAAACATTAGTTGTGATACCAGTCTGTGAGGATGGTGATGGGTTGTGAAAATGCCTTGCCTTCTTAAGCAATCTTAATCTAAAACCTCAGAGGCACAAAGCTTTTTCCTTCTATTGCTGTGTTTGCAGAGACTTTAGGTGAAGGACAGTCTCAGAAATTTGTTTCCCAAGAGTGTGTTCTTGGCGTGGTATTCAAGGTTTAGTGCAGATTTTTTTTTTTTCCCCTTTGCTAAGTCGGTATCTTAATACCACAATGCTTTAATGCCACAATATCTTAATGCCACGGTGTTTGTATTTTCTCATTTCCTCAATGTCAGGACTGTCTCAGCTTGCTCAGATTTTTTTGAGAATATTTGTCTGCATTAATGAAGATGTGTTTTACCTCTGGGCCCTCCCTTTGTGTTTTGAATCATGAGACAAATTATCTCTCTGATAAATTTCCCATTTGTTTCAGTGTTTTCCAGCCTGTAGTTTTCAAGAGCCATAGGGATACACTGCAATACCCCTCTTCTGGTTTGAGTCCCAAACATGATAGTACTTACCCAGATCCATGAGCTAGTAGGGGCTGACAGATAATAAAAAGATGTTGCCAAAACTTTCCATCCAGAAGTGCTAAAATAGGAGCCCTGTCAAACTTCTGAATAAATTCCATGGGGCCAGGATTTCACCCTTATCTGAAAGCCATGGGATTTTTCCTTCATGGTCAGTGTCTGACTACAGTAGATAGACCTGACCCTGAACTCCAAGTCTAAACAACTAAGTCAAATGTTTTGGTACAGTGTAAGCCTTGTCTGAATTACTCCAATTTGGACCCATCTCTACTACGCATAGGAAAAACAGTTTTGAAACACATGCTCTCTATGTCCCAAAACATGGGCTGGTGGCCATTCAAAAGCAATATGCATTGTATTTCACTGTAGAGTGCATTTACATGTTAATAGCAATATAATAATATAGAAATAGCCTCACAATATCTCTAAGAGCTAAATAAAGTATCCTCTTTTCTTCATAGATTGAAATATTGAAGTAGAAAGTGAAAGGATTTGACCCAAGTTCCAAAGAATAAGCATGTCAGAATTTATGACTGTTTCTCAAACAGAGGAAAACTTTACCCTGAAAAGGCTGTTATGTCTGTGAGTGATACCTTGGGGTACCTTCAGTAGGAGCTTCCTTCCTCAGCAAGACTGAGGTAAGCTACTCTTTGCAGGGAGCTCAAAATCTTCCTTACAACTGATTTGAGCACACTTCCACTATAGTTCACAGCTGCTTGTGTACTGAAGGCTTCTCTTGCTGGTCTCAAGCCCAAATATAATGAATGGACTGTAGGATCCGTGTATAAAGCTGCAGATGGCTCCTATAAGCACTCTCACTTATCCTCTGTGCCCGACAATGCATAAATCACTAGCACCATCTGCCTACTGTTTCTTTCAGCATCTTGGGCATTTTAACTCATTAGGAGGTGGCAGGGAAACTCATCTCACACAAAGGGTTTGCCAAAAAGCACAAGAATTTCAACCCTCAGGAAGACCAAGGCCTCATCATTTTGCTAGCACTGTGTTGCAGGAAGAAATGCCTGCTTCATTTTGTACTTTTATTGAGATAGGGAATGGGCTATTCTAAAGCCTGGGGTATCAATCAGGAAATCCTCATTCCCTGTTTCTCTGTGCTTTACAGTGAGAGAGAGAGTGATGATGGGTTCATATCCTGGCAAGTCTCACCATCATTCTGTTTGGCCTGGAGTCACTTGCAGTCACCCCTGTGCTTGCCTGCTTCCTATAAATAACGTAGAGTCAGAAAAAAGGAATTCACAGCTTCTTACTCTGCTGGCAACAGGAAGCTATTTTCATGAATCTTGTTAAGTATTTTGGGCGTTGGCTTGGATTTCTACAATCGTGTCTATAATAAATCACATTAAAAGAAGATTAGTTGTGCTACATGTTGGGTTTTGTTTGAGGAGGTTTTTACTTGAGAGGATGAACAGGGGGAAAGACACTAGCTGAGGGAAATATTCAAAATTATCTCAGCTACAGGGAAAAAAATAGGGTGAACAGAAACCCTTAGGGTGTGTGAGGAAAAGAACTTGTAGGTGAGAAGAAGACATATGTAGCTGGAGTGAGACTAAACTAAGAGGCTGTGGGAGACAGGGACTCTAAACTGCTGATTTGGTGATGGTGGGCTCAGGTGAGAATTCTCATTTCTACTGATGGGTGCAGGGTTTTTTTTTTTCTAATTAAAAGTATTTACAAATTTTTCATGATGGTGGCTTTCTTAACGTGGTTTGGAAATGGAATGAACATTTCCAGTTTCTGAATGTTCTTAGTAGCATGTCACCTTTAAAATAATCCCTGGTTTGGTCTCTGAAGGCACCTATTGTTTACTCACTGCTGCTCACTGCTTATCCCCAGTGCGGGTACATTCCCTGTGCTGTGTTCAGGCAGCAGCCCTGATCCAAACGAGTGATTGTGCTGGGTGAGGACTGCATGTGGCCAGGCACTGAAACAAGCCAGCAAAGGCACCTTTCTCTTGCTTGTTTCCTGGCTCTGACTGTGTTTCACAAATGCTAGTGTTCCTCTAATGCCAGATGTGTGGCCCTGCATGCATAAACCTGTGTGATATTGAGATTCCTAGTGGTCTAACCAGCAAGAGTGATCCAACAGCTATAAAACAAGGATATGGTCAGTCATTTCACTCACAGACCTATGAGAAAGAATGCATTTTTCTCTAACCTTAGTTTCCAGAATGATGGAAGCATTAGAATGGATTCCTCAAAAGAGTTTTTTGGCTGTTTTGAGCACTATCCAGTAATATATTTCAAGTCTTATCCAAATACAGAAGTCAAATTCAGACACTTTTAGAAATCGTTTAATTATACCAGTGCAGGTCAATATGTAGATAGCCCTAAGTTGTTTTATGTTGATTTTTATCGAGTTGGTTAGTCAAATAAATAGCAATCTGTGTGGGTGTCTGTATGGAGTGTTACAGACACCCCTATTTGGCTGGAGTAATAGAGGCGTGTCTGCAAGCAAGATTTTAGTGTGAATTTTCTATCCTCACTTAATTGTCATAAGAATTAGCTGTTCTGCTTCTTGCAGTTTTTTATTTCTACATCTTTCCTGTATCTTCTTGCATATATGCATTTTAAATTATTTACAGTGTTTCTTTCTGATACTCCCTGAGAAAATCTACGGTGTTCTTGTTTAGAATACCTTATGCCCATCAAGGGACTTATTTTGGTGCAAGCTATTTTTCTAGCATTTTGGTTTTCATTTCTGTATGTGCCTTTAGATCAGAAGAAACTCCTCCTGTTTGAATGTAAAGCATCAAGAGACTCCAGCATTATATTCTTATCTAGTTGTACAATGAAAAGAAATTCTAATCTGCAGCAGTATCTTATAAAAAGGAAAATTTCCTGCCTGACACCCAATGCATTTTGGTCAGGCAGAAGTTTTGTGGTAACTGCTGGATTGCTGCAAATGCATGGAATAAAAATCAGTGGGAGGCACATCTTGCAACTACCACTCCAGGCTGTAACTCTGTAATAAAATCTCCCAGAGCCCTCATTCCCTGTCAGCACTTGCTTAACTTCCATTTTGCAGAGAATTCCTTGGAACTCAATGATCTGCCAGAGTTAGATTATTCCATCTTTGGATACACTGCAAAATGCATATTTTTCTTTGATTTTTTTTTCTGCAGCTGTCCAGGAAGGAACAAGCAGTAGGCTGGATGGATTCTCACCTTTTCAAAGAAAGTATTTTGGATTGTTAGACAAAGGTCCTTTTATATGATTCTGTATATTATTCTAGGTATAAGATGCACAGAATGCAGAGTGAAACCTACTGTTTTTAATTTGTGCACTTGAAGAGAGAAATAATATATGAGATCAAAGATACTTTAGCTGCCTTCCTGGGTTCTTTTTGTCTTTTTTGTTTACTGTTTCATAATGCAATCAGCTATATATTAGGCTATAAATCATTCTGTTTCTTTTGATGTTACTGCAGATGACTAAAGCAGAATAACCATGTTCAAAATAGGGGTCACATTGCTTTTGGTTTTCTTGCTTTACACATGGTAAAAAGAATAATATTTTTCAAACCTGTGACTTGCAGAGTTATGGAAGAGTTTGACTCTTAGATTGTATATGATTATCAATAGTGTTTAAAAACTGGTGTCTAGGTAGGTATATGTTGGGCATTGGGGTTACATTTTGGGCTTAACTAGTCAAAGGAAGAACAGAGGAAAAGACTTTTCTACCTGGCTAGCTTCCTGCTGGTTTTTGTTGTGCTCTATCATAGGATAAAAGCTAGGGTTACCTGCAAGAGAAATACCGCTAGTATTCACATGGGTGAAAGGGTAGGTAAAGTTGCAATGTCTGTGATGCAGCTGAGCTCTGTGTGACCCCAGCAGACCCATCCAAGACTGCATTCCTGGTGTCTTTGCTCCTAGGCTTGCTGCAGGAGTCAGGATGGTGCTGCTGGAGAAGTAGCATAGAAGAGGGCCACAGGTGTTGCTCTGACTCCAACCAGTGCATCCGTCAAAGCCTTGGCAGATGGAGCCAGGATGCAAGATCGAGCTTGTTGGGCATGCATGCATGCTTGCTTCGGAGAGCTGGTGTCCTGTGTTTAATTCTTTGTTAGGGCATCAACACCGTGTGGTAGGAATGGCAAATATGCCAGTCTTCTGTCTTCTCTAACAGACAGAGGTCTGCAATTGAATGCACTCACATAGACATGCACAATGTGTTTGTCCTTCAGATAATTTGAATTGTGTGGAAACATACCAGGCTGGCGAGATGGACAAAGAGGAACTGATACCATGCATTAGATACGTAATGGGCACGTGTTCTGTACTGGTTTGGGGTCTTGAAGAAAGTTGTGTGAAAAGAGTCAGAAAGGAATGGATTCTTGGTGAGATATCTTGCTCCCCAAAAGCTGCCAGCCTATGTTAGTCTTCCACGGCATTCCTTTTGCCTCAAAGGACAGGTAGTGCATGGGTCAGCGCTGCTTTTGCTCCGTACTTTAAGAAAAAACGGTGTCAAACCTCACAGCAGGTAATGGAGTTGTTTTTAGTCTTAGATGGCCTCCAAAGTATGAAAAAGTATCTGCTATGCTCAAATGCTTTGCTCAAGTAGCTCAGTTCACATGGAATACTGATCAGGATTTGAAGAGAAATGGCTAAAGCCATTTCTGTTCCCAGACAAAGGCACAGGTAGAATTGTTGGTCTTGATTCCTAGGAATAAGCTGGTGGGAAATTTCAAAGTGATAAGCAATGAGCTGTACTGGATTGGAGTGCTACTGTTTAGTTAATTTGCGTATATTCTGTTCTAGTCAGCATGAAAACTCTGCTTTTCAGAAATGTACTAGATCAAGTCACCTTATACCTCAAGAAGTAATAAACTATGCTGCAGTAGGCTTTTCTCCCCACATGCAGCTTCTAATTAGTACAAATAACGTTAGACTATGTTTGTCTCACTGTGAAACAAGCGGGAATTAAAAAACAGAGTTAACACCAGAGATATTAACACGTGTATGGACACAAAGGACTTAGACAAACTTTTGTGCACACAGGATAATTAAGCCGTCTTAAACTTTAAAGTAAACAAACAAAAAAAAGTGCTGAAACAACAATGGGACGAGAGCACATGATGCAGGAAAAGGTGTAGTTACAGCTGTGGGAAGCAGAGCAGATTTTTCTTCTCTCCAGCAGATGGCAGAATTTTCTCAGCTACAAACCGGCAACAGCAAATTGAATCACCTGAAATCTAATCTCTAAAGAAGCACCATCCAGCTTTTATTGACTTGCAGATCCCTGAAAAATCTGGTGGAGTTCGGAGTTCAATAGACAACAAAATAGATAATCTCTTTTGGCAGAAGAGATGTGAAAGTCACCTGTCAGGACAGCTAGCAACAGTCCATGTAGCTCAGATTTACACTCCAGCTGAATTGTTATGGCTTGTCCATAATATGTCTGGAAGCCCACAGGGTTTTTCCACATGGCTTAGACATGCAGTTTAGGAAGGTCAGACAAGCAAATGTGCCGAGTAGAATGGTAGTAGAAGGATATTCTAGCTTTTGTGACAGCTCTCAACATTTATTTTCAGCCACTGATGAAGGGAAGATACTGGGATAGATAGACCTTTGGTATGACATCATACAGCTACTCTTATGATACTTTGCTGTTACTTACTCTAGTAAATTGTTTAAATAATGTGAGGAAATAATATTTTGCTACAGATGTTTTTTAGTCCTTACTCACCATTATGTGATAAAGGAGCTGCTAGGTAAGGCAGTGACGTTTAAACTCCAGGCATCAATGCATGATTCTCTGTACATCTTTTGGCAAGTCACTCAGAAGTGAGTTTTTCAACTTTCTACCTGAAAACTGAGTGCAATGCTCTCAAGAGATAAGGTTATGTTCTTTGGATGACTTTGTCTTTATTAGGTGTTCAGATACAATGTAGAAGAGTTGGAATGATGACTAGGAAGATGGACTGTAAGCATGAACTCTTGGTTTGAATACATCCTTTTAGCTAAACTTTGAAATAACTCCTGAGAGCTTATCTTCTAGAAAACACTACACTAATGATAACCATTCATTCATGTTTTGTTGTTGAAATTGTTGTTTGAGGGTGTGGAAACTTCTTATAATAGCCCAAGTAGGAAGGGTTTCCTTCCACTGGGAACAGCAAATAGTTATCAGGCACTCATGTAGCTTGTGCCAAAATTGTTTTTTTTTTATTGTGTTGCTTGATTTTTATGATAAATAAATAGAATATTTTTCAGCTACAGAAATATGTGGTCAAATAATTTTTTTCAGAGTCCAATTCTGGCACATTTCTTACCTGATTCGAATTCTTCAAGTCAACCCATTAGAATTGATGGGCAGAGTGCTGTCCCTGCTCTGCTACCAGCTTCTGTCCTGCTCAATTGTAGCCCAGCTGTGAAACCCTGCAATGAAACTTAATGCTTCTGCCTGTGCTTTCTTAATACAAGCAGAATTTTAAATAGATGAGAATTCAAGAACTTTTCCCCCTCTCTTCGGGAAGGTAGTAGGAGAAGATTGAATGCAGTGTGGTTCTGCATTAATTCATACATCCTATTCAAAATCAAGGTCAGTGGAGCAGAGAGAAAGTCACTTTAAAAATCAGCTGTCATATATTTCTTGTTCTTCTAATGAGCCACATTAAATAAGAGTAAGGAAGTACTAATTCACGCCTCCTGATGTGTAGGTTTTATTTATGCTCTTTGGTTTCTGAGTTAACCTTACCATGTATCTTTTGTGCAGGTTTAGAATTTGTGGTTTAGCAGAATTTAAGGTTTGCCATAATACTTCTAGTGGCAGCCTCTGAATAGATAGATAGGAAACCATCTGTCATGGGCATTGTTTACAAGGTGGCCAAATCGCTCCTTCAGCTCAGGATGGCGAGAGACCCTGAATAATTTTGCTGTGGCTTTTACTGTGTTCATTCCCAGCCATCTGCAGTCCCTGGAGCATCATGCATGTCCCCAGAGCTTTTAAACCTATTTTCCATCTGTTGCCTTCCCACCTATCAGCAGTGCTAATATGCCCCAGAAGATTTTGCTGCTCTCACTGACAGCAAGAGCAACATTTGGAGCCTTCTGTTGTGTGCTGGTGCTGCTGGGAGCTGGCAGGCAAGTAGCAGGAATGAACAGCTTCAGAGCCCTGCAGATTAGGGTTAGACTCAGAATTAGACTGTGGTGAAAGCCATGTACTAGTCCTGGGAATTGGGAAGCTCACCTACAACCTTAAGGGTGCTACTGGGACCTGATACCTGAATGTTCAGAGCTGTTCATATGATTCCCCTCACCATGAGTAGCTGGGCAGAGGGCAGAGCCTTGATTCCATTTTGGTGTCCTTGCTGGTCAGACCAACTGAGCCAGCAAATAAAAAGCAATTTACTGCTCTGTGACCTGGGAATAAGGAGAAAGAGGAAGGGTGAAGGTGAATTTGATGTTTCATAGAGAAATTTTTGGTGACTCACAGAAAACAGTACTGGAATGCTCATTCTTGTTTTTCCCCAGGTGCTGTGGTGCATCAATAAACAGTCAAACAGTTATTTCCTGATGCTACTTTTATCTGTAAATGACTGCAGGAATTGGGATATTATGTGATTGTGCTGAAATGATGGGATGGCATCAGGAACCAAATCTCTGAAGAAGAAAGATTCTTTGTGAGCGAGTCTGAGAGGCTGATTAAGTCTAGTGATAGGAAGGAAAGACAGATAAATGGACAGGGAGAGACCCATCCCCAGTTCCAGAAGCCAAAAAGGTGAAAAAGCTAGAGTAGAGCAGAGCAAAAGAGAGCAGAATCGAGTGTGGTTTGGTAGGGAGATATTGTGAACTTTGTGCTGTAGTGATGCAGCAATGAATGTTGCCAATGTAATTTGATTCACCACCATGTTGGGTAATAATCTGACCCTTCATGGTGATCTTCAGAGCCTCTTTTGGGTAAAAGAACATCCAGGTTAGGTGGTGTTATGACCAGCCCCTGAAGGCAAGGGGAACTCAGGTTGCTGTTGATAGATCCTGCTTTTCCTCGGCTGAGGGGTGCAAATCTGGTCCCAGCAAAGCACCCTGCAGCCTCCACAAATGGCTGATTGCTTTGAGTCATTAACCACTAACATTTCAGTCTCTCACAGGCAGTACTTCACTGGAAGGAACCCTTTCATTCAGCTGAACTTAAGAAGAGCAGCTACCAGCACCAGCAAGGCATGGAGACTCTTTTACCACCTTGCTGGTCACACAGAAGTTTCCCCATCCTGGCAGCCTCACTTGACTCCCTGGCATGAGTCAGGGAGTTAAAAGCAAGGTCTCTGCTGCCTTCCTCCTTTAGAGATGGAAGTTGATATTTAGCAGGAGAATGGCCTCATGTCAGGTATATGCTTTTTTCTTGTCTCCTGACAATAGACCATTTTTGAAAAGGTTATAAAGCACTCTGGTAGTTCAGGTAATGTGAGCTCTGGAAAGACTTGTCAGAGTTTGGTACCCATTTTTCCAAAGAATCTGATCTGCAGTAAGCACAGTTCTTGCCCAAGCTGAGACGTAGCAAGTAAGAGCCCTGCAGCTGCTGCTTCTGGCTGATGACGACTTTGTGGTCCTGGATAAAACAGCTGAAAGAAAAGCGTTAGCCTATTTGGGATTTTCAGTGCTCCTTCTACTGCATCAATCCTGGCAGCAACAGGACAAGAACTGGAGTACAGCAAGGAGTTGATGGGGACGTGGAGTATAAAGTGGTGAAAAGCTGCAAGGTGCCTAGAGAGAAGAGTGGAGAAGGGAGTTGTTGGAAGAGGATAGATAGTAGAACCTGTATAAAACTGGATAAGGGATTTGAATGTTTCATGTGCTTTGAGAAAAGAGTCTGGGATTCAAGAAAAATTAGTTTCTCCTAAGGAAAACAAATCACATTGTAACAGCATAAAAGACCAACCATCTATTTTCAAATACGGTGGAAACAAGATTTGCAATAATTAACTAGTAATGGAAATTAGGAAGTGGAGGACACAAGAAAGAGAAGAGAGAGTAACAATAAAATAGGTATTGCTTGAAACATTTGAATACTGAGGGGGCAGAGGGAAGAGAAAAGGAAAGTAACTGAAAATATGTTTATCCATCGTATTTTATGACAGATAAACAAAATAAACATGATGATGAAAGCTGTCATGAAGCTTTACAGACCAGCTTTAAAGCCAGAAACAGCAACTTCCTACACATCTATAAGACTTTACCACATATGTATCTTATACAACTGTTCTTTCTAGAAGAGTTTGTACTCCAGCTTCCTACACTAATTGTTGAAGCACTGTTACGCCTGTGATTTCTTTTATGCTGTTGACAATTTAGAGGAACTGGTAATGTTCATTCATCAACAAAATCATGAAAATTCTACCTTCACTTCTGAGTGTTCCTGGCACTATTAATAAAGGAGGAGAGTTTAATTAACAGGGTACTGGTCGCTTCATTATTTTTCCTTTGTAGAGCTCCTTCAGAAAGACTGAACAGGATTAACCACAGAAATGGAACAGGAGAATAAAAGAATAACAAAGAGAGAAGTGAAAATGGACTTCTTAGCAAATAGCTGTCAAATTAGGTACCATCTTGCACTGTGAGTTACATCAAGAGAAATTTCATCCTTGCTGCCCATCCGTTGGCTACACTGGAGACAGAACAGTACTGAAGAAAATCTTGGCATTACCAAATATATGTGTTTTTTGTAATGAACATCTAAATTAATTGTGGAAGAAAAATGAGATTCTGTTTCTAGTTCTGCTGCTGACTTGACAGAAGGGTACTGTTTATATGGTTAACTTCTGTGCAGGATCACCTTTCTGCACTGGCTTCCGGGCAGCAGGAGTGAGACTTTGTTCCTTGTGTCAGACCCAACTCGTAGGCCAAAAATGTGTTGTCCAGGACTTAAGGACCACAACATTGCCTGGGACTGAAAAAACAGGGATGAATAGAGCTCTCCTTACAGCCCAAAACAGAGTGAGCTTTCCTGTTCTTGTTGTGTACAGCACCTTCTTCTGCAGCCATTATGTTTTGCTTGCTGTTGATAAAAGCCTCTATGAGAAACCACAAATGGGCACACAGCTTCACCACAGAAACTCTGAGTCCTTTTCACTGCTGCTCCTGTGTTTCATCTTTACAAAGCTTGTTTCAGGGGAACACTGTATGGTCTCATTTACTAATGACTCTGAAGCTCTTTTATCTTTGGAGCAAAGGCTTTACAATGACAACTGTAATGTTGCAATCCTATATTAATCTCTGGCTGTCCAGTACAGATGGGACTAGAATTTGTGACTGCTATCCAATTCAATAAAGAGCAATATAGTGTTCTCAGCAGATCCCTGAATGACCTTTCTAGACTTTAAAAAAATGACGTCTCCAAGTTTATTATGCTTTTGCAGCATCATCTTCTACTAACATTTTCTCCTTGACTGGAAACCAATACAAAATTACTCAAATAAAGGAAGCTGTATGGATTTAATAAGCCTAGTCATCCCTGTCTAGCCCATCACCCTGTAATCAGTGTCACATTCAGATTGTAGAATGATGTGAAAATGCTTTTCTTTGTTGTTATTGTTGTTGTTTTTACTTTTAAAATGCTTATTCATTTGTTTTTTATTATGACTGTATATTTTCACTTGGCACTAAATGTCTTGCATCAATTGTAGCATCTACCGTGGACGTAACACCACAGAAACCAGTATAAATCAACCTAATCCACTGGATGATGTTGTTATGCTGCTCTCTAAACAGAGAGATCCCCTTGGTCTTTTTACAAATCTGCATAGGCAAATTTCCTTATGTACCTCCATAGGTTTCCAAGGAGTAGAGAAAAGGTAATACCTTAGCAAAGTAAGCAAGAGGCATGTATCCCTGAAAAGAAGAATTATTTCTAAACCAGCAATTGTCCGCAAGAAGTAGTCAGTAAAGAAAGGCCACAACTTTCAAAAGGATATCTCTGTAGGGCACAGGTTTGTGTGGGCAATAACCAGACCAATAAACAAATGTGACATTGATGGGTAGCTGCCACCCTCCTGACAAAGAGAAGGAGTAATGTATGTTCATTTCAACTTACAGACATACGACTAAAACTGAGATGCACAAGGAAGTGTAAGGTAAGTACAGAAAATCAGTGAAAAAATTAACTATGATCTACAAAAGTGTCTCTCTCAGTAACTTAACTCTTTCTGATTTTTTTTTTGTTTCCATAGACAGATCAAGGATTTAGAGAGCGAGGGTTAAATTAGAAGACGCTTCAAATTGTAGCCTAACAAAAGGACCCATACTTTTCATTCTTTGCTTTACATCTGTGATTCTCAATATGGGGGAGGGGTGAATTATCACCTCCAATGCTCTCATTGTACTTCTGAGTTAATTTTTTGAGCCCTGCAGTCAGCAAATGTGTGTCTGCAGTGTACCACAGGAACCTGCACTTTCCCAAGCAGACCAAGGGAAGCACTCTCTCCTCTGTGTGATGGGGAAAGGGACTGACTACATTAGACTGTGAAGGAAGCCAGAGAATGATTCCAGTAATGTAATGAAGATGTTTGAATTCTCCTAAACAGGAGGGCACTTTTTGGGTCAGAACTGCTGGACAGGGAAATATTAGCGGAAATTGTAAGAAGGTGTCAGGCACTGAGACACTGACGAGGAAAAGTAAATTAGAAGCATGTAATTGGTCCAAGTAAAGTGGCATTGGTTGAAAGTAGGGATAGTCAGAGCAGCTACTGGAGTGAATTTATGCTAGTGATTTGACCCTTTCCACTCATTAAGAAGCGAAACACAAGGCAGAGAACAGCCAAGATGTTGAATAAGACTCCTCATTATTCCAGTCAGTTCAAGCAGGGTAAGGAGCTGGAACATATTCCAGAAGAGTGACAAAGGAAAAGGAATAAGCATGAGAGCAGATGTGCTAAGCTGTTGCCTCCTTTATAAGTGCATTATGTATATATCCACATAATGGAAAAGAAATGTGGGAAGTAGAACAGACTGGGAAGGTTTGAGATGGCTCTCTGCTCTCAGGTGGGCAAGAGTGGCTGTCAGTAGTTGCTGTATGTTAAGAGGGTCTTGCTGCAGTGTTGCATGTGGCAGATGACTAAAGGGCATGAAAATGGCCCCTGATGCCCCAGTTACTAAAGAGTATGCCCTCTTTGATGTACTACTTCCTACTGATCTGGATCCACAAACCTTTATTGCTGGAGCCAGATCCTCAAATCCATGTATGGAAGTTAGCAACTTCTTCTCTCTGCATGATGAGTGAGAAATGGGATGAAAACAAGCCTGTCTGGCTGGTAAGATGGGCTGAGGAAAACACAGCCATGAAGAAAGCATACTGCAGGGGCTGTTCCCAAATTCAGCTCTCCCCTAGTGCCAGGATGGACTCCCTTTTTCTCTCAGGCACCTAGTCTGACTTTTGGGTGCCCTCTGTCCCCACTCTGCCTTTTAGAGGGGCACAGAAGAGAAGGAAATCTGACATTTTCAAGACAAGGAAGAACTTGCACATAGCTTAGTGAGGAGAGAAAGGCAGGGTGGGAAATGGGTTCCCACCTTTGTTCCCAATCAAATCAAATCAAGTTCTCTTTTCATTGGGCTGCAGGTTCATGTTTCCTCTTGCTCTCTGGTTTCCCTGCCTTGGAAATCTTTGCTGTATGCTGGTCCAGCTTTAACAGACAGACTGTATTATCTTTTCTCTTATTTTCTTTGCTGTCAGTATTGCCATAGATAATAGAAAAAGATTTTTACTGTTAGGGTGGGCAGGCATTGGAACAGGTTTCCCAGGGAGGTGCTGAAGTCACCATCCATGGAGGTGTTTAACAGGCCTCTGGATCTGGTGCTGGGTGATGTGGTTTAGCAGTTACAGTGGCAGTGCTGGGTTGATAGTTGGACTTGATGATACTAAAAGTATTTTCCAACCTTGATGATTCTGTGATTGCCTATGGGAACACCAAAACAGAGACTTGAATTGAGTTGCATACATCCAGCTCTGGTGTCCCAGCAACTGAATTGCAAAAACCACTTCACTAGAAATATCCTAAACATTTGAGAAGCTGATTTCACTCTTGCAAAACTTCTGCTGACTCCAGTGCACCCACTTGTACAGACAAAATGGATATTTAAGTTAGTTTTCTTAAAGAGTACATCTGTGGAATTCTAATACACAGGACTGATTTTTTTAAAAACTTGATATCTGACACAGTTAAAATACCACTGAAAATAATAATTTAGTGTTAATAAAGTCATTGAAATACCACCTAATTAGTGAATCCATCTGTATTAGTGCACATTGTTATTTTGATAAGTTGCTCATGACATATGTTCTACCCTCTGCTTGGAAGGAAACACTCCTTCTCTGCATATTTATTTATTTATTTTAGCAGGACCTCTAGTAATAAAATTAGCTGGGCAATGTTTCATGAAGAAGTAACTGCTTTTAAACCAGTTTTCTGTTCTGGTTGTAGAAACTGACTTTGTGAAATAATGTCTTAGAAATGTGAGAGGGGGAAAATGCAGTGAGGACAAAAAGAATGGCCTAATATATTTTAAATTTGAGTCAAGTCTGTCAACCTGTAAAATTTCCATTGCCTAAGTTTCCTTTGTCCTGACAGCTCACAACATCTCTCAGCATAGCAAACAGTAGCAGACTTGGGCTTTTAATATAATGCACATTGAACCAGAAGAGACCTTGGGAAAACTTCCTCAAATCCCAACTATCCTGGGGTAGAGCAGCAGAAGCTTTTGCTAGAATGATGCAGCCCTTTGAGACACGTAAGACTAGCCTTGTGATGTGTAAAGAGTAGCCACAGCATTTATAATGGATGGGAAATGAGTCCCTTTCCCACAGTCACCATCTGTAATAATGTCACTTTAGGAGGATTACATGATCTCCCTGTTGCTTTTAACCAGCATCTCTTAGCCTTGGAGGCCATGGAACAGGCACTGGCATGCAGAGCCTAAAGAAAAGCAGTTCTTGAAGGTCCTTGGGTTTCATCTCTTTCAGATTCCCTCAGCAGGCCTGACTGCTAGTTTTCTTTCAGTTTCTCTGTGTAAGAAAGCTCAGTGACTTGGCTTTGGAATCCATTGTTCACACAGGTATCGCCTGCCACAAGCAGTGCTCTGCTAATCTGCTGGGACACCTTCATCATCCAGAGGGGAGGGATGTTTCTTCATGGCTGGGGGTGCCTTGGACGCCTTTGGGTTAAAAGACCAGATCAGTGAGGCATAAGTGGCAGTGGAACTTCAGAGCAATTCAGAGAGCTCAGTCTTGCACACAAAAGAGTGAAGTTAACCTGCAGTTGAGAAAAATCCGCCTTTTATATCTTTGGCAGCCACTTCTTGCAAGCAGACATGCTTCTGACCTCTTCCACTATGCTTCCCTGATGGGAACATAATGTCTTGCAGGGCAGGGGTATTTTTCATAAAATCAAAGCTGAAAAGTTTGTTTTCTGCAACAGTAGTATAGCCTATCTGTTGTGCTGTAGGCTGTTCTCAGTCACTTCTATACCAGTGCTGCTTTTCTGCACCCCTTTCTGCCACCTGAAAGTATAAAATACCAAGAGAAGGTCGTACAAAATTGTCACAGCATTGCAGGCCATTTTGCTTAATTATGGGGGATTTAAAAATATTGGCTTATCCTCCACGCTTTTTTTGAATAGAAAATACTCCTTCCCTGCTGATCAAAGAAATAGCCCATTTAATTTTAGTTTTACTCTATAGTTCATGTGATCAATTCTTGCTTCTTAATAGATGAAAAGCAATTCTGATCTTGCAGAAGTAGTTTATCAGCATTCCTATGTCCAGAAATAATTGGTGAAAGCAACACCTGTTGAAAGCAACACAGAGGAGAGAGATTTTCAGGAAGACTCTTTTTAACACAGAAAAAAAGAATATTTGATGTGACTGGCAGGGAAGGTTTTGTGTCCCCCGACCATCACTATAATGGAAATTAATTCGCAGATTTTTTACATGGGGGTGGTAAATTGATGCAATGATACCTAGCAACATTAATTCCAATAAAATGATTTTAAAAGTGCAAAAAAAAAAAATGAGGACAATCTTTTGAAGGTGGCTATACCATTCCTCTTTTATACACATCTGTAATGGTAAATTGTCATGAAAGATTTTTAGTGGAAACTGTATTTAATTTTTTTTTTCAGGCCCGGATTAAGCATCTGCTGCCCTAATTGCACTAAGATACAATTCCTCACCATAAAATGAGACTTTTCCTGTGCACAGCTCGTAATTTTTACTGCCTTCAATAACTCCAGCACTTACTGCATATTTGTAGTTTTGATTATTCTATTCAGAAATTAACAATCTCATAGTTAATAAATAAACCTTTTTTTTTTCCCCCGCTGGGCATCTGTTGCTAAAAGAAGAGATAATCTTGACATGCTAGGTAAAGACACATGAATGAGACCCTCATGCAGAACACTCAGAAATATCCAGACACATTTGACTCTGGCAGCCACTATCAAGGCTGTCAAGTGCCTGTCGAATTTCAGATGTTTTCCTTGCGAGGCTGGGTAGTGCCTATGAGCACTGCCAACAGATTGTTAAAATAACCCCAGGAACACACCCTTTCTAGGTCAAAACCAACTGTGAAGCTGAGTGCACTGTAATTATAGTGCACTAAATGAGTTACAGCTTGAGCTAATCACACCCCACTGAACTAAAAAGCTGTAATTACACAGGCAGATAATGTGAGCTTGGCAGGATCTCCTATGGCAGCCTATGGCTTTGATGAAGGAAGCTTCATAGCCAGTTTGCTGGTCATTGCAAGCTGGGGCTCAACTGGGCAAATCTGCAATTCAAGAGGTAAAATCAAGTTTGTGGTCAACAGAGACCAAAACTTAGTAGTATTCACCCAGCTGATGCAAAGAATGTCTCCACTGAAGATTTACTTGAAATTAATGATTTTTATCAAGCCAACCAATATGATACTGGTTTTATGATAGCATTGTGCTGTTTGAAGGAAACTAATATAATTTATTGACATAACTATATAAAGAACTGGGGCCTCTGTATTTTTCTAGTGTTCCATCTGTTCCTCCTATGTTGAAAGAGGAGTCTGGATGAGTTATCAGATTTAGGGCTTCACATTTACTTCTTGATTTCCTGATTTTCTGAAAGTCTGATTTTTGATGTATCTTTCTGGAAAGGCACAGAGTACTGTTTAGGCAACTTTAACTTTGTGCTACTAAATAATTATTGATTAGACCTTAATAAACAGATGGTTTTTGTTTTGTTTGTGATGCATATGGGCTGTTACAAATAGAACATTTGACATACAGGACTTCCTTGGCACCACAGAAGTCCCACAGACATAACTATGTTAATCTTAAACTAAATGCCTGACTGTTGTGTTTAAGAACCTCATGGTGACCTCCTCTTTATAAAGGAGCAAAGCTGTGATAAATATAAGTAAGAGTGGAGGTATTTGATTTATATTTAACAAATAGCAGCAGCCTGATTTAGTGGAAGCTGTCCCTGCTTATTGCAGGGAGCTTTGACTAGATGACCTTTAAAGGTCCTCCCAGCCCAAACTATTCTAGGATTCTATGAAATAGGAAGAGAAGAGGAAGGGATTGGAAAAGGAAAAGTCAGTAATGAAATACTAGGTGGCTAAAACAGCTGAAAAGTCACAGTGCATAAGGTGAATCCTGAGCCTCTTGCTGGAATATTTCCAAAGACAGCCTGGGAGACAGTGGTCTTAATGGTAATGGCTTTTAGTTTTGATCCACTCTTTTAATTGGTGGAGAACTGAATTTAGACTTTGTATGTGTTCACACAGTATCACATGCAAATCGTTCTGCTATAACAGTATCTGCTCCAAAACGACTGTCTACCACAAGTATCACTGTTGCTGTTAAATACAATCTGATAACTCAGTCTACTAAAATGCAGCTTTAAATGTAGTGCCTGCAGGCACTTCTTTTCACCAGGGGATGTTGCCATGTCACATTTCAGCTGTCCCCTTTGGCCACTAGATCAGTGCAAGAGAAATTATTCTAGTTTTCTAGAAAATGTTGCTTACAGAAAAGGACCAGATGTTCACTGGTGCCAAAAAGCAGAGGATAGTGGAGGAACATTATCCTGCAGGAACAGTAGGATAAAAAGGGCTCATTGTGCTTCTAAGAGGAAGCCTGCACAACCTGCTTCCTGCTGGGGCCGCATGAGCCTTCAGTGGCAGGAAAGGATAAAAGCCACCAGGGTGGAAAAGTGACTGTGTGGGGTGCACAGTGGAGAGGGGTCTGCCTGAAGCCAAGTGTGGAAGCAGAGAGAGTCTAAGAAGGTCTTTCAGGCTGGGTTTCTGCCAGGGTGGATTTCAGTGAAATGACCTTATTCTGTACTTGTTGTAGCCTCTCTCATTCTCTTTTTTTTTTTTTTTCTCTGCAGAGGGGTGAAATAGAGATTGCAGATGAGGTAGGAAGTCCTGCATACACTTGGCAGGTGGTCACCAGGAGGTGGCACCTTCCAATGCAGAAGGTGATGCTCCTTTCTCTCAGTACTGCAACTTATGCACTCAAAACCCCACTATTCTGGCTTTAAGACTGTGCTTTTTCTATAACTCTTCTTCATCAGTGTTTTATCTCCTCCTGGAAAACTCTGTGAGTATGGTAGCTGGGGTTCTAAAGAACCAGATTAGCCTGAAGTAAGTAGCTGGTTCCTTAAACAGTCTTGCACCCAGGAAGGAATGTAGGGAATCAGAGCAAGGGTTGGGGGATTTTTACCACTTTCCCCCAAGAAATTAAGCAAGTGACCCGTGATAAAATGGCTTGCTGAACTTGTTTAAATCTCACCCTGTGGAGACTGCAGGGCCAGGTGGGATGAACTCTCCAGTTTATTTTTGTGAATAACCTGCAGAATGTTACTGCTCCTTCCAGAGTTGATGTAATATCAGCCAGAGAACTTTCTTGGTGGATAAAAGCTGAGAAATACTCACTGTGGCTGAGAGTGCTGGTAGGCTGGGAGAGCTCTCTGCAGCTCGCTGCTGAGCTCTTTGTGCATGCTGAATAGGGAACAAACCAAAGCCCAGGTCAGTGACTGCTCAGTGCTCAGTTTCCACTAGAGTTCATGGTATTGCTCAACAGTGACGATATTGAGGCCTGCCCCAGTCCATTTTCACTCCCTGGGGTGTGGCCTGATAGATCTGTGCTGGAAATAAACTGTCCTTAGGGATGAAAGCAGCAGCTTGACATACAGAGAAAGCATGAGATGTTTGCGCCGCTCCCATTATCCAGATATTAGTCACAACCCAGGTTCTCTTGTGAAGAGGAATGTTTGGGTTCAGCCTCAGGGGTAACCATGAGAGAGAACCATATCCAAATTCTTGTGATAGGAGCTGAGATATTCTTCAGAATCAGTGAATTTTCTTGTCACTACCCAGGCCCAAGAGGAAAAGGGCTGCTGTGTGAAACCATACAAAGATTGGCTATTATTAGCTGGTGAAAAGCAATTTTTGAGTCAACAGGTTTGCTGTAGGCATAATGGAGTGAAGTCTCTAGAAGCCCTTCTACAGTCCCTGCACGATCAATGGCTGCATGTTTCTGATTAAATGTATACCAGAAAAAAAAGGACCATGATAACTACTGAGATTTTCCTGATGCCCACATGGAAATGAGTGCCCATGAACTCACGTCCTTAGCAGAAGCGACTGGTTAGGACTTTGGTTCATTTTATTAAGGTTTTACTTGTTGATATGTACGAAGGCAAAAGAGTCAAGCTGTAAATCTACAGAATAAAAAGTACCATATAAATATTAAATGTATTTAGATATTTATATTTTATGTATTGTATTTATAAACACTGTGTTTGTATTTTGACATTAAGGCACTGCATAAATGTAAATATTAAGCTAGTTTCAAAACTTATACAGATATTTTTTATGCTATAAAGAAGGTTGCAAAATGAACTTTTCTTTTCTAAAACCTCCACTACAAATATCTGGCTTCATTTTTATATTCTTAATTTTGTTAGCAAAAACATCAATGTGCTAACAATGGTGGTTCTGCCTTCTCCAGGAGGAGTCTCTCATTAACCTAAACCACAGCAGTTCCCTGGAGCCTCAAAGTGCTACAGCAGCATTGGAGCACTGCTGGGACAGGTGATGGAGGATCACACCACTTCCACCCACTTGCATCACTGGGAACTTCTCTGGTTTTGTAGAGACTGCTGTGTGTAAGATGGCATTCAAACCATCACTGTAACACAGAAAGGACACAGTCTCTCAGAGGCTTTGAAAAGCTGGATTCTGAGATTGGGGGTCAAGGTGGTCAGGCACTGGAAAAGGGGTCCTCATAGATTACAGACGCTCCTTCCCTGGAAATGTTTAACTAACTCTTGATGGGATTCTGAACAATCTCTTCTAGCCATGCCTTCTTTGAGCAGGCAACTAAACTAGGTGACCTCCAGAGGGCCCTTCTAGCTTGAATTATTCTATGACTCTATGACCTTGGCAGAAAATCCCTCTCTTCTGAGTCATATATAGAAATTTACTTTATTTGTAGATAGCTATTAAAAGATGCTTTTATTACGTTACTTGTTGGAAATACATTTGGTTTCTTGTTACTGTAACACTCAACAGTGTCTGTACTTGTTTGACCCCGCTGAGGAGGTAATAGAGGTCTCTGAGGCACACTATCCATATATATTGTTTAATTTAAACTCTGTGCTGCAGGATGGTGTTAGCTTTTCCAATTTTCTCCTTTACCAGGGCACGTGTTTATGGCCTAAGCTATCTAACACAATAAGGAAAATAGCAAATGAGTTTTTTTAAGAAATTCTCGGCATTTTAATAACAGTACTCAGGCTGGAAATGCTTTAGAGCATACAGTGAAAGTTATGTGGAGTCCAAGGCCATTATGAGAATCAATGATACAAGCTTGAAAGCATGAAAGACTTGCAGATTCTTTAGATCAATTTCAGGAAACTATTTCAAATTCCCTTAAATGCATGGAAGAGTAAGATATTTGCAGTGTATCACTTCAGTGGGGTTACATCTAGGATAATGGTGTCTATCTTTCACTGTCAGCTGGGGAATATTTCAAACCAAGACCCCAATTAAGTATACAGTATTCATGAGCTATGCCTGTGTTATTTACAGGATTACACTTCATTAATAAACACAATCCTGTATTGCATGGTTAATGACAATCAACATAATTACTGTAACCCGGGTAGACAATTGCTTCTGAGTAATAATGAAGCATTTTACAAAAAAAAAAAAAAATTTAAAAAAAAAAAAAAAAAAAAAAAAAAAAAAAATTACTCCACGACTTGAGATAATAGCTTTAATGGAACATTAATCTTTCTTTTTCTTCTTTTTTCCCCCCTCTTTTTCCCAAACTCCAGTACTTTTAAGGCAATTCACCTCAAATGTGCAATTTAGAAGACCATAATCAGCAAAGTGGAGGACTGGAAAGCTAGCATTTATTAAGATGCTATCTTTAATGCACTCACATGCCTCTGTTTCATCCTTACTACAGCAGTCAAAGCATTATCAAAATATAGAGAAGTCTGTGTGTGTGTGTATGTATGTACACAATCACCCAGACTTCTATATGCAACAGCATGACCAAATCCCTGTGTTCTATACCTTAAAGAAGAAAAAAGTAAACTATTTGGTCAAGTTATTACTAGAGGTCCTTTGGTATCAACCCAGGGGACATTTGATAGCTGCAGCCTGTTTTTTGACAGCAAAACTAAAGGGAGATTACTGGCTATTGCATGCAGTTACACAGCCATACATGATTTAGGCAGCATGAAATGGTGTAGCCTCATCAATACAAAGAGCATTTCCTTTCCTTGGTCATGTTGTTGTACAGCCAAAGGACAGCAGCAGCAACATAATCCCCTCAGCCAGCAATTCCCTCACACATGGAGGCGTCACCACCAGCAGCTGGACCCTGCAGCTGCCCTGTGCTCACACAGCTTCTCTCTCTGCTTGTTTGTCTCATATCAGTTTCCCATCCAGTTTTTCCAGAACTATTAATGGGTTCTAACCTCAATTGCTAGGTTATTTCCCAAAGTGTATACCAACAGACATGTTTAGTTTCAGCTACCAACATCTTACTAAAATTTTTCAATCCTTGTTTCAATTTGCAAAACAAATTATCTTTCCTGAAATCCATTTCTCTTCCTTTCCCCCTCCTAAAAAAATTAATATTCATGCTTCCCTAATTATTCCTTGTTGCAGGGCAGCAACCCTTACACTCTGAGCCCTCCTCTACCACTATTAACCACTAAACCACTGCCAAAGAAAAATGTTCTAGGCACCTCTTAAAAGCTATGTTATGAAAATTGAGGCATATTCCCCTTCTAGCTTTAGTCAGCATAGTGCTACTTGAGAATGATTCATTTATATGTTTTCAGGATATATCATGAATGACAAGCTAAAAATCTTTCATCTCTTGTTTGTACATAGTTACTGCAGCTTGTCAATAATCAATTTGGATTTTGCCCAGTTCTTGCAATGAACAACTGAAACTTCTTGTTTAAGTGAAAAATATTTACCCTGTACAAATAATGGTATTCTGATTACATATGGATTTTGAGCATGCTCATTTTGATTACATTGATTTTCTTCCACAGCCTAAGGATTATTTTTTATCTTATCTAGATATCATATATCTACTGTAATTTCTTTTTTATTGAATCACCACTGAACAAAGATATCTTTTGATTTTTTATTTGTTTGTGTGTGTGTTGTTTGGTTATTGTATTGTATTTGCCTGGCAAGTGCAGTGGTAGCAGGGAAACGTAGAGGCTCAGAGAAGCTGACTTTAGTGACATCCCCCATCCCCTCAGGTTGCACTATGACCTGAGGAGCTACAGGGGTGACATCAGAGAGAAGCCGTAAGAAGATTCCCCCATATCCAACAGAGCCAACTCCAGCCAGCTCCAAGATGGATCCACTGCTCTCCAAGGCCAAACCAATCAGTGATGGAAGCAATGCCTCTGTGATAACATATTTAAGAAGTAAAGAAAACTTACTGTGCAGAAGTAATTGAAACCGGAGAAGAGAGGAGTAAGACTGTGTGAGAAAATTCTCTGCAGATACCAACGTCAGTGAGGAAGGAGAGGCAGGAGGTGCTCCAAGCACCAGAGCTGGGATTCCCCTGTAGCCTGTGGTGCAGACCATGGTGAGACAGGCTGTCTTCCTATGGCCCATGGAGGTCCATGGGGGAGCAGAGATCCACCTGCAGCCTGTGGAGGAGACCCATGCTGGGGCAGGTGGATGCCCAAAAGAATGCTATGACCTGTGGGAAACGCATGCTGGTGCAGGCTCCTGGCTGGGACCTGCAGACCCCAGGGAGAGGAGCCCACGCTGGAACAGCTTTGCTGCTACGACTTGTGACCCTGTGCGAGACCCACAGTGGAGCAGCCTGCTCCTGAAGGACTGCACCCATGAAAAGGAGACATGCTGGAGCAGTTAATGAAGAATTGTAGCCTGTGGGAAGGACTCGCATTGGAGGAGTTTGTGGAGGGTGCTGGAGCAGGAGAAAGACTCCTCTCCCCGAGGAGGAAGCAGTGGTAGAAACAGCATGTGATGGACTGACTGTAACCTTCATTCTCTGTCTCCTTGTGCCACTGAGCAGGAGGAGGTAGAGAATCAGCAATAAAGTTTAGCCTGGAAAGGAGGAACAGGTGGAGGAAAGATGTTTTTAAGATTTGTTTTACTTCTCACTATCTTACTCTGATTTTGATTGGTAATAAATTCAGCTAATTTCCCTAAATGGAATATGTTTTGCCTATGACAGTAATCAGTGAGTGATCTCTCCCTATCCTTATCTCAACTCATGAGCCTTTTCTTGTGATTTTCTCCCCTGTGCAACTGAGGACGGGAATTATAGAGTGGCTTTGATGGATATCAGTCCTTTCAGCCAGGTCAAACCACTGCAGTTATGCTTTGTAAGCATTTTCGTTTCCCCTTTGCTTGAACATAAGCAGTAGAAGCAAAGTTAATGAACTTTTTTAATTTCCTTGCCAGATAACTCAGGATGTTCATCATGAGGACATGCAAGAGAAGAAGGACATATTCCACTTTGTGTAAGATTTGTTATGGTCTGTACATGGAGAGATACAGAGAAAAAAACACACTACACAAGCGAAGAGAAAAAGTAATATTTCAGTTTGGAGAAAGGTGTCCAATATATATAAACAGGTTTGAGAATAGTTGGCATAGTGACAATACTCAAAGCATGCTTTCATACACAGTTGCTTGAAATGGATGTGCAAGCCAAAAAAAGGATAGGAGTCCTAGGGAGAAAAAAATGCACAATGCACACTTTAGGTGTTGGAAACAAACAAGGTAGTGGCATCACTGTGCCTTTTGCCTGGGATTTACTGTTTGTGGTTTCTCAGCAGTCAAGAGAGTAAGCACCTTCAGGAAGGGAGCTGAACTCTGTTCAGCTGATTCCAAGTCAGCACTGGTACATCATGTTCCATTGTGCTTTATGGACACAAGGGAGACATCTGAGGAAATAGCTGAGGGATTCCCTTAGGGAATCTCTGGCTGAAAGCACATGATAAAAAAAGATGATGCTCTTCCAAAGGGGAAAATGCAGGCACAATCGTGAAGGAAGGCAGAGTGCCTAGATGAAACAAAATCACTGAATCCCTCTGTAGGATAAACCCAAGATTATGGTTAGCAGCTCTGATGGATGGTACTTGTTAATTAATGCCAGATACAAATACATTAAAATCAATATATTCCAGTTCAGTGAAGAATACGAAAATAAACAGGCTGGAAAATGTTCACTCTGAGGGTAAAACATGCAGCTGACTCATTTGCTTAGTAGCTAGTCAATGCTAAAGAAGTTCTTGAGCAACCATAGGTCTGTCAGGAAGGTGCTGGGCTGAGTGTCTAGGAGGTTAGTGACATGTAGGTTGATGACCTGAAAATGCTTTGTTAGAATCAAGTGACACTAAATCTTAAGGGAAGAAATCCAGAGAGCTCGTTAGGGTAGTATTGGAAGCCTCAACCACCTGCACTGGGCAAACAAAACCCACCAGAATTAGGAATATGAAAGTCAAATTGGATGGTTCTACCAGCTGATGAGGAAAAAAAAATTCAGGCAAGATACAGCTTTTCCAATCTAATCAAGCACCTTCTTAATTAGAGAAAAGCTATGGGAGCAATGACACCAGTCCTTTAGATAAAGAAGAGCACAAACTTGGACACTGCCTTCTTAGCTGTTGCTTTGCATCAGGTGGTGCTAGATTTTTAAGATCCCAGTAAGAAAGACATTTAGACTCTGACAAGCACTGCTCTTTATTAGCCTCAATGTTAGAGACAAAGACAGGTAGCATGGATAATCTTATGTCCTTCTAGATGCTGGTAATGCTGTGTTGCACAGCTTCAGACAGGCCTCCAGATCCCATCCATGTAGAAGTTACACCATCTTTTATTTTTTGTTAATTCCTGCTCTTTCAGGATTTTCCTAAAGCAAAACTCTATTCATCATTCGTGCTGTCAGATAGAAAGGATGTTTACAGAAGGACTTGTTGCTGCACTTTCAGATAGAAGGAAGGACTTGTAGGTGGTGTGATTGCCGATACCAAGTGGGAGCTGCTTGCAGGCTCCTCCGTTACAAGCAAGCACCCAAGTTCACCCTGCAGCAAAGGGATCTGTGCAGCACAGCATGGGTTAGAAAACCAAGCTGGAGCAGGGCATGCCTGCGCGGATTAAATGCTGTGTGGATCACTTGTGCCTCAATGTACAGTGATCTTCTGGTCTGCTTGCTGCATCTGTTTTCTGTAACTCAAGAGTTAGGTTTAACATTTCTGTGACCATGTCTTTATGTAATTAGGCAAGTTTTATGAGCAAATCATATAAAACTTACCACAAATAAGAAGGAATGCAATTGCATGTTAAATAGAGAAGATAATTGCCTAAGTCAAGCTTACAGTTCACTTGGCAGAATGACGTATTTGGCACGTGTGAAGGAAGAACTTTAACTGAACCATAAAGGTTAGAGAGGTTGAGCTTCTGAAACATGGTTGCTGGCAGGTTTGGATGCTTTTCTCTGGAGACCCGTTAATGAAAAGCCCTGTATTGGTCTACTTGTACAGAGACAGCCATAAATATGTCAAGTGAAATGCAAGCTAATTAGAAAGCACTTATTTGAGTCCTCCAGAGTGTATTAAGATGGCAAGTTTCACTTTCAGTCTACAACTTACTCCTTTCTTATTCAGTCCTATTTTCCTGTTGTATTGCTGACATTCTCATCTCCATTCAGTGACAAGGCAGTACATCTATCAGACCTTTCAATGTAGATTCCTTTCTGTGGCCCTGCTGAGTACAAGTCATTGTCTGGGGAGAGTCAGTCACAAAAGTGCTAAAGGAAGTGTTGCATCAGCTTTTTTTGTCCAGCCAAGATCGATTACCCCTTCCTTCCCCTTCCCCAAATCAAACACACACGTCTCTTTAAAACTCAGAACTGGTGGAACTGGACTACCTCCAACTGGGGCTATGGGAACTATTAGACTTGCAAATGATATTAAGTTCCTGCTGGTGCTATATGCTGCTCCCCAGTGGGATAATATGGTACTGACTCCCCTACGGCTACATTAGGACTACTCAATAAATTTACTTGGTTAATTTAGTAAAGCAAGCAATCTAACGAGTTCAAGTCTTGTTATTTATTTAATTACAAGCAAGTTACTTGGAGATAGGATGGTGAAATTATTCAAAACTGAACAAAGTTAAATGAAATCATATCTTTACATTACTGATAGTTTTGAGATAAAATAGAAACTTCTAGAGTCCTTATAATTAAACCATCCTCTTCTACAGCATTATTCTTTCCTGTGGTTCAGTTACTTGAGTAATACTTCAATTTTAGTTCTGTCTGCAACTTAATTCTAAGATAGACTTGCTTGAGCTATTCCTTAAAAGAGAAAATATTGGCTCTGTTGAAGAGGGCTGGCATTTCACTGTGGGTGCAGTTGGAAAAATGGATTGTTTGTGCACTGATGCTATTTATTTATTATTATGACCAATGATCTCACCTCTCTTGGCTTTGTTTGAGCATCACCAGTTAGAGAAGCAGAAAGTAACCTAGATTGGGCTGGAGTGTTTGAGTTTTAAACTTCTGTATTTTCAAATTTAGGTAAAGGGACTCTGGCCCTTTTAGCTACTGTTGAAGGTTATGTGGCTAAAATTTGACTGGAGTTGGAGCTAGATCTGTTGGAAGAGCAGTATTGCCAGTAGAAGAGAGAAGCATTTGAGATGGATGGTCTTCAGACTGGCTTTTGGGCCACATGGATGGATTTGAGTCCTCAACTGTCAGGGTATAATAGTGTAAGTGAACACAGAGATTAAGTTTATTATTCCAGTTTTACATACTGAAGGCCTCAGGGCTGGGGATCTACAGAGAGGGTAAGCTCCTTCTGGGCTGTGTTAGGTGTAGGGACTGCACAGTAGTCACTTCATGGATCATGTCAGGGTTTGGGGGCTGATGCACAAATATCCCAGTCTCTTGCTGGGATTCTGGGAGAAGCAACTCTCATGTCTGACCTTGAGCAGGGAAGCAGAGGACAAATGAGGGAAAGTGCTATCTCATATATGCCACAAAATTTGAGCTCCTTATTCCTGATTTCCTCTATTGTAGGGGATATTTGGCAACTGCAGCACCAGGGATTGGCACAGAGAAAGCTCTGTGATCTGCTTTCTCTGACACGTAATAAGATTGCCACAACAAGAGCTAGGTCAGGACCACAGTCTGACAAATCTCTCAGGCTGCTGGCTGCAATATCTTGCTCGCATTTCCAGGGCTAAACTAATTGTCAGTTTTGGTGTTTATTTGAGGGTTAAATTTTTCCTTCATGTCAAATTGGCAGAGGCTGAGCAGCTTTTGGTTTCCTGCAGGGCATAGTGCTGGGTCCATGTGCTAGAAATTCTCCAGGGATGTTTCAGTTAATGGTAGTGCTGTGCCTCTCTTACATTCTCTTTAAAGTGATGCCATGGTGTAATTTTTGAGGCTTTTTGCCTTTTGCACGAATGGTCTTGCAACTGTTACATGGTCTTAGAGATTGTTTTGTGGGATGAGATTTAGGTGAGGGAGAAGATACTTTAAGGATTTTTGTGATCCTAATGTCAATGCCATGACAGTGTGATTGCAAGGAGTTGAATTCAGTCATACAGAGGCTCTTTTCCAGTCTCACCTGCTGCCTCATCCACTGTGAGCTCACAGATATTGTGTGCCCCTTTCTGTTTAGTTTTCCTGTTTATCTACTGTTCTTCAATTTTCTTTTCTTTACTTCTCTGCTGCTCTATCTGCTTAGGAGACTGCCTAATAGTCTAAACAGAACATTTCTAATATAACTGATTATGTTTAATGATAGCAACCTTGAAAATTGTACTATTCTAATTATTCTCACCCATATGTTTAATTTCCTGAATTAGCTTTGGAGCCAGTATTTCCACAAAGTGCTGGAGTTGGTGAATGCTTCCTATAGCTTGGAAGCTGTAACTGTATGTTTTCAGATGAAACATGGCATTGTTTCAAACATAAATCACTTGGAGGCAGCAGCCACTTAAATTGGGTCAGAACCAGTGAATCAATTCAAGCAGAGAGGATGTTAGTGAAAGTAATGTGACTTTTATCTTCAAACTCTCATGAACCACTGAGCCTAGAAAACAAACTGTTGTACATCTTTGAAAGGCTGGACTGGATGAATTAGCCTTGTAGTGGCATACTGCATTGATTTCTGTTCTAAGACACCCTGAGTCATCAATAGTCAATGGATTTTCAAATCAGGCAAACATACAGGCCTTTTTCTGGACACAACAGGATGTTTTCTGCATCTCAAGTGTCTTGAACCACTTACTGGATATCATCCAGCCCTGGTGAAATAAGGACTACCCAGCAGGACTAAATTGAACTTCAAATAAATAGGTTTTGTTCTCATAGTGTGGGAGAGTAAGAAATGCAGACTTTGATATATATGAAAAATTGTCTGCATGGGACTTTCTTTTCAAGGGGGTAGTTTAAAGCTGCTCTTAAACACGCACTTCTCAGGCAATGGCACTAATGGTGCACTGTGCACGCAGCTTTCAATTTTAATAACAGCTGCTTGGTTAAGAAGGAGGTTCTGTTGCCTGATGTTCTAATTCTGTATGCATTGTTTATGGGAATATCTTCTATCTGCAAAGCCCTGGGGAAGAAAGTATATTCTTTTCCATTTTTGAGTGTGTCGGATTTGGGAACACTAGAAACAGGCCAAAGCTTTGATGCTATTCTTGACATTTCAAAGTCAGCGAAGCTAAAAGTCAAACACTGCTTAATCATAGAGAAAGAAAAAATTATGGCTAGTATTCCACTTCAGATGCATGAGACCCCATGGCCTTGCTCCCTTGCTCCAGCCTGTAGGCTGCATACATTCTGTAGCAGAAGATTTTAGTACAACAGAAAAATTACAAAGCAGTGCCTTTATGATTAACAAATACTTCATGAAAAAGAAAACTTTTTTTAAAAAGGACTGAGAAATCCCCTTTTCTTTCCCTAGCCACACTTCTTTTCCCTCTTTAGTATCCTTCTTTTTCTACCATTTGCTGCCTGTTGTAGGGGTTTGTTTGTAATTGTCTCTATTTCCTCCAAAGCCTTACTGACTCATATTCTTTCCTTTCTACTCAAGGGGCTTTTCCTTGTTTCTCATGTTCCTCCCATCCCTTAATTTGCACCTTGTCTGTTCCTCTTTTTATTTCTCAATTTATTTATTAAGATTGCAGCCAGGTTAAGACAAGGCTACTGGCAGACTGCAGGACCCCACGGATGATCTCTTCAAGGAATAAACAACTTGGGAAGTCATTAGGCTTCAGTAATCTGCACTGTACCCTTGGAGAAAGCATTGAGGTTCATTAGTGCCTAATGCAATAAGCACAATCACGGAGTGGCAACTTGTCACTGGAGCAAAAGGGAAGCGCAGATGGGGATCTCAGAGCGTTGATTAATGAAAGTCTTAAGTAATTTCATTGATATTAATGATATCATTCTGTCTGCACTAGTGTTTGCAAAGATACCCACTGATCCTTTCGCTTAAGAAAAGACCCCTGCAAATACTAGGCCTGATTCACAGCTGTCTTTGCTAAAATTCTGCACCAGCAGAACTCCACTGCTTGCAGTGGAGATAGGCCAAGTTTAGTAATATGAGGCCAGGAGCAGCAAACCTAGCCTGTACATTTTGTCTGAGTGTTTTCCAAAGTCTTCAGATGTGTTTTCAGAATCTCTGCATTTCTGTTCAAATTCAATTATTCATGTTTGACAGAACCTGCTCTGGCACTATTGTACTTTTAAAAACTGAAAACTCCTCCAAGGTATAGTACTGAAAAAAAGCCCCAAACCCACGCTATTGTCCTTGAAGGAAACACTGCAAGGCTGCTGGTTCTGTTACTTCAAGCAGACTGATAGCTTTTTGTCCTATTGTGTCCATTCGTAATTGCTAAATGTATTCTAAAACATCTCAATTACTTTCCATTTTATAGACATTTTTATTAGATCTATAATCTCACGCCTCATATCCTCAGAGGGTCCTCAGTGCTCTGCCATTACTAAACAATTATCAGGGGGATATACTTTCTCCCTGATGGGTTCTAAGCTTTTCTTCCAGAGGCTAGATTTTATTGTGCATTTTATGTCAGGAGAGCAGAGGCTTGTTGTTTCTTCTTAATTGCTCCCACTAGAAGTCAAAAGCATAAATACAGAAAGCAGAGCTGGAGTGATAATCCAGGCAAGAGGGAGAGCAATTTTTGTCATCCAACATTCTCATAAAAATTAATTTCATGTTCCTGCTGACCTCCTTCTTGTTGATTCATGGCAGATAAGCAGAACACATATCTCTTTTTTCCTCTGTCATAATGCATTGGAGAGGCCAGGCTCCTCTCTTAGTCAGCCTCTTTACCACAGAATAACAGGTCACGGTGGCAGATAATTTTGCAAACTTTCATATTTTTGCTGCTCTTTCTGCCCATGCCTTTCACTTCATCCTCTTCATATCCTGAAAAACTTTACCCACCACAGGTAGTCTTGACTCCAGCAGAGATCACCACTGAAAAAGCATGCTATTGCTGTCCCCAGAACATGATATTTCAGATCTCTGTTGTGCTTGCATTTTCCACAGCAAAACTACACAGAAATATATATATTCCTATCTTTCAGATGAAAGTGCCAAATTCATTAATCAGCTTTCTAATTAATATTAAGTCTAAACCTCCATTGTCTTTCCTCCAGTCATCTCACTAGCAATGTCATAGATAAATAAGACTTCTTAGAAGCACTGCACATGACCTATTTCATTCACATGGGCAATTCCAAATGGATACTTTAAGGAATACTTATCTTAATGAATTGAAAGGACAGCATGTGAAGGAATCAGGCTAGACTTCTCAGTCTCAGTATTTGGGAGATCTCCTACCAGCTGGCTGCTGTGAAGTTGCCAAGACTACAAACTGCTGACATACTTTAGGATCAAAGGAGAAGATGGGGAACCCGGAAGACAACAGCAGTTTGAGAAATGAAACAGCACGGCAACCATAGGTCTTCTTAACATAATTCCAGTGGGTTCTTACTGAACGATGTAAGAGAGTAGCAATAGGTTTTTCACTAAAAAGCTAATCACTACAATGATTTTACTGATTTTGCTGAAAATATATAGGGTTTATATCTGCAAAAGTCTCACAAATTGAGGCTATTGCTGCCAAGTTTTTTCATTTACTCTTCCTGTCATTCTGAACACCTTCTTCCCCATGCATTTGACAAGCACTTGAAATACCACTACAAAACAAATGCACACAGATTCAAGCCAGCATCCTTTTGCATAAATGTATTATCTTCAGAAACACCTACAGTACTTTGGAGCCAAAACAATTTTTAAAAATATCTTTCAGAGGAGAGATAGGGTGAAATTATGTCACTCTCCAGTGGAATGCCAAAGGCAGTAGCTTCAGTTGGGGGTCATTCACATATTCTCCCATCCTAACAGACAGTCTGTTAGGTTGATGTCTGAAAATGCTATAGTTTTCACAGGCAGTATGTAGGGTCTCTCTCACCACCATAGAAACTGGCTTTTATCTACTTAGGATGCATGGGAGAATGTGGACCAGCTCCCTCATTAACCACCTATCCCACCAGTAAAACTCTGAGATGCTTCATTCTTGCCAAGCAGCAAATTTGAGAAGGAGGTAAATACTAGTGGTCAATATTAAAATATTGAATATTTCAAATTCACTCTTGGTTTTTTTTTCCCCACCCAATTTCCTGCAAAGGTTACTTACTGCCTGCTTCCCTGTTCTAGCAGCTGCCTATGTGTAGGAAAACCCATGTCTTGGTAAGAAAGGAGCTCATAACCATGGATTAGAAGTGCTCAAGCCATACAAGAGATAGCTTTCAGGTTTAGAATGACCACAACCCCAATGTTGTGGGTCTTCCTGTATGGCTTCTTCCAAAGAATAACACAGTTATGGGTGGCTCCTTTTGCTGTATTTTGCATTTCTGATCTGCCTTCTATTTGGATCTACCTAGGGCTTCAGATAGAAACTGAACATTTGTGAAAGGCAAACTATGAGGGCTGACTGAGTTTCCAACCAAACAGCACAATGCCTGCACAACACAGCTTGCTATGAGTTGTGCTTCTGTGGGGTGACTGCATTACAGTGCCTGAAGTTTCTTAATTTTCTCCTTTAAATTGCAGATCTCTTTTGATTTGTTGTCTTTCTCTTGTAAAACTAATATTGTAAAAATCTTTGTGACTTGGTTCTGATGTGCATCTTTGACCACGTGCACCGCTGGCTCTGCATGCTCCCAACCCTGAGCTGGGTTTGCATGAACTGGCTCTGCTAATTCTGGAGCTGGGAGCCTCAGGGTGTTATCCAGCTGACATCTGCAGAAGTGCTTCTCAGTTACTCCTTGTGCCACTCAGTCAGCACAGTGGCTCCATGCTGCAATGGAGGGATGCTGGAGCTCAGGTCAGCCCACACCCGGGCTCTCTGTGCTCTGCTCCATCCTGCAGAGCTCTGCCTGTCCCTCCTTGACACAGTAATGCATGGAGAGGTTTTTAGGTAGTTTAGCTGGGTTTGATTCTCTGTATTTGGTTGTAATAGTGTGTGAGTGGCAGAACCAACCTAGTGATGATGGAAAATTGTCTGGAGAAAGTGCAGCTTTAGATTGTGTGTATCTATGGTTTTATCTGCTTCAGTAGACTGCCTTGGGCAGAAATGGTAGGAAAATATTTGCCATACAATTGTGAGGGAAAATGGAGTCAGAAGAGAGGATTTTATAGATCTACTCAGTACATGAGCACCCCAATGATACCACCAGCCCTGACTGTCCCTGCCCACAATCCTGGGGCTCCCCCAACACTGCCCAACCCATGTCAACCCCCAGGATCATCAGCCCTTGCTCCAGAGATGCCACAGCAGTGACAACCTGCAGCTTCCTACAGCTCTGCCCATCCTGTCCCCATCCCCAGAGCAGTGACCGATGCTGGTGCCCCCCAGCTCCCCCTCTCCCCAGCCCACTGGGTACCCAGGCAGCAGCAGCTCTGCTCCTTTGCCGGAAGCTGTGGGATATGGTGCTAGGAAAAATTACTGAGTTAAAAAACCCGAGAACGCCAGACACGGGCTGTCAAGAAAAATGAAGATATTCATAAGAAACTAAGCATATGGCTACTAGGTCTGTATTCCATTTCATTTCACCTTCACAGAATTACCCCTTCTCCCTGTGAGACAGGCAGGGACTGGGTTAGTGTTACACAGGGGAGCTCACATCTACGCAACTGCCAGAGTATTCTCAGCTGCAATATGCCGACCTGCAACTTCGCAGATGAAATGGTTATTTTTGCTGTCAGCCCCCTCCTGGTCTATTAAAATTCAATTTTATGGTGTAACTTTCCCTATGGACATGTTTTGTCATTTTTTTCCAAGAGATGATAGAAACATATACGTGCTTCTAGCAAATGCTGAAACCTGAGAGAAAGAGCTTATAAATTAGCAGCAGCATGCTACAGTATAATAAACTGCTTACTTCTTTTGCTACAATATATGACCATTTATAGCAGTTTCAAAGCCCAGATATATACTCATCTAATAAATACCATTCTGTGTGCCAAACCTTTTACTTTTGCTGTATTAAAGCATGAGTGAGCCTTTTTTCTTTTTCTTTTTCTTCTTTTTTTTTTAGGACCACTAAAAGCACCAGCAGTAAATGAAACCCAAAGTGACCAAGGTCCTGCAAGTTTTGATGTGTTGCCACTTCCTATTACCATCAAGATGTGCAGTTAGAGTGCTGAGAAATCTCTTAAGTGGTGATTCTTTTGAAAACAGGTGATGAAAGAGTCTTAAACTTTGCAGCAATTCAAGGGAAGTCTGTCTCATCAAGCTGCAAGAATCATAGATGCTATTTTGACTGTGTTACCTCAGCATCTGAAGGGAGATAACACAGTCATTGCATTGAAAATGACTTGGCATCCAGATACTTTTTTTTTTTAGAAAAGAATCGTGAAAGAGGGTTAAATCATCCACCTCTTTCTGGAATTATCTACATTGCCCACGTTTTCTGATGTTTCTGATCAGGCATGGTTTTTGACTTTGATCTGCAAGCTCAGAAAGGCAGACTTGGAATGGTGCATCTGTAGATTTCCATCCTCTCCTAACCCAGATCTTTGCACAGCAGATTAGAGCTGCGTAACAGGGCTGTCAGCTTTAATGTGACAGCTCAGTTCTCCTGCATTTATTCCAAAAACAGTGCCACTGGTTCATTCCCTACAGCTTCTAGACTTGATTATACCAGCTATGCACCTTCTATACATTTTCATGTCTTTTATGATTCTCAAGTAGACCATCTAAACATACAACTTTTTGAACTCCTGGCTTGTTTTTTTGTAATCATGCAGCATGGTGTTTAACATGGTGTATTGAATATTAGGGATGTTTGAGTCTGCATTTCAGATTGGCCATTTTCATCTAAACCTTATGAATGTTTGATGTATTTTACTTATTTTATTATTTTTAAGACTGGTTTTGGGGATTATTTCTTCATTTGGTAGCTTCAGTATTCTGGCAGTCATTATATAAATCTAATAAGTGAAATCCAACGCTAAAACCATTTTCCCCCCGTATCAATGAGTCAGTAGAAGAGGTTGCTGCTCGGTATCCTTGCTCAAGGATACAGAGTCAAGGGCAGAAAACTGCTACCACTCTTTCCCATTAAACCATACTTGAATTTATATTGGCCCCTATGCTTAGAGTACTTGCCTGTGTGCAACTGTTATTACTTCATCATGTATTCAGCAAAAACCTAAATAAGATGGTAATTCATGCAACATTTTCTGTCGCAATTTTGAAACCTTATCATAAATGCTGTTGGCTTATTTTTTCTGTCCTTAATTCAAATAATATAATAAATCTAAAATACCCACATGGCACGTTTTAAGTATTTAAATCAGCCAATTAATTGTTCTCTACAAAAAAAAAACCCAAACAAAACCAACCACAGAAAATTAAAACATCTGCCAAGAAAAGCAAATGGTCACCCCTGAGGTGATCAGGCAGCTGGACTAGATGATTATTGTAGGTCCCTTACAACTGAACGCTTCTTTTCTTTTGCTCTTCTCTAATAGCAGAGACTTTATGAGTTTAATATTTCATGTTTTATTTTTTACTACTTTTGATAAAAGTTTCCCTCTTTTATATTTTATTCCTGTACTGTTCCTGTTTTCTCATCTTATATGAATGCAAAGTACCTTTCATGCTCAATGAATGAGCAGGTCCATCCCTGGCAATACAATTCCCTTGACCATGGGCTCTACATGTGCACTGTCATGACCATGATGACAACAGTTCCTGAAAAGGATAATAACACAATAGTATTCTACGGCCATGCTATTTATACAAGTGTATTATTATTACATGTTTGGGTATCACCTTGGTTACTGAAAATTATTTTCATTCAGCTAGCAAATTCTCATTTGTAAAGGGGAAGGGTGTTAGTCTACCATGTTCCTCAGAGCTTGATTTAGATCTGAGCAGGGAAAATATTTACTTCATTTAGTATAAAGTACCAAAAAGAATTCATTTATTGGCTTTCAACCAAAGATTGTAAATTAAACTCTTAACTGTGATTTTTCTCTTATTTTATCATTCAGCCCACTTCAACCTAAATTCCTGAGGATGCAATACTTCCATAAAAACATTGTTGAATATTTATTGCTTCATTCTCAATGGCATCTTTTTAAAGTAGTGGAATTACTACTAATTTTATTTTATTGGTTTGTCACTGGTTTTCATTTTGGCAGTGAGTTTCTGGCTCAGCAACTGCCTGTGTTTCAAAAATTCATTCTTTGGATATATTCTGCACCTTCTCCAAAGGAAGCTAGAATAATCAGCCCAACACAAAAGATGCAAAGAGAGGTCTGGGAGAACAAAGGATAATGAAAATGAAAATAGAAAAGGAGAAAAGTTCATAAACTATAATCCAGTCTTCAGTTTCAGGTCTGTTAATTTTCCTTTACAGGTATGGAGCATAATCCAGTGTCAGCTGTCGTACAAGGCTGCATCACAGCAGTCCTGGGTTTCCCCAAAGAATGAGCACAGGCAGATGTGGTTGCAGAACAAACCAGTACATGTGGCTTGTTCCTGAATGTGCCAAGAACAAGCTCCCAGGGCAAAACTCACAGGAGACGAACAGACTCAGGTACATTTAAAATTATTTTAGTGCACCTATTAGATCTGCCTAGTCTAATTAATGAGAACACTAAGTAATAGCCACTTTGACTATAATGAACAAAGAAAGAAGACATGGTCGTTTGATATTAATGACAGCAGCAAAGTCATCCATGGGTATGATATGATATCAACATCAGATATTTAAAACACAATGAGTAAGAAATAGAAGCACATCATCTTAAAGGGGGGGGGGGGGGGGGGAGTGGGAATAAAAAGTCAAGTTAGATAACCCTACTCATTTTCTGTACTTTTAAATCAATGCAGAATTTCTCAGCATGTGGAATTGCATCAGCAAAGATAATCACCTAGGGAAATAACATGATTGCTTTATGTCACTCAAGGGCTATACATATTTCATGCTAATAAGATTATTTTGGCAGAAAAGAAATACATAATAAAATGACAAAACCACCAAAAATGAAGAGCAAGAGTGCTATGCTTAGTAGCAGCTTACTTTTAGCACTCATCCCCTCTGTGTTCAAATACCAAGTAGTGATTCTACTAAAAACCTATTTGAAAGGAACAGAAAATGACAGAGAGAATCTCTCCAGAAAGAAATACTGGATTCACAGGCTGATGTGCTTGCTGTTTCGAAAGCACAACATTCATGAACACATTTAGGATTCAACCAATACAATTTATTTAGGGGGCTTTTTAAAAATAGATATCTAGCATCTTGCAGTTTGTCCCTATTTTCTCTATGTGCTAATGTCATTAGCATATTTTAATAACTTTATGGGGAGATCTCCCTGAATATAATTTAATACAGGGATTTGGGGTCCAATGATACTGTGCAAAACTACATGTAGAAAAGGCTCCCTTTAAATTAAATGAGTGAGAATTTCACCACTGGAAGGGCATTTCCAGCCTCCAGTAGTTAAATGGGCAGTTTGTTCCCTTAGGAAAGTGAGGGGAAATAGTCCAAATACATTATTTTTCTGATGATTCCCATCAAACATTGTCATTAGGCCTCTTTTAAGGCTAGCAACCTCCTGGACTGTTTCCAAGGGAGCAAAAGGCTATGTAGCAAAAGAGCAGACTTCCTTAGGCAGAGTCATCCTGTTCCACGAAAGCACCTATCATTTGCAGACCAGTAGACAATATTATGGCTTCCTGTCCCATCAAAAGAAGCTTGCCCCCAACAGACATACTCAGAAGAAGTGGAGAAAGTGACTTTCCCTTTTAGGACCTCTGTGCATGCTGTGTACACTACAGGCTACAATGGTTGAAGGAGGACCCAGACATCATATGATGGTTCAGCTGGGATTTTTCCAACATTTTCCCCCCTGTTTTAGAAGGATTGTTTCATGGTATCTAAAACTGCCTGGCATGACACACAGTGCTATTTGGCAAATAATAAAGGGCAGTATAAACACAGCATCTGGCTTTCCTCTCTTCACAATGTAAATCAAGATGACCACCACTGGAATTCAGAAATGCACTGTTATAAAACTGGTGTAAGAGCACTGCCAAGCTCTCTTCAGTGATCCTCAGGTACGAAGTGCCTAATGGCAGCCACTGTGACAATTACTCTGCACCAGCTGTGCAGAGAAAAGCCTGACCACGCTCGGCAGAGAGGCAAATCACATCACCCACTGCTCTCTTGCACCAGCAGCACTGACTGACACGCAGCAGCACATTACACGGTCACATGGTTGACTGGCTGCTGTCCCCAGTCATCCCGGCTCACAGATGCTGCCACCTCTGAGTAAGGACACTTGATCCCCTCATGAATCCTCTCCTGAACTGCCATGGCTTTCAGCCCAGGATGCTGAAGTCTCACATTACCTTAGAAGAGAGGGCTGAAGCCCACAGTGGTTCAGGATTGGACCCATGAGATCTGATGGCTCTGCCTTCCAGGATAGCCACCCCTCTCAGAGGGTGAGGCAGCCATTGGGACCAAAACCAGGATTTAGTCACTCCGGTTTCATTCATATCCACACAACTGTCAGAGCCCTGAAATACTATAACAGAAGCAGTGCCTGCAGCTACAGGAGGCACTGTATTGAACGATTTCACTACCTGATTTCTGTCATCAATCACGTATATTTAATATTCTCTTAATGCACTTGCTTTGAGAGCATTTTCAGCTGGGTTATATTTTTAAAGACAAATTCTGTGGAGCTGTCATGCAAACTCATAGGCTTTCAGTCACCCAAACTGGTCCAAACTGTGAGAAGTGGATGCTCTCCATGTAGAAGTGAATGCAGAGAGAAATCATAGATTTGTGTAAACCTATGCAGAATGACACATTTTATACATTCATTTTGGTATACACATTTAGAGAGGTGGGTGTCATTTCCAATACTTAAAGCACAAGGCTCAAACAGTAATGTGATTAGAAAATTAAGCATAGATAGAGAATGATAAAGATAATTACTCACGGCCCCTCTGCAAACACGCTCAGAGAACAGGAACATGACATGGCTTCTCCAGGTATTTTTGTCCTTGACAGTGAAAAAAGATTTTTGGGTCACTATGCATGGGAAAATTTTAGAGGCACCTCAGTATGGTGGCAAGTCCATCTCATGATTTATTAATTAGAATATGATTAATCAAAATTATGTGTGAACAGTGAAGCACGTGCACAGCTCTTCTAAAAATATATATTCTTGTAGGGCTAGGTACTTTTGACTTACTACTTAGTTTTGTACTCAGATGTTCCAATATTTTCACTTTAAGTTTTGGCCTGTCATAAGAATAAATATTTAGCTTTAATTGCAATATTTTGTTGCAAAGATAAATGTTGTTACCCACACTTTTAGTTGTTTTAAGTGTTAATAGCATAATACAAAGCTAATTCTAAGACATGTATGTTAAATGTCTTTTATTTCACTGTCACATTTCACAGTTTAGTAGAAGATAGAAGCTAAAAAAGCTGCACAGTCATGCCTAGTACTGAACCATGTGTACAGATGTGTATTTCATGAATATGTTTTGTCTCTGCCAAAGGTTTTTCTTTTCTAATAACTTATTAAAAAAGATAAAAATCACGTTGCAGAATAGAGACTTTTAAGACTTTGTGCTACTTACTTCCCAGTTTGACTGTTTTTTGGCTTACCTGAGAATTAAAAGGTGTTCAGACTTTATGCCCTTTTTCACCATAAAGCAAAACAAAGGGAAGAAAATCTATGTGTCTGAGTTACTGGTGAATTGTTTTCCTTTTGTGAGAACAGAACCTAAGATAATTTTCTAGTGTGTGTGGTATTTAACCAATATTATAGACCTGTCCCTATTGCATGCCTAGTTAAGTTGAACTAGATAAAACCTTTTGGTCAATACGGAGAGCACTTCACACATCAGCTATGGACTATTCAATGCAATCACACAGAAGAACATTTCCTGCCATTGATCAACAATAATTCCTGGCATTTACAAGGCATCTTTAATTAGAGAGATAAAATGGCTCTGCAACAATAATAAATTCCCAGAGTAGCCCCCTGAACGAGATGACAAAGTTCTTGATTTACAAGTGAGCAAAGGAAATCATGGAGAAGTGAAATACTTGTTCAAGGTCAGATAGTGAATTTTTTGGCAGAGTCCAGAAAAATGTCTAATGTTACAGCCTTTTAGATTTGTGGGCAACAGGAGTAAGCTTTGTTACTGTAGCAGATTGTTGGGTTTGTATCTGCCATTCCCTTACTCTGCACAGACGATAACCGCTCTGTAATGACAATGCAAAACGATGAAGAATCATGTTTCCGTGTGATTGTGTGAGATTGCATGTACGTTAGGAAAGGACAGGCAATGCTGGAAGTGTCCTTCAAAAGGAAAATTTTTTAAACTTCTGAACCACTGCTTTTGAATGAGGAGCTCTAATGCAGAGGCACAGTAGCACAATCCCATGTTCTGGCTCTCCTGTTACTTGGTGGTAAAAGGGACACTCGTACTGGAGAAAGATATATTAGGCTGAACATGAACTGTATTCACAGATGAGGCCCCAGTTTAAACAGCAAAAATTCCCTGTACAGTTGTATCTGGGAACAAAAATGTTTTCAAAATGTGTAGACCTGTGAACAACAGGCTATAAATACCTAGACAGATGTCAGCATATGTGTTTACAATCCAGTTCAGAGCCATGGGACAAAGCATAACTTCTTCAGAGTTGCAAGGAAAAATAATCTGCATAGTAAAAATACTAGAAAGATTTTTGATTGTTTTATCACCCTTGCTTTTATTATAAATAGGAGTGATGAACTGTCATGATTGATAGGATTTCTATTTCTGGAGTTTGTAGGGGGTTGAAAACCCTCTTCCTCATGCAAATCAAATTGCAAATTATATCTAAGCCCTAGTACATTTAATAATATAGACAGTTAAAAAAAGATCCTCACCTGTATACTCTGTGTCTTGTTCTGCTCTTTTAGCTCTCCAGTCCTTATGGTTTCAAATATGTGCTTTGAGACCTGTTTCACACCCCCAGTTTCTAAATCTTATGTCATTCTTCTTCACAATTTTGAATTTAAATGCATTTAAAAAAAGACATTTGTGGTTTAACATTTTAATAATGCTGCAGTCAGGTTTTATTAGTGCTTCTCTGTTACATTTTGCATGAGATAGGAAAGAGTAATGAAGAGAATATCATTGTAGGGTTTTAGGCTTATGAGCTTAATGTATTATGATACAACAAAATGTATTATCTAAAGGTCCCTTTCTCACAAAGGCAAATGAGAGCACCATAGATACAGCAATATAAAGCATCAGTCAAAACAGCAATAACATTCTGTAATTGCAAACCCATTTCTGATTAAAATGTAATTTATTTTTAAAAAAATTGAAATAAAGAGCTTTAGGATTCCTAATCTTGCTTGTATGCACATTACACAGCCTGTGAGAACAGAACAGAACAGAACAGAACAGAACAGAACAGAACAGAACAGAACAGAAATGACCAGCTAAACAGAACCAAGCCTATTTTGAAATTTGCCCCTGCATCTGCAGCAGATACTTGGCCATCTGGGCAGTGCACGTGTGTTGGGATGTGAGGAACCACCGGCCCAGTAGGGCACGAATGGTTGGAAGGAATTGTTCCTCAGGAAGTCCTCAGGACTGCCGAGGGGTTTCAAACATTCCTGCACCTGACAGCAAAAAAACCTTACTAAAACCTTCTTGCCTTCTTCCCAGGCTCTCTTTGCTAGCTAACAGGCATGAAGATAACTCCCAAAGAAAAATGGACAGGCATTGCTTAGTCTGGAACCACATCTACATTAAATGTAGAAGGTGGAGGGCTCTCTTTTCGCTCACATTCCAGCTTGTCACGAACTTAATTAGGCTAAGCATCTCCGCAAACCTAAGCTATACTCAATATTGATTCCAGGAGAACTGATACTGGTATCTCCAAAAATATGGGGTGTGCATATACATATATGCATATACGATATATAAAAGATGGTGTGTGTGTGTATATACATATATACATTTGAAATAATCTATACCTATAGCTATCCATATTCTGGCATGTCCCCCCCGCGCGCGGGCCGTGAGGGGAAGCGGCGGCGCGCGGGGGCGCCGCGGGCGCGCGCACTACCCGGCATGCAGCGGGCGCGGGGCTCGCAGGAAGATGGCGGCGCCGCTGGAGGAGTACGAGAAGGAGGCGGGTTGCGTCCCCATCCTGCACCCGGAGGTGCGAGCGGTCCGCTGGGCCGGGAGTGGAGCGGGGCGCGGGAGCGGGGCTTGGGGCACGGCCGGGAC
>VZRN01006818.1:5976082-6042474 GCA_013397935.1 Dasyornis broadbenti
GCAGGGACGGGCGGGGAGGCGGGTGCGGGGTGGCAGGAGCAGTGCAGGGTCCGCCACCGGCCCTCCCGTGCGCCGGCTCCGGCGGTCCCGCCCGCCCCCGAGCCGGGGGGCGAAGCACCGGCGGGGGCTGAGGCGCACCGGGTGGTGCTGCCGCACCGGTCCCTGAGCGCCAGCGCTCGGTGCTCGGTGCCCGCCCCGGCAGCCTGGGGAGAAGCGCCTCGGAGGCGAAGGAATTAATGTTTCCCTTTGGGTTTGGATAGCACTGATCTGCAGCTCGCCCGCAGGTCGGGTCTGGCTCCATCTAGCCCAGCGCTCCCCGTGTGGCGTGGGCTTATTTTGAGAGCAAGCGGTCTGTTTTTTCCAGAGTGTTGGCGGTGGGAGGAATATTTACAGGTAACATGTAGAGGTCGTTTCGTGCCATTTTTTTTTACCCTTCTATTGTGCCGCCCATATTTGTCAGCAGCATATGTGTATTCTTGAAGACTAGTATGATTGTTTTGAAATGTATTTTAAATAGTTTAGAAAAGCTTTTACATGTGGACTTGTCACCTGATACGTTAAGGACTGTAAGAATTGATTTTCCAGCCTATAAAACAGATAAGTGCATATGTTAGACTCCAGTTTTTGCTAAACAGATCGTGTTTTTCCTTAAACAATATCTTAAAAGACAATTAGTTTATTTGATGACTGAAGAGGCTCTAGGCCTTTATACGTGGTCATGTACCTTACCTACTCTACCTCTGTAAGCAGTGCTTATGACTTTAGAATAGACCAGTCTGTTCTGAAGAGCAATTAGCAAAGCAGTAAACCCCAGCTAAGTGTCTTGACTTCTTTTTGGTTTTTGTTATTTTTGGGATTTATTTTAAGTGATGCATGTAGACTGCTGCTACACGTTTCATCAGACTAACTGGAGTCAGACTAAATGAAGTACCCTCGGTAGCAGTGTCTTATGTTTTTAAGAAGTGACACAAGTTTTCAATAATGATCCAGGCTGTAGCATGTTGATGTTCTTTGAAAGAAAGTGTGGTAACTTTAGATAGGCAGTCTAAGACTAGAAAATGGAATAAAAAGCATTTACAGCTTATCAGAAAAAGTGTGATTTAAAGATTGAAAATTAGTGCTTATTAAATTAACTTTGATTAATTACTGTATCGCACACAAAAGTATCTCAATTTAAATTGGTAGTCTAGGTAGTTAATCTGGTAGAATTTTATACTGTTCCTTTGATGCATACAGTTGAATGTGTGTACACAAGATAGGAAAGAAAGTTATTATGTCTTGTGTGCAGTAACATCAACTGGAGTCTTTTATTATGCAGTAAATATCACTAGTTTGGAGGGAGCTTTGCTTGATTTTTCCAGTAATGCTGACTGGATTTTACTCACAAGATAGTGTCTACCTCGATTTCAGTGAGTGTTCCCTGATTCCTTAAAATCTTTGTACAGATAAGTTTTAAAAGAGAAGGATGTTTTTCATGTTTGTGGTGAGACTGGCTGTTAACAGACACTCCAGAAATGCTCTTTTAAAAACTTAAGGATTCTGTGCCATAGCAGAGCTGTGTTGTCACAGTCCTGCCCAGTGAACAATGCAGTGCATCTGTGTTCAGTCATTTTTGAAGGTCAGGGTCCTTAATACTTGGTGATTTCCACTTTTTAAGAAAATAGCACCATGTCCTTATGTAAGTAGTGACGTTGGAGCATATAATCAGTTTCAACATTTGTATACATTTAAAACCCATGCTTTTTATAGGACTGTCAAAATCATTACCTTTTTTTTTGTTGTTGTTTCATGGTACTGTTGTTTGTTTTGAGTATCTTTTTCAGGTGTTTTTTCTGTGCCTTATTTGTGAGGCTTTTGCTTCTTACTGTCTTTTTGTATTGACTAATTTGGATTACTTTCAAATTGTTTGAAGTTTTTGGTTTGTTTTTTTTTTTGAAGGGGTGTGTTTGTTTTTATATGGGCTCTAAGGCTTTGCATTTTGCCATGAAATACTATGAATACAATACTAATGTTGTAGGAAAGAGTTCTTAGGAATAGTGAAAAAATACTTAAATACTGGGGTGATGGGAGATCTGTTCATTAATTTATTTGTGAAAGACTCAGTATAAAGTGATGCAGTAATTTTGGGAAGAAGAGGTAGAAACACATGAAATATGAATGCTTTAGGAAACTTATGGTGGGACTGCTTTTGATGGGGTTTGTGTGGGATCTTGCTGACTGGGTTCTTGGGCCTCCCTTGCTCACTCCCTCATGAATGCAAGCTGAACTTAAGTAATGGACTCTTCTTTCCAAGGATATTTATTCTTTCTTATCACAAATTCAGTTTACTATGACAACGTAGATCCCACTCTTTTCTTCTAGTTGTGAAATTAGGTGTGGAACAACAAAGCTTATGAAGAGAATTTTAGTGGTAACGTACAACAAATAACATTAATTGCTCATGTAATACTTGTAGAATGATCTTATACTATATGATAGATGCTTGGAGAACTGCTGGCTAATTAATACATCTTGGAAGTAGTTGTTAGAGAGGATTATTCCTCAATGTCATTGTTGCTAAAAGTCTTTGGAGGAGTTAGTTTACTAGACATAGATTTTTTCATTATGATTTGGAAGTAATATCAAAATTATCATTAATAAAACTTGCAGGCAAACAAGATTGGGTAGGTGCTAAGCCGGGAGGATGGAACTGTACAAAACCATCTAGAATTCATGTGCGGTTACGCTGGTAAAGCAAGGCATACCTTAGTGCAGCTGTATTCAAAGTAGTGCATTGAAGGTAAGGAACATAGGCATGGGATTGTATCCCAAAAGTTATTGACTGATAGGATACAAATATGAACAAGCAGTTCAGCAGAAGTTCCCAGTATAATGCTTTGTTTAAAAATATGTAAGAACAAGGAGATTACTTTTGGCTGAATGTGTGGTTATGCTAATGATGAAGTTTTGTCTTTAAAAATTATTCTTAAATGATGAAGAGTATGGGAAAGAATTAAAAATTATTTTAATAATGCCTTATGGTAAAAGGCCTGCAAAAACCCTGTTCACATTATCTGAAAAATTGGGAAGTATCTTTTCTTTCCCCATGTGAGTATTTTCTTACCGAAATCCAGTGCATTATTCAGTTTATACTTAACAAGATCCAGAGACTGAAAAGTGAAGTTGAGTGGTATTAAATTGAAAAGCACAATGCTGAGGGTGAGTAATCATTGAAACGAAGGAAGGAGGGCAGTGGTGGATTATCCAGCTCTTGATGTTTTCAGCCGGAGTTTAGATATCTTTCTAGAGACCAAACGCAAGTTTTTTAATTTCGCAAATGGATAACTGAGCGGAGGAGCGTAGACTGTGTTGGAGTGACTCTGATTCATAGACATGAATTCTTCACCAGGATTGGGAAGTGCATGGATGACTAAAGGGGGAGTCCTGTGTGTGTAGGTCTCAGAGTGGACATGGCATTGGCTGACCTGCAGTGTGATATGGTAGCTCCATTATGAGGGATGCAGAGTAACACTGGACTAAGTAGTCCCTGCTGGTTTGTTTCCTTCTCCCAGGGTTTAGTTTTCTGGTGACGAAAGGGCAAGCTCTGCTTCCTTTTATACAGTGTAACTCTGGTATGGGAATGCTGCTCATGCTGATTATGTTTGTTATCCTTTGATTAAATTATTTTAATAGGCCTGCAGACCTGACTTTAAATTCCTTGGATCTTCTGAACAAGAGTGAATTACTGACTGTTCTGTGGTAGGTGATGGTAGGCTTGAATGTTTTATTCTGAAATTCAAGGGGCAGGGAGGCAGGAGAATTTTAGAAAATGGGTTTTACTTGTAATGCTCCTTTGTATTTGAAAATTTTTCTAGATGTGTGCCTAATATAGCCCTAAATGCCAAAGGTATTGCAGCTGTCGAGGGCTGCATTTCTTCGTAAATGGTAAGAACTATTACTTGGGAGGAGGATCTGGTTTGTTACTTCAGTGTAGTGCATTTACCAGTGTCAGGTGGTGTGGAATATATTTGAGAAAGATGAAAGTTATTGTTTATTACAGACTTCTTTTGGCATTAAAATAGTATTGTCTGAGAACAATCTTCCTGCAAACTTGAAAGCAGTTTTAACGGTTATGGGCTCCATTTGGCAGGAGTTTTTCCAGATGGAAGCCGTCATTCTTACCTTTGTTTCTCTCCTTGTGGTTCACTTTGTAGCTACCTAGGAAGTTAGAAGCCTAACTCCTTGTATTGTTGGTGGTTTGAAGAAAACAGATAAAACTGCTGTAGATAGCTTTACTCTATTTTTTCCTGTTCAAAATGTCAGTGAAAGGCTTGACTTTACCAAACTCCATTCTTTGTGGAGTTCTGTAGATATTGTTGGAGTTGTACTGGAGTGCAGACTCTTCTTAATTGTCCTGTACAGTTACAGGACTTACTGTGTTGTTTAGTCAGGATCACTCCAGGGACTAGTCTTGTATTTGTGTGCTCATTCAAAGATCAGGTGTCACTTATTATACTGCTTAAAAAGGAGAACAGAACTGTGAAGTCTCAGACAAATTAGCATACCTGATATTGAAGGTTGATCCTTGCTTTGTGTATCTTGGGTAGCTTCAGAGGTTGAGGCTGGAGAGGACTGCAGATCTAATCCAACCTTATATCGCAGGCTGACGTTATTTTAACTAATTCTTTTTATTGCCAGAATACTAATTCTAAAGTAAAAAAGAAAATAAACAAAATCCTACAGTAATAGGTCATATTGCATAACTGGGAAAGTTGCCCTCAAATTTAATTAGTCTCTTTAAGACTTAAACATGTTTCTAGTCTGAATTTAATTTGTTTCTGTTCATTACATGTTAAGAGATATCTATCCAAATATAGGTCTGTCTGTATTTATTTAATATGCTGATGATTATCAGATCCTTACACTGCTGTTACGGTCTGCAGTCCTCCTGACCCTTTTGAGTCTCTCTTTCATTCGTTCTTTCAGTGTTTTCATTGCTTTGCTCTTAGTGCTGTAACTGTTGCAGGAACTTGGGAACGGAGCACTATTCTGGCAGTCACACAGTTATGGTAGTAAACACCTTTTGGATGCTCCATCCCTGGAAGTGTTCAAGGCCAGGATGGATGGGACTCAACTCTTTCGAGCTCTTCTTGCTCATGGCAGAAGGGTTGGAACTAGGTGAGCTTCAAGGTCCTTTCCAACCAAGGCCGTTCTATGATTCCTACTCATCATTCCCCGTATATGTATTTGTACTGGTCTTGTTGGGAACTGCATTACACTGGATACTTGTACCCAGATCATGACCATCTGTTTGAGGTGGTTTCTAGGATGGGTCTTCATTTTAGATAGTGCTTTGCTTTTGTTGATATTTTAAAAAACCTTAGCGTGTCCTGTCCCAGCATTCCCCAAATTGTATCAGAAATAGAGTATTACTTATTCCCCATTCTCTCTCTCCAGAAACTCCCCCCTCTCCACCCCAAGAATTACCTCTATTTACTTCTAGGTTGCAGGCAATGGTGAAATAGGGTGGGGTTAAAGTACAGGCTCTGAAGGATGCTAAGTGTTTTCTTACTGACACTTCTCTGGGCTTTTAATGATGAGAGCTACTGAAAAGACCAAGAAGGTTTTTTTTGAAGCATAGTCCTTAATGAGGAGAGTATGTATAATAGTCACAAAGCAAATCATAAGAATAAAGCTTGCTCACCTCTAGTTTTTAATACATGCAAGATAGACCACATTAATTGTCATTATATTCTAATTTCTTAATCAAAATATCAGACAATACTAACCCAAACTCTTCAGACATTAGTTATATTTGACCATTGCTACTACTTTATCAAGTGAAAGTGACATGTTTAATTTCCTGTGAAGCCATGGTACTAGTCTTTGCTAGTCTGCTACATTATTAGTATTTGCTTTTTTGTCAGTTCTATATCAAAGCCTAGAAAAGCCAGCAAATGGTAACCATTTATAACCCATATCATCTTGTATCCAGACTGCAGGAGTTTCTTCTGGCTTAATGAATAATGTTCACATATTTTGGACTACCTGGTTGACCTAAACAACCTGTATTTTAAAGAAGTTTAATACTAGTTGTTCTATTAGAAAGCGTTTTACTGTGGCAATTTAAATTTTCTGGCCAGACTGTTTTCGTTCTGTTCTTACTGAACATTTTCAAATTTTGTAGGTTTGTGTTTTTATTGACAGTGCTATCATTCTTGCTTTGTAATCTTGACAACTTTTGTTAATTTCTTTTATTGCTAGGATGGTGCTTGCCCTTCTAGGGATAGGGATGTGTTGTATCCTTTTGCTAGCATTTCAGTTCATAGTCTTTTTCTAATTTGTCATAGTCATTGTCAATGCTTCTTTTGCCATTCTTACAAGATTTTTTTCTTTACAGTTGTTCTCACTTCCTTTGTAAACTTAAACTAGTTTTCAGCTATTTACAGCTTTTGTTCTACATGTTTTCTTCTGATTTAGGCAGTAATTGATTTTAAAGTTAAAAATTTGTTTCAAGACAGGACCTCTTAAAGCATAAGTTATAAATGTCTGATTTGACCCAAGTTTGTGTTGATTCAGTTTGCCTTTACTTGTTAAGCACAGGCCTTATTTCTCTCAGATTTTACAGATTAGTCTTTCAAAAGTGTTTGTTTCACTGTGTTTGCCTATTTGCTCAGGAAAGTAATGAGACTTCATGAATGTGGAAGAAGGTTTACAGAATTAAGGAGGAAAATGTTTGTTTGCTGTTTGCTTGAAAACTGAACAATATTGCTGTTGGTACTGGCATGTTTAGATAGGACCAGCTTTAGTAATTGACATTTCAGCATGCATGCTGTCCTCGGTGGCTTTTCAAAAACAGTATGAGATAAAGATTTGACTTCCATTGTATCCTTGTAGTTGAGAGAAACACTGGGGGAAACTGAGACTGTGGAGCAAAGTAGAAAGCTTTTTCTGAAGTCGGAGGAGGCTGGCTGAATTTTGAAGCCTTAGGCCCGTCATGCCCAATACATAGTGTAACATTAGACTACAATTTGTCTTGTGCAATTTTGAAATCTAGTAATTTCTTCCTACGCTTGTAGGATGCCCTGAGCTATGTAGAAGTGTTTCCTTGATTCTCTTTATAAGGGAGGAGATATCAAAAATGGAGGGTAGTGGGAATGCTGTGGTCAGAGCTTGGAAAGCTGCTCAAGATCAGGAGAAAATTACTCCAGAAGGAGGGAGCACAGTAACAAGAGAAGGAGGACATCAGATGTGCTTTGGGAACACTTGCATTGCTGGCTCTGAAGGATGTGATTTTTACGTTTGATTTTAAGCTGGTTTCAAGCCTTGGTGGAACCCAGACACAGCCCCTTACCCTTCTTGGGGTGACCTCTTGCAGTTGTGAGGCCAGTAGGTGACTTGGGGTGGTCTTTGCTTGGTGAGTCTGTGACCTGATCTGACTTGGTTACTGTGCTGTTGTGAGAATAGGTAAGAGGTAATGGAGAAGGTGCAGCCAGGACCAGGAGTGTGATCACCTGCCTGATGGTAGGTCACTTTTAGCTTGTCTTGAGCTGATTGTGAAACCTACCTTTAAATGCTTCCAGCTGCACTCATATACCAGTGATGCTTCTCTGGTCCCAGAATGAGCCAGTTCAGGGAAGTAAATTGGTAGAAAATGCATCCAGTAAAAAAAACACTGTGAATAATTTTCACTAAGCCTACTCATGGAAGGATCAAGTGCAGTAAAGTACTGACAGAAGGTACATGGTGAGCTGGCAGTCCTGGTTTGGAAAGTGAGGAGCTGGATAGAATGGGACCCATCCTTGAATGTTAGACCATGGATGAACTGAGCTGTCTCATTTGCTTCAGAAGATTGACTATTAGCATGACTAGAAGCACCTTTCATGCGCTTCCTAGTTGTGGTGGGTTTGTCATAACCAGCTTGTGTTTATCACGACTGGGAATGGGAGTTTGCTCAGCTGGCTGTTGATGTGAAGCTCCATTGTCTGCTTCAAGGTTGGTGTGGGAATGGTGAATTGAAATTTTTTGTAAGGATTAAGCACAACTTGTACTAACTTTCTTCTGTGTCTGCCAAGGAGAAAAGAGCATCCATAGCTAGGCTGACTGCTCTTTCTATCATGTGCACTTGCCAGTGCTCTAATTCTTGGTGAATGGAAAAAATCTTTATATTTGAAAAAAGAATTTTAAGAATATCTTTTTCTGTGAATTTTAAAAAGGGAACTGTTTTTTCTCCAAGTAGGTGAGTATCAGGGTTGAGCTAGATACATACTTGGATGTATTTTTGAAGTTTAGCTCTTTAAAGAGTGAAATATGTAAATGGTTTTACATTAATCTCATGACTGACTCCTAATGCTAGGTCTTTCCGGGATTTTTTTTTTTACGTTGATGGGTCCTTAAGCTCATGTATTGTGAAACCTAGACCTGTGTAAATCACTTAGAAAAAGAATAGTTTCATTTTTGTCGAAATCCTGCGATTTTTGGCTGAGAACACAATGCAACACTCCTTGAAAAGAAAGCCAAAGAGATAAATGTACATGTTAATGTAAGTTGCTGACTAAACACAAGCTTTATAGTGAGCTTTACACCATAGCGTTTTAAGCTTTTGATTTTTTTTAACCTTTACAAATGCTAGTAAACGTAGTTCTTTTTAATAGCACTTTCTATTGATGCTATGTGTGCAAATATAAAGCCTTTTGAAAAGCCTATTTGTGAAGCTATGGGTTCCTAAAGTATAACACTGTTCAATTTAGGAGCTTCTTCAAGAAAATGACTAGAAACCAGTTGACTGGTTGTGGGTGCTTGTTTTGAAGAAATAAAACTTCCTCATTATCAGCTGTGCTTTAAATCATATGAGCTCTGACCTCTGCACAGAGTGGTTGGATTAAGGGCTCTAGTTGAGCATCTCTAACTCGTTCTTCAAAAAATTAGATCTGTGTTAGAGAGTATGCAGGATTATGCTCTCTGTGTGATGGCTGACTTGTTTGTGGGTGGAAATCTGTAGCAGGAAAAGGACCACTTGATGGTGTTTGAGATGAGGCTTTTCTCAGTCTATTTAACCACTTTTTAAAGAAAGCATTGTCAACTTAAGCTATAGATGGCTTAAAAAAAGATTGAGTGTTAGGTGCTGATTTATTTCCATTGTTTATGTATGCTATAATTAGCTTCTCTAGGAATCTTCATAAATGCATCTTTTCCTTTAGTGTGTCAAGAAACTGTGCAAGTAGACCAAATATTTAGGAGGTAAACCAAACAGACTTCACAAAATGCAGTAAAATGTAAAAAGTAATGGAAAACAGTAACAGAAGTACCATTGAATGGAAGTTTGTTTTGTAATGTCATACTAATTTTGTGTAATTTAATGTTATAATAGGGGCAGGGAGAATCCTAGTGTTAATGGTTAAGGATCAAATTAAGGCAAGTCTGATGGTATATATTTGTAAGCCAAACACAGAACTTTTTTTTTAAATGCATAGTTTGATCAGTTAATAAAAAAAGAGGTATTGCATGCTTTTTTTTTTTCTTCCCATGGAGAATGTAGTCTGATTTAGGTGGAAATTTTCTAGCATGGATTAGCTAAACTGAAGGTGTATATGAATCATCCCAGTCCAGACAATCTAACAGCTCATAGCTGCTGAACACTGGCTCCTCAAAGTGGTGAACCTACATAGCCCTACAGAATTCTTGATTTTCTGGGCTTTGTGTGAATATGAGAGGGATCAGACTGCTCCCACTTGATGACAGTCAACAGTTAGATTAGCTGTTGCGGCAGTACATGTTGGGAGAAACTGGTTTCAGAGAAGAAAAGCTACTCTTCTTATGCCTGTAAAGAAATAAATGTGATTCTCTATAAAATGATGACATTTTAGCCTCTGTTTCTGTGACTTTCTGTGTTGCAGAATTAGGTGAAGGGGTAGTGGGAAAGGAAAGTTACCATAAGCTTTAGAAGAGGATCTTTCATTAAAAGTATTAAAATACCAGCAGTGTGTCTTTTTTGTGGTTGTTTGTGTTTGATTTACTTGTATTTATTTTGTGAGCATTTTTCTATTAATGCTAGTTCATGGGTGACTACTCTTTGTATATATAAATGAATGTTGGTGTTTATAATATGCAAATAACTATATATACATTTGTCTGTACAGATTCTTGCGCCTTTTTAAAAGTAGGAGGAAAACTGGGAGAGCAAACTAAAAAGCACTATATTGTAGGTAATGAAGAACAGGGAAATTGAACACCCGAATATGGGGGAAGGAATTCTTTAATACTAACCTCCAATAGTTCCTGCTACATTTAACACGCATACATGAGGATTATTATTTAGCTTCCCTGAAATAGTTGCAGTCACTTCCAGTTTTCTTATGATTCTCTGACTACAGCCAGATATGAAAATAGTGTAGTCATCAATTTAAAAAGAAATTATTTTGTTTCTATTAAGAAACAGAAGCAATAGTAGGCAATATTTTATGGAAGATAATGCTTTTATTTCTAAGTCTTTCTTTTAAAGCTGGTTAGTATTTTCTCTTTAAGTCTCAGTTATCTTGGTCACCATTCAGAATTTGAGTGTCTGATTTTGATCGTGATATTGCTTCCTTGCAGCAACATTGCATAACGTTAAAGGAAAAGCAGTCCTAGCCATCTGTTAATGCCTACCAGAGCCATGTGTGGCAGTTGCAAGCAGCAGTTCTTTCCTCCCTTCCTTATGTCCAATAAGGCATATTGACCTATTTGTATCCTCCTGCTGTGTATAACTGCGAATTATGAAATTGCTATCTCAGAATCATTCAGTCTTGGTCTTCTTATTCTTTCATGCATAACTTTTTTTTTTTTTCTTCTGTGGATACTATTCTCAGAATCCTTCTTAAGCTTATTTCATTTAGGCTTTTTTATTGGAAAAGATTAAAAGCTTTAAGTATTGAGGGGAAATGAGCATAACTTTACTTGTGTGTTTTGTTACAAGGAGGACTGATTGGGAATGCCGATATTAGCACAGCTTCCAAGAGGAAACACTTTTTCCCCCTCCTGTCCCCTGCACTTCATGCTTTTTCCTTTGGAGTTATATTTTATGTTTTGCATTATCTTCTCTTTCCCCATCTTACTGCTCCTGTCTTCCAGAGGAGGTTTTTTCCTCCATGTTGTTTCTTTTTTTTTCCAAAACATGTCTTTTTTGTTGTTGTTTTTAAAGCATTATTCTCTTTTTTTCCTACACTGTCTTACTTGTGCATCTGTGCAAGCAGTCTCCACATTTTGTGACTAATGAGTAATGACAAAATAGTCACAGATGCATATGAGTGATTAGGGCCTTTTCAAAGGATAACCACTGCAGTGGAAAGTTCGTCTAGAAGAAGTGATCCTTGGTGGTGAGAGGGGGAACCAAATTTGATTCTTAGAGATAAGCAAAATTTGTCTTTCTTGCAACCTTCTAAGCCAACCAACTCTAGCAGTTTCTAAGCAGAATAATTTTCTTCAACCTATCAGCCCAACTTCATGGATATTTAAAAACTGTAGTACGTTGTTCCATGATTACTTAGTCAAATTAACAATTAGCAGCTGCTGAAATGTTCCTGCTACCTTCTGTTAACTTGCTTTCCCTCTGACAGTAGCTCTGGAGCCTGTGTTTTCACAGGAGAAACAGGTTCAACTTGCTTAAAAAATCAAGTTTTTTCTTTTTCTTGTTTATCGCCCCTGCCCCTTTCCTGTAACGAGTGGAGTGGGCACAGTGTGACCACAGCCCCAAATACCAAAACTGGCTTGAGTTAGGCAGCAGGAGCATGGAGCCAAGAGCAGTGGGGAAGAGTGGGCAGAGGAATGGTGGCTTATCTTTAGCAAAGATAAGCCACCACTTTGGCTCAAGTCCTGCTTGGAAATGGCTCCTTGAGACAGGATGAAGTAACTAGAGATGTAGTGTTTGCATCTTGCTTATTTTGAATCAGTGACATCAGGCCTCTGCTGTACTACCTTCTTATTAGCTTTCCTTACTCTCAGCTGGGGAACAGCCATTGTCACTAAAGATCAAAATAGCGAAAAACAAATACACTTGGGTTTCAATTAACTTTTCATGTTTTAGTTGGCTATTAGAGTTTTTTAACAGTGGGTAATCATTGAAAAATGAAATTTTCCTGGAATAAATATTTTCATCAAAAAAGGAAAAATGTTTTAGCACTTGGGAAGTGTTGTTGAAGCCATTTGTGAATGCAGTTTATACTCTTGGCTCGAAATGTTATGTTGCTACTTTATTATCAATCTGTCATATCATATGTTTAAAGAAGTCATAGTGGTTTCAAGAATTTAAAGTATATTCCTAAAATTTGTGTGAGGGCGTATGGATTTAGGGGAGGTTCATTCTTTCAGGCAGGAATTTAAAAGAGTAAACTAATTATTTTTCATTTTTTAATGTTTATTTCTGTTCTTTTAATAGTGGAGGGAAGGTAATCTAGATCGTTGTAAGATTTAAAAATTGAGCTTTCTCTTCTGTCCAGCAAATTGGAGGAAATAATCTCTATTTTGTGTCTTCTTCTTTTTTTGTGAACTCCTAAAAGGAGATATTGTCTAAATATCCTGCATGTGAATTTCTTACACCTTAGCTGCTGATGCAGAATGACCAACAGTGAGCAAACTCCCCCCGATGCAGCCCCACTGCAGTTGGTCCTGCTAGGGCTGGATATGGGATGTCTGGGCACAGGCAGCTCTGTTCAGGCAGCTTGTTGTCCACTTCCAGATGTGCCTGGGTGTGTTACGGCAGCACCAGATGGTTGCGCCTGCACTGAAACCATTGGTTTTGGTAGCACTGCATATAAAGGAGATTGTGCTTAGTATCGCCAGGTTTTTAAATGGCAGTCTTTTAAACTGTTATGCTGAACATTTAGAAATGAGAAATGTGCCACCTTGAGCAGATACCTGGTTTGCATTCACTCATTGCAGGTCTTCTAATGGTCTCCTACTTCAGGCTGTGAGTTGATTTCCTGTTATTAGTAACCTGCCCAGTTAGTGGTGTAAACTTATATTGCATTCCCTTAGTATTGATCTTTGATTATTTCAAAGTCATTCTCTCTAGAATAACTAGGAGGAAATTCTCTTCTGCATTTAAAATACTGTGCCCTACCCCTGTACAGGAATTTCAGAACCCTGAAAAAAATTATTTTCAGTTCCTGGCTGCTGCCTTGCTTCTTTTATTTTTGCCATGCCAGCCAAGTGTAGTGTGTAACAGCATTATTTGCACTGACTTGGTCCAAATCACCTATCACCAGGTAAATCAAGTATTATTGAGATTCACAAAATCCAGGTTTTCTTTTCTCCTGATTCCTGGTAGCTTTTTGACTTAGGAACCCAGAGGTTACTCTGCGGATTACAGTCATAAACTAGGCACTTGTAATGCTGGGTAAGAGTTATCCCCAGTAGAATGGCACTTGTAGTAGCCAGCATGAAACTATCAAGTTGCATAGATAATGATGAGTGGTAAATTTTGAGTCTAAGATTGGGAATCTGTGTCCAGGCTGCACAGAATTGACTGTATTGGCTGAGAATTCAGATTTTATGTGCTTTCCTTTGATTTACTTTTAAAGATTTACTTCCAAAATGAGCAGTGTTTGCATATTCTTTTTGGGCATATCTAAAGTCACCTTTTTTTCCCACAGTTTACACTGTGGTATAGAAGCCTCTGTGGTATGATTTTTGAGGCTGCAATGTTCATATAACTTTGAGGATTTTAGGACTTGTTTCAGCTATTCCTAAATGGAAAATACGAACCCAACTTAATAAATTATGAAACATAGGGTTCACTTTAAGTTTATATGTGTTGTGTTTCTTTATATTAAACAAATGGATTGTTTAATATAAAGATGTACACATGTACATCTACACATGTAGCTGCTCATGTGTGTACTGGGGGGAAAAAGGGAGAACTGTTTTTTGCTTACTCGTGTCATGCATCGCCTGTGATCACCTCAAATGTTTATCACTTCAGCTATTTTGCATTAATGTATACTGAAACTTTCAAGTTCTGTTAAATAGTTCAGAGATGCTATCAGTACAAAAGGAATGTATGTTTTTTAAAGTTAAGGGTACTGTCATTGGCTTTAAGTCATTAGAAAACTAGTATAGCAGGAGCTAGTATCGCCTCTCACTTTTTTGAATTTACTTGGTTATTAGTTCATACCTAAAGTTTTGTTGTATTCCCATTAACCTTTTTGTGAAAACATTAGTATCATAAGCCTGTGATTTCATGATCACTCTAGGCTGACATAAATGTACACTGCTTGGGAATTCTCTCTTGACTGGCTAATGTAGGGTCAAGGGAACAGAAACCAGGCTTCCATGCTTGAAATGGTTGGGAAAATGCAGGTTAGTAACAATAGTGTTCTCTGGTACATTAATATGTGACTGAAAACCAGCCAGAGTTTCTCAGTTTGTTTTTAATAATTGTTAGATAAGAAGAGATACTTTTTCCCCTTCCTGTAGCTGTGGGAGGCTAAAAAATATATCAAACTGCTGTCTCCTCATCAAGATGCTCCAGCACACTGAATGTTTTTTGTCCAGGTCTCTGCCTAGTTATCCTTTAGCTTTTCAGGGTCTGAGCACTACAAGTTGCTGCAGTTGTGTGGTGTAATAATGCGTTAACAGAGATAGTATATATCCTGCTTTTTTCCTGATATGATGGAAAAGAAAAAAAAAAAATCGGGACATAATAATATAACTTTCTCTTATATTTTACTTTCTCTTTTAAATTGTAATGATCTCTGGTATCTTTTCCAGCATCTTTGATTCCAGACGACACTGTGGCTTATCTAGTAGCTGGGGAAAAAAAAGGTTGGGTTAAGCTGTTGCCTTCTTCAAACACAAAGCAAAACTATGTTTCTGAATTGTAAGAGGATTGGCCATAGCATACGACTTGGATGACAGCAGATGTCCTGTTACATTTTTAGGTTGTCTCTCCTGTAGAGATGGCAACAGAGCAACCTTCCTGCTGGGCTGGCAATGCTTAATTGGTTTATTTAGGTAATTTTTTAGGCTTGGAAAGAATAATTAAATGCTGCAGAATAACATTGAAGTCAAGCTGATCACTTAGGTAGTGTGTGAAATGGAAATATTTGTTTTTCTGAAGGAAAGTCATGCTTAAGAATAAGTCTATTTTGAAAATGAAGACTTGCTGCACTAGTCTTCAGTGTTAACTGTGTTCTAGTTTTAAAGCTTGAAATGCTTCAATTTCTTGAAAGATTTTTTTAGTGTGTAAATTTTCATAATTTTTCTAACTATTTAAATTACTATATTCAGTGCTACAAAATGTACATAATGCATTAGAATTTCTGTTACTTGGATTTTTTCCTCCTGTCTGAAATAGGTATATTGTATGTAGTGAATACAAACATGCTTAACCGAAGTTAATTTTTAAATTCATACTGAGAGTTTTCAGATTTGCAACTAGACTAATTTCTTGATGGTTTACTCTGAAGTTACAACTGATATCCAAAGTTTTTAGACTTCTGCCTAAGTGGTACTTCAGCATGTTGAAATCTGGAAATGCTTAAAATACAGTTTTTAGACTTAAATTTTTTTTTTAGCTTTTTTAAAATAGATGGATAATGTGTGTAATAATTTTAGAGTAGAAATGGCAAATAACAGCCAAGATGAGTAACATCTGGATTATGAGGGTAAGAGGGCAGTTCACCTAAACTCCCATCCAGTCGATGGGGAGCTGGTTAATGTTGTCCCAGGAAGCAAGAAAACACTTTGGCTCACTAGCCACAACTGGGCACAGTAAGGAGTTATTTTTCATTGTGACCAAGAGCTCCTTTTGCAGAAATTACTGCACAGCTGAGAGAATGTGAGAAATGGGAAGGCCTGCTCGCATTGGCAATAGGAACTCTCCCTAGCCCTAATGTATCTCTTAGTCACTTAAGCTAACAGGGCAACATACGCCTCTAGGGAGTGGTAGTAGTGGAGATTTATGACTGTGAATCCTTGTTAAGGTTAGGTGCACTACATGATTGTTGTCTTAACTCTTTTATCTTTATTAAAAAAAAAAATCTGTCTAGTGTAATAATGGACAAGTTGATTGCTCATTTCACTAACTAACTGGAAGCTGGAATTGTTTAATTAATAACACTTTTCATAAGGTGTTTAAAAGTTTTTCTAGGTTTAGATTAAAGATAAAAATTCTTCTCATGGAAGTATATGTTGGGGAAAACTGACTGAAAGTAAATAATACATTTTAGTGAAATCAACTGAAATGCATTTTTAGAACTTCCAGAGAACTTGCTACCTTTTTTTTCCTTTTTTACCCATGTTGCAGTTTTCATATTTTTTTATGTTGCTATGCTGAATTGCATGGCCGATGCACAGAGGCAGTCAGCTGTAGTATCTGCAACACATAAAAAATTGTCCAGATGATGTATGGAATTAATCACTCAGTTTCAGCTTGCTGAGCTTTAATATATTTGTAAAGAAAAATGGTGTGTTGTTGCCCTAGTGATACAGTGTTTGAATATAGATTTCACCAAGGGAAGCATTGAACCTAGAAGTGTTGCCCTTCATCAACAGAATCAAGTCAGGGAGCTGTAATTGGTGAAGAACATGTCGTGGTCATGCCATATATTTTTGAGACCCTCAGGTTAAACATACACAGATAACCTCTGAAGCTCGGACTGGAGTTGAAGAATCAATAAAGTATTAATCATTCCCAGTTATTTGTTTTCTAGAAGGTGTTTGACTATGCTCTTTGAAAAGCAACATTTATTTGTAGTAACAGAGTGAGACTTTTGACAGTTTATGGCAAATAGCTTTTCTTGTTATGGTATGTTGCATTTATTAAAAGGAAAGTAAAGCAAACCGAAAAATAAAAACCCAAACTCAATACTAACCAAAGAAGTTTGCTCTTAGCATTCTGTGAAAATACCTAGTGTAGGATTTGGCAGAACCCTGCCATTACAAGTTGTGTCTTCTATAAAATGTTTGAAAACTATACTGGGGAATACAGTGGCCTGCTTTCCAAAATGTAGAAAGGTACCACCCTTACGTTTAGCTAACTTTATAGTAAGTACACTGAATTGAGTACTGGTTTTAGTTCTGCTTATAATTTTTTTTTCTCAGAAACCTGAATTGGGTGTTCTAAAAGCAAGTTTGTCTTTTTAGGAAATAAAACCTCAAAGCCATTACAACCATGGATACAGTGAATCTCTTGGACGGAAAAGCCACATTGATGATTATAGCACTTGGGACATTGTCAAAGCCACACAGTAAGTTTATTTTTGAATGTTAGATTTGTTTGTGTTTATCAGTTTGAAACAGTAAAATGGCTTTTTTATTTTAGTAAAGTGGAAAGTAAACTGTATTTGTCAATACAATAGTGAAAGATTTCAGAAGTGAATTCTACAAAATTATTGTTATGACAAATTCATGATCTTTGTATGAAAAAATATGGGAGGAATTATAAGTTGTATATACAGGTGGTTGCTGGATAGATTGTTGGAATAGAGAATGAGGCTTTTCTTTCCACTGGTACTGATGTTTATTTTCTGCAGGTGATGAATAAGAGGTAAGCAGGCAACATTTATATGCAAGCATAAGAGTTTGATTGATTTATAAGTTAGAAAGAACAAGTCTCTAACTTTCATTATGTCTGATTGTGCAGTCTCAGTGCTGCTATGAAACTGAGTTTAGTACTGAAGGAGGATTGTAGGAGTAAACTGAGTGCAGATTTAACTGCACTCTTAATGCAGATGAATTCTACAAATTTAATTGTTCCGCAGTTCCTTTAGTGGATACTAATTCACAACACTTTCCGGAGAGTTGTCATGACGCTATGTTTTAATTTGCTGCTGTTTGCCATTCAGAAACCATCACCACCATCACTTTTCTTCAATGAGCTGAGATAGTTTTGTAAGATTTTAATTTTTATTGTGTTGTTAATTTGAATGCTAAAACCATTATGTACCTTGCAGAACTATTTGCCTTTTTCTTCCCTTTTTTTTCCTAAAAGAAACCTCCTCAAAGTGAAAGCAGCTTTGCAGCTCTGCATGTGACACAGGCCCGGTTTAGGCATAGGAAGTACTTACTTTCCTTCACTTCTTGTTTTGAATTGAAAGGAGTTTAGCTTCCTGAAACAGATGTCTGACTCTGCTATTGTTGCTCTACTACTTTAATAGTAACACTGCAACCCATAATACTCATATCAGGGTATTTTTAGAAATTAAAATATTGTCATAATAGCAAACTAGCTGCTTCTTATACAAGTATGGAAGTGTGGCAGCAGAAGTGGTTCTACAAGTTACCTACTTCTATTCTTGTATGCTCATTGCATGTTTGAAAACCTAAAATACCTTTGTCCCTGTTAACCCTGAGATTTAGGCTGATCTGTGCTTTCAGCTGAGTTGTTACAATTCTTTTCTGGTCTCCTCATACAATAACCAAAAGGTCTGAGTTGACATCTCACCACAAGGACTGCAGTTTTGTATCACAGCCCTAAGGGTTAATATTGCAAGGAAGGGGGTCTGTCAACATGATCAAGTTGTGGTATCCAGGCAGCACTTCCCTGACTAGAAGGAGAATACACCTTTATTTAAGCATTTACTAGAATTTGAAGGCTATGAAAAATGTTTGTTATAAAAAATGTCTGTCATAAAGGGAAATATCTGTGAAATTTAAGAAGATTAATTCAGCGTTCTTAAAAAGATACACTTTTTCTACTAAAATGATATAGCTATTTGCATTTATAGAAGCATAACCTATCTCATCTATGTATAAAAAAATATCCTCTTATTAGAGGCTGATCTTATCCTCTACCCTTTGTCCTCAAAAATTAATATTCATTGAGATTAAGATACCTGCTGACTTTCCTTATTTTTAGTTCAGTGCTAATGTAAGATGCCACAAAAAGGTTTTGCAAAATAGCGCCACTCATCAGTCTCTGGAACTCTTCTCCCAAACAGTTCAATAAGTTGAAGCAAGATGTAGCAAAATATAATAAGAATTATTTTCAGTCTCTTGGTTTGGGTGGGGTTTTTTTCCAAGTCCAGTTTCTCCTGTGAAAATAATTAGTTGTGTTACTGTTTCAACATACATGAAAATCAAGAGCATAGTTCCTTAAACCTTAAAGATGATGATGAGAAAAATGGGATGAAAACATTTAAAATTCATCTATATTTCATATATGCTGTTTGACTGTAGAATTCTATTTTGAGATGTTTTTATTGGCACTAGATTTCACAGAAATAGAACAATGTTTGTAAAATACTGTGCTAGATTTTGTTTTTCAGCAAGAAAAACTCAGAACTTGCAAACTCCTCACATTTATGCATAATTATTTGTATGTTGTTTCATGTCTTATTGAACTGTTTCAGAGCTTTATCTTCTTAATCTATAGATTGGACACTAATTAAATTAACATGCTCATAGGCTATGAGCTACAAATTATAACTTCTTATAATCACATTAAGACTTTGTATAGAAAACAGTGGTTTGGCTCACTGAAAAGTGTTTATTGGTATTTGTGTTTTTCCCCTCTGATGCTTCTCGTAAGTTCTCCCAAAGACCTGGGGCCCTAGGCATGCTTTGTATCAAAAATAGTCTCTGCTTTTATTTTGCCGAAACGTTTGCTGGAGTAAAAATCGTAACGTTTGGTTTTAGTACCTATTCATACAAAGAGCACTTTTCACTGACTTCATTGTAAACATGTCCCAAGATCATCTAGGTAGCTTTAAAAGTAGCACTGTCTCAGCCCTTCACATTGCAGATGTTTGAATATCTGTGTAGTTTTTTGAAATCTTGTATTTGGTTATAGCAAAACTGTTCGGTTCATAGAAAGTCTCAGCTGTGTTTATAGAAAACTTTTCTGTTAGTTTTGAAATCAGAAGCAGGCCACTCATCTGTATTTTAAAAACTATTTTCAAAGCAGTAGTAAAAATATCATCCATGCATTGTTTTTGTTCCTCTGTGATATTTAGAGTCCTCACTAGAGGGAATGGAGTCTTGTTAAAAAAAAAGAAAAAGTCTTAAGTGATTTAAAAATGAATTTTAATGATGATATGTTGGGTATATTTATTTCTATTGTTTAGCAGTGGTAGCCCTCTATCATCCAAGGCAGGAGTTATAAATTACAATACGATATCTTGTGAAGTGTCCTGTGTTAACATGACAAAGTTGCTGCCTTTGTTTTGTTTTAAATCTTTTAAACTGAGAAACAAAGAAGTAGCTGAAGTTTACAGGTAGAGAAGTATGTGATGGGCTATCACTAGGAGAACAAAATCTGAGACACATTAATCCTGGCATTGTGTTCTTCAGTTCTGTTGAGAGTGAATAGAGACTTTTGGCTTGCAGGAAGTTTGATCAAATTCCAGCTTTGTTGAAAGTAAGTTAAATGACCATTATGAACATGAGTATTAAACATTAATGATATTAACAAGTACTTTTGTGACATCTAGAAGATTGATTCCTTGTACTCAAGTGTTACGATTTCATTATCACAAGATTAACTTTTCTGTTAGTTTTATTTAATGAGGTCATTCAAAGTGAAGTTCTGTGCATTGTGAAATAGTGCAGCATAAAATATGAACTATGTTGAATCTTGCCAAGAAAAAAAATTGTGGGATACATGCTTTTTTCATGACTATATCTCATCAGTCATAGGGTAACTGATTAAAAATGGTGTATATGGAATAATTGAAATTGGTAAGGGTTGGCCAAAGGAACAGTTACTTCTGACTCTTTTCAGCTACTCAGAGGAGAGAGTAGACAGACTGTGACACAGGTACTCATCCATTATTCCTGGTTATTTGTACCCATGAGGTTGATTGTGTTGCTGAAAGTGAAATGTACCTGATCTTCGTGTGGAAGGGTGGGATTCTTTTAACCACATTAGTAATAAGGCTACAACTGTCTAGACAATTTAGGGCTTTGGAACAGTATTTAAGAGCTGAATTTCTTTTGTCTTTCAACACTGCTGTTAATGGTCCATTAAGCAGCCCTTGAGTTAAACCTTTTCTGTTGAAAACAAAACTGTCTTATTATTAACACAAAAACCTTGAGAATGTGTTAAAGGCTTTGTTAGTATTTAACCACCATCATTCATGGGAATGAGATTTCAGAAGAGAAGAAAGATTGTTTTCCTGTTAAATGCATTTCCTGTTAGAACAGCTTTGATTTGAGTTACAATGATAGCAGTATGAAGGAGTGAGCTCCTGGTTTACCTACTCTTTGTTGGCATGGTGATGTGCTCACTGTAGAGAGATTCTTTCCTATTATTGTGGCTGAATTTAATGTTAATTGTGCTGCAAAGCTGGCAGTGTCTATTTTCAAGAGTCTGTGTGTTTGTAGACAAAAGAATAGAAAATGGATTACATATTTAAAATGCAGAAGGTAGTAGGGTGCTGTTTTTCAAAGTATTAAGGTCAGAATATCTTTAACCTGCAATGACAAATAAAATGTTACAGGTTAGTTACTGAAATAGTTTAGAGACTGTGATAGCAAAATGAACTTGCACAGTGGTATTTTTGCCCTGGACTAATCGCGTTTGTTTCAGAACAAGACAAGCTCAATAACATGCTTTAATTATATCAATATTGATGTTTACAGCATCACCCTCTTGAATTTGCTCAGATGCTGAATATTTGTTAGATTAATTATCAGTCTCCTGTGAGGATTTGAATCTTTCTCTCCATTACTCTTGAAGGGCATAGAGCCCTTTATAACAACATTACAAGTGTGATTGTGCTGAGTGTCTGAAATAGGTGACTTTGTCATTTTCTAACCTAACAGTGCGTCATGAATCTTTGGAGAAGGCAAGGTGAAGTCAGCTGCATCAAATTGATGGAAGAAGACTGTAGGTTGTATGTGAGAGAAGAATGCTGCACTTCTGGGACACAGCGCAAGAAACCATAACTGCAGCAGATTCAGTGTTTTATTTAATTGTAGAGAGCATGCTGTTTCCAGGAAGAGGAGCAAATTGTTGTAAATTCCTAACTTCTTTTGCCAGGCAGATTTTGTCTGTCAAGATCCTTAAATTCTCTTAGGACAATTTCATAAATTGAAGGTTCATTAAATTATACCTCGTGTGCTACATCTTTAGTAATCAGTTAGGATTGAGTTCAAGGTATCAAAAGTAAATTGCTAGGAACAGACAAACTGAGGGTGACTTAAATTTAAAAATTGCTGTATACCTCATTCTCAGTATCACTTTTGGAAGGAGCTTTGTTTTCCTGTAAAGGCTGTTCTGATGTATTGCAGAATTTCATGTTCTGTGGCCAAGTAGTACTGTGTACTGACTTGCAGTTTGCCTTCTAGTGGGGGGAATGGGAAGTCTATGATGCTAATTCCAAAGAGGGAATCCATTCCTACTATTCCTACTTGTATCTGAAGCCATGCAGCAGTCTTTGTCCAAGGCCTCACGACAGTTTTCAGGTGAATTACAGAAGCAGGTACTTGTAAACATCAGTGGAGTTTGGAGCATTCTGTGGGAACTTCTGCTGGGGCGCTGGTAACAACAGCATCCTGCCTCAGCAGGCTGCAGGGTCACTTGTGGCAGCTTTCCTTTGTTTTCATACCTCTTAAGCCAAGTTCTTCAGAAAGTAGCATCACATTTTCTTTAAGACTACAATTTTGCTTGTAATAAAGAATAAAATAAAGAACCCAACACACAACCCCTCCAACGGCCAAAGAATAATCACCCTTCTGCCCCCTTCCCCCAAGACCGTCTGAGTGCTTCTTCGTTATACCTATCTTGGAAGCATGGTCTAACAAAAACTTAGGTAGGAACCAAAGATTACTTTCAAGGATGTTCATTTTGTGTTATGTAGTCAACTTGATAGGACACTCATCTTAAAGCATATGTGCAGTTTGTCACAGCTAGCCGATAGTAATGCAGTGGTTTAACTGCTGGGCAGCTGAGCCCTGCACAGCTGCTCACTTTCTCCCCTCTGGTGGGATGGAGAAATCAACCAAAAGGGTAGAATAAACAAACTTTAATGGATAAAGCAAAAGATGCACACACAAGCGAAGCAAAACAAAGAATTCATTCACCTCTTCCCATGGCCAGCTGGGTGATAAGTCATGTCCATGTAATGGTTACTTGGGAAGAAAGTGTCTTCACTCCAGATGTCCCTCTTTGGTCCCTCAGCTTTTATTAATGAGCACACTGCCATGCAATATTGGATATCGTTCTGGTTGGTTGGGGTCAACTGTTCCAGCTGTGTCCCTGCTTAATATCTTGTGTACCCCCAGTGTGCTCCCTGGCAGGGCAACATGGGGAACAGCAAAGGCCTTTACCCTGTGTCAAGCACCATTTAGCGATAGCTGAAATACTGATGTGTTAATCAACACAGTTTTGCTCACAACTGCTAAACGTAGCCCCATAGGAATCACTCTGAAGAAGAGTAACTCGATCCCACCCGAAACCAGTACATGTGTAAGGAAAATCGTAATCCATTGCATGAAAGCTTTACATGATTGCCTCTTGCACTTTTGGGGAAGTTAGCATTATTGTATCCTTGTGTTCATTGTCTCTTTCTAATAACTTAGAATATTTTATTAAAATAATTCCTACTTATTGTTTAGTACTGCTTACTTAAACAGGGTGAGGGTCAGCTAGTTTCAGCCTTAGCCAATACGATTTTTTTCAACTGGTGACTATTGAACCTAACAGCAGGGCTTAGGTCAATAATTTCTTACATTATGGTTTCAATTTGTAGTTTAAGTGAAGGCAGCAGACTGTCTCCAGTGGGAAGTGTCCTAACAGCTGACTGGAGTAGAACAGCTTGTCAACAAATGATTGCTTTGCCATTCTGTGTGAGTCACTTTCCAGGCTCTCTTCAGACACTGTAATATGGCAGTGTGATACTGTTCTGTAGGAAGATCAGAATTTGCTGCCCTGCTTTTGGAAGTCCTGCTTTCCCCCATCTCTCCTACTGTCTCTTGACTCCTTGTTCTTGGCTGACCTGCCTTTCGTAGTCCTCAGTTGTTTCAGTGGCCCTTCCAGCTGAGATGGGAAGTCAGGAATGATACGTATCTGTTAAGCCATTTGTACAAGCAATCATCAGGCCACACTCCTCATCTAAACTAGGACTTGATAGATGGTGTGCCTCAAGACTCTATTGACTTAGAACCTTACTAGTTTTCCTGTTATGAGTTTCCTTAGCTATTATGTTTGTCTGAGCATGTGTATCTTGTCTAACTGCTTGTATATTTTTAAGTCATCGTAACCCAAACATCTTCTTTCCACCTCCCCCAATGGATTAAAAAGAAAGCTTTGCTGTCAAAATTATTCATGACTGCTGCTTTTTTAGTCAGTCTGAGGGACCACATTTTGCAAGTGTGTTGCCAGTTGGTATGTACTACATGTAATAGTCTTTGTTCTGATCTTTTGTAATGTTTGAAAAGACAGTAAGTATGACAACAATTTCCAGCATTTTTCATAATCTCTAGTGCAACTTGCCTAAGAAATTGAAAACAACATGATCTAAGTATGCTGTTATGTCTAGTACTTTTTAAATAGTGTCTAGTTAATTTTAGTGCTTCAAATCTGTGACAGGCTTAGAAAGCATTCCTGAGTTTTGTTGGCTGGAGTCATTTGAGCATTCCTTGTGGCAGCACCATCCAGATTGAGGTTCCATTCAAATACATGAAAGAAAAAGTAAGAATGGTAACTACCCTAAGAAGAAGGTCTCTGCATCAGTTGTGCAAGCTGATGACATGGAGCAGAAGAGCCTTTTCTAAGGCTGTCTCTTCTGCAGAAAGTAGAACATAGAAGCAGCGTACAAAAAATTTAGTTAAATCCCAACTTTGGGAGGCTGTTAAAATTCTCTTTTAGCAGAAGTCAGATGTCACAAGGCATTGACCTTGATTTCAAGGCATTCCCACATTCTCCTCCCTGAGACTTGAGAAATCCCTGTGGGATGTACAGAATTTTGAATTGTAATCTGTATTTGCTTTTCTGCATTGCCTTTTTTTGGCACTAAAAATAGGTGGTAAAACAGTGTAAGCATCAAGGCAAACATCAAATAATGTTGGAGTTACTCATACATTAAATGCCTAAGTGATGTTTATACTTCCTGATTTGTTTCAACTTTCAAACACATGCAGATCTTTTTTTCAAATGGCAGTACACCACATTTAATAGTTCTCTTTAGTGAAAGAATAAATCTTGTATTAATATACAGAATTTTGATGTGGCCTAAAAAGAAAATTATGCTAACTTGTATCAGGAAGATTGCTGCTTTTTGTGTTGAGAAGAAAAATGGGAAATATTTGAGCTGCTGGTTTTTGTAATTATGTAATTATGTATTATTATCGATGATCTTCTGCTGAATTTTAGGAAGATACTGTCAAATCAGCTGACTAAGGTTTTTTTGGTCTTCAGGAGCTGGAAAGGAAGGAGAACAGAAGTGGGAGAAACAAATGTAGTGGAGTCTCTGGGAAAGGAACAGTTACTTGCATTTAGTATACTACTGGTAGATATTCAGCCCTGCTCTGCAGTACAGTTTTCTGTGGACACAAGTTTTCTGTAATACCTTGATTTGGTTAATGTAACTTTTGCCAGTGGAAGCTTCTTGTTGAACAAGATTTGTAATCATGTAGAAAAGGAAAGTTTCTTCTTTGTTTCTCTTCTGTTGAAGATTTTCTATTGTGACAAAAAGTATGATGTTTGCTGAATATGTGTTTATCTAAGGTAAGCATTTTGACAAATCTTATTTTATTCTTCCAGGTATGGAATATATGAACGATGTAGAGAGTTGGTGGAAGCTGGTTATGATGTACGACAACCAGACAAAGAAAACGTAACGCTTCTCCACTGGGCTGCAATCAACAATAGGATAGATCTGGTGAAGTATGTATTACACTTCAAGTTAAACAAATTTATTATGTCCTTAAAAATGTTGATTTCTATTTTAAAGACAACTGAATGTCTTTAAATCTGATATGCCTAATTTGTCCTTTTTTCCTTGACAGTATGTCAGAGCTCTTGTTCACTAATGCATCTCTACCACTCTGACATACAGCATTGCATTTTCTTCCTGATGTTTACCAGAGTGCATGTGACTACTGATGTGTCTAACTGTATCTAAAATTCCCTTCTGTTGATGCAGTTCTCACACTTCAGGGTCATCTGTCTTTAGAGGATCTTGGTTTATTTTAGTTTATATCACTCACCTTATTGTGTGCTCTCTCACTCTCTTTTTTGCAAGATACTAGTTAATTTTATTTCCTTAGAATGAAATTATTCTGTATATAATATAGAATATGTATATATATTCTATATATAATGTTTTTTCTTTTTGTTCAAGCCTATCACACCTTTTCCCAAGTGTTCTGTATTTTCCCATTATGTGCAGCGGATAATTTCATTAAATAAGTTGGCTATTAAGCTTGGTACTACAGTGATAAAGTTGTCTCCTCGTGTGATACCAGATCTCAGTGTCTTGTTTAGTGGGTGTTGACTATGTAAGTTCTTTCCAAAGAAGTAGCTTAGCAGCTTGTCTGTGGGGAGTGCAGGGTTGGAATTAGACTTCTCTTATTTTTAGTGTTTCTTCATCCCAACTATTGTGAGACTTGAGATTCAGTGTAGGAAACAGTTAAACCCATTGATAAGGAAAACTACAGAACCTTTTCATATTTCTGTAGAGTCAGGGATAAGTGTCTACATCACAGTTCTGTTTTCATCATGACACTGATCTATTGGTGTCTCTTCAACTCAGTTTTGTAAAAATGCAAAAGAATGGCCTTATGTCTCTGCAGTTACTATTTGCCTACATATCCCCATTTCCTGTGTCGAGCTTTCTCCAGACAAGGATTTCTCTTTTCCTCTTCCTTCTAGTAACAGAGGCTGCATGCACTTTGATTTCTCAAGCACTGAATGCAAGCTGAGGTAGTTTTCAAATGTCTGCCAAAGACTTGGTGATCCTAATGTGGAGATCAGTGGAAGTATTTTCTTCTTAAGGGGACCTCTTATGAGATCTGCTTGCTTTGAGTGTAAGTAGCTTGCTTAAATAGGACGTGCATGCCTGGCATCTTCTAGTGGAAGCTTAGATGACTCACTGAGAGTAGGATTGCCCAGTTCTTTCTTTCTTCAGGGACCTTCTCACCTAGCACGAATTTCGTTCTGCAAGATCTGCTTAGACAAGGAGATTAAGTTCTGAGTCTGGTTTTGCAGCAAAATCTTACCATTTTTGTGTACTGAAACTGAAATGCAGTGATAAATCTCCACCAAGTCTAAAAACACCCTTAAAGAAACATAAAATGTTATTTCAATGCACCATCTGGCAGGAGATTGTCGCCTTGTCTTTTCCCAGTTGTCAAACTGCAAGTTCTTCCTTCTAAATAAAACCTACTAACCAGTAAGCAGTTCTGCTGTCAGTAGAATCTGAACATATTCTGCATTTCTGCAAGGACCAGTGTTTGAATGAAGACAATCTGTTTAGTGTTCACCTCCCCAAGAGTGGCTGTCACATCAGAGAGACGAATCCAAGTTTTGACTGTGAATTTTTCTGTGCTGTCTTTTTATCTAGACAAGATTTCCTTTGGAGCTCCTTCCCAAGGGGGACTAAATAGCTCGTCAGTTAGTAGCTGATAACTTCACTGTAACAAAATTACTTTGTTTCTTTACCATGTATGTGCTTTGTGTTTTCACCTAAATGTGGGACCAAGACTTTTACAAAATCTTTGGTTTTTCTGATGGAGAAATAAAAAAACTTCTGCAGAGAGATGTTGAAGTGCTGTTCTTTTAGTGTTGGAGACCAGTGGAGTGGACTGTCCTACATCAGTCAGAGCAGATCTTGTTTGTTTTACACTCTGGTTTTTTTGCTTTGGCAAATCTGTTGAAGTACTGCATTGTGTCTGATGGCTTTAAAGCAACTGTATAAAAGAAGTTTTTCTTTAGATGTGTTTTGTGTGACATGCATTTTTCAGCTTCTGTTCTAAAGGTTCCTAAAAGGGCTGTTTTTTGAAATTTCACTCTCTGAATCAATAAGCACTCTAGAAAATGAAGGCAGTTACTTAAGAGTAATGTTTTTCAAGTTGTTCTATTTGTTGCTCTTCTTGCCATGTCTTGAAACACTTAGCAGAGTTTGAGGTGCCAGAAGTTCAGTGCTGAGGATTTGAAGAACAGCTTGTGTGGGTGGGAGAGCAGTGTTCATATATACCTGACAGGTATTTTCAAAGTGAAAAGTCTGTAGGCACAGGTACTTGAAATGTGCAAACACTTACAAATCTATAGCTAGGTAGTACTTTTCAAAGATTAGACATTGGTGAATGAAAAACTAGAAGCCTTCTGGGAAGGCTTGTATTTAGAAATGTTATTTTCTTTCTAAAGCATGCATTTTCTTTCACAAAGGAAAAGTAATACTGCCAATTTGGTGTCCCAGATAAAACAGCAATGAAAACAGTTCCAAAAAAACAGTTCACAGAAACATTACAAATGACTATGAATATGAATTGTTGCAGTTAAAAATAGGCAACTTCTTTTTTTCCTACAGTTAGCTCATCTTTTATAAATGTTCTTGAGGGAAACATAATTTCTAGCCCATCATTTACAAAATTTTAAAATACTCAGATGGTTTTTGTTTCTTGTTTTTGTTTTTTGATTAATAACAATTGAGAAGTACGTAAAAATCTTAGTCCTTTACTAAATGTGTAACTTAAGTGTGATCGCTGGGATCAGTGACTTCAGCATGGTTATTCCAGTGATGATACAAGCTGCAAGTCTAATGGTATATAATTTTGCTATTTTGCCAAAATTCTCTACAATGATAATCTTCTAGCACCACAATCTTTTACCAGTAATTCAGAATTCTATATAATATGACAGCCCCATAATATTTAAGAATAGTTTATTAAATGCTTCTGTGGTAGCATGGTTTGTATGACTGTATGTAGCAATTATTCTATTTTACCTTAGAATAAAACTTGGGAATAGCATAATGTTTAAAACACAGTAGGAGGCATCCCTAGTTTCCCAACCCATGTCAGAAAGACAGAAACATCGAAAGTAGATGTATGACCTCTAAAAAGGAAGTTTATATGAAGACAAGAAAAGTTTCTGTCCTCCTGATCTCTAACAGCCTGTTTTGCGTAACATCAAACATGCTCACTTGGGTCCTTTCTATTTAACCAAACCAAGCAATAATGTTTACTATTTCTGTTATTCCAGATACTATATATCAAAAGGTGCTATTGTTGATCAGCTTGGTGGAGATTTAAATTCTACCCCACTTCACTGGGCAACAAGGTAGGAAAAAGTCTTCTGAAATTTTCTTCGCTGTTTCTTTGCTTAACATGGAGTGCTGATAGTTTTATGAAATAGTTGCATTTTATGGGAATACTTTTTGCTAGAATTAGTTCAGTCTTTGATAACTGAGCTCACTGTGAATGTGGTATGTTTGAGCTAAAGGAGCTTTCAGCATATAGTTCTTTCTGACGTAGAGGAAGATGATTGCTTCAGTAGGAAAACAAGTAAAGTACAGGCAACTTGCCTTACTTTTGCTTCTGAGATCTTATTTTTGTCATGTCTTCTGAAATTCTGTGGCACTTCTGCAGATGGATCTTGGGATGATTTTGTGTGACATTGTCCTTACACTGTTCTATTGCATGGGTGGATTTTTTTTAAGATGTACTTAAAATCAGGTTTTTTGTGTAGAAGATGGTCAGAGAATATAAATGGCTGGAAAAATTGAAGACAGCCTTTGAGCAGTACATGCTCCTTCAGACAACCACCTGGAAATAGGTGGGAAAGAAACAGTGTCCATATTAATATTTTTAACTGTAGATGGCAAAAGGAGACTTGGAAAATTAGCTTTTAGGATTTTAATGTATCAAAATAATCTGTTTGCTAAAGATGAGGGCTTGCTTGCTAGCCTCCGTTAAAAGATTTTAGCTTCTATATTTCTTTTTGTTACAGATCACAGTCTGTGATTCTGTGTTAATAGAACAAAATAGAACTGTGTTAATAGAACAAAATCTAGATTAAATTTCCTGGTGTTTGTTCATACTTGTAGTCTGTTCTGTGAAGCATTATCCGAAGCTGCTTCTGAAAAATTGAAAAGGTCTTTTTGCTCACGTCAGAAACTGGTTACTGCCACTTAAGGCACTGTATTTAAGAGAAGGATACGCCTATGCTCATTATGCCAAAAAGATGCATAAGCTTTTATTAACATAGTGGAGAAAATGTAGACCTTCAGTTTTTCCTTCTTTTTGTTGGTATTTTTGTTTCACTGCTGTTTTTAAGCCCCACAAAAAGTGGGAATATCTAGCCGGTTTGACATCTCTGAAAATAGCAGGTTTCATACGTTGTTTGGAAGAAGTCACAGTAGACTAGATTTCTAAACTGTAACTTGTTTTTTTTTTTGTTGACTATGGTTTTTTGCTATGCAGTACAGTTAAGCAAATTGCATGTGATGAATGTATTATATACATACAATTTCTCATATGAATGAGTTTGCTTACTCAGTCGGAGAATCAGATCATTACAGTTGCTGTTTTTAAAGTACGAGTTAAAATGTGGGAGCTCCAATAGTGTAATGAACTGCTAAACATGCTTGTTGTATTTCAGTGTTCAAATTTTAATAGTTTTCCTGCATATAGTTATTCAGTTATTTGGTTTTTGTGTTTCATTACATTTAGACAGGGTCACTTATCCATGGTTGTCCAGCTGATGAAATACGGGGCAGATCCGTCGCTAATTGATGGAGAAGGATGTAGCTGTATTCATTTGGCTGCCCAGTTTGGACATACTTCGATTGTTGCTTACCTGATAGCAAAGGGACAGGTAAATTTTAAGTGATATCATATTTAAATAGATTCTACTAAAATTCAGAATAGGAACACAATTGAAACTTATACCTGTTACTAAGGAAATGCAAAATATTTGCTTGAATAAATATAAAAAGAATTCCTTGTCCTTTGTTGTAGACTACAGTGTTGATGTGCCACCTACTAAATTAATTTCCTGAAACAGTAGTCTGAATACTTTGGCTTTAATTCACATGTCTAGTACAGTATATTGAAATTCTAATTCTTTATTTTGAATGAATTTAATCTTTAAATGTGACTGTGACGGTGGTAGCAAGTGTTCTAGAATTCTTCACAGAATCATCAGTTATACATGGATAAAGAATCTAGTAACACATCAGTCCACAACTTTTAATTTATTGCTTTTCCTAATTACTTGCATGTGTAAATAGAAAACCAAACAACCCCAAACCTTCTTGCTAGTCCCTTATATAACCGCTAGATCTGTAAAGTGTGTACATAACGTGTATTCATTACTGTTCCTGTTGTGTCCCATCTGTTGTTCCGTCTGCACAAAAACTTGATCATGTTTTTGCTATGCACCCTGCACTATAATCTGGATTTATTCACCCATGGGTATGTGCCTGAAGCACAAATTTGATTTACTGTGTAAACCATATAGAAAAGTCAAAACTCTTCTCTTGTATGACAGTCCTACTAATGCTACTCACACTTCTGTATTCTGCTTATTCTTTCAAATACCAAGTGAGATATGATCCAGTGAATCATGTAGAATATGAAATCAGTGAGTTTGGTTTGTGTAAAACAAATGCTAAATTTGCTGCAGAAAATTACTTACACCTGTATACGTGGAAAAACCCAAGCTATTGCTCCAGGCAGTATTCAGTTTGTATCTGTTTGGTAAAACAGTACTTAGTGTATAATAAAGAGTAAGCTAGGCAAAAGAAGACTCCAATCCTATTTTGTTTAATTGCTGTTTTGTAAGAAATAATGATTGGAGAGGAATGCATTTTCATGAGGAAGAAATTTTGTATTTTCTTCACAAATTACATATAATTGTATGTGGTTTTTATGTTACCAGAAAAATCTTGCTAATATTATACAAGTGTGAACTTGTTTAAAGCATAGTATAAATAAATAAGTACTAACGGCCTTTAAAGTATTCTACAGTGATTATGAAGTTTCCCTTTGATTGTCTTCATGTTTATATACAGATTTGTCCTGTTTATTTGAACATATAATACTTTAATGCAAAAGACGCTATATGTCTTTACATAAGTACATACATAAAGACACAAAAATTGCCTTAAAATTTAAAACCTGTTACTTTGGAAACAGCTCTTCTTATCAATATTTTTGAAACACTAATTTTTATTAAATCCCTCAAATATTATCAAGTATGATTTTGATATCCTTTCCATGATGTAAATTTAAAATGATTTTAATATTAATTTTTCATAGCACTTCAAAAAGTTCAACTTTAAAGGTTATGTATTGATTTATATGTTGAAAATCTAGTAATATCAATAGCATTGTAATAACAATCCCTAAACTCAAAGTTCTCTAGTCATATTACATACAACTACAGAAACTACATGGTTTATCTAGAAGCTATGGGAAACACATGATTCTATTTTAAAATTTTCCTTTCATTAGTACATATGAAGTCATTAATCTCTTCCCTATATTACTTTCCTCACCTTTTTTGCAGTGCTGAGGTTTGGATTTGGAAACTTGAACTACTTTTGCTTGTGTAGGCTTACCCTATATACCACTACTTATTTACCTTTTGCCTTTACAGAAGTCAGGTTCTCTTATATTCAAAGAGTAGGCTCACCCTTGTTCTGAACCTAATTGTAGTACCTGTGTAGTAAATTATAACTAAATAAATGTCAAAATAAGGGTCAGTGTAGGCTGTTGTGTTGTGTTAATTCTGATTTTGATGCCTTTGTGGATGAGCGTGGTCAGAGAGAGCACAGTGAATGACTGACAGGTGGATTAAGAAATTGCTCCTGATTGCTACTTGTCCCATTGTGCGACAGAGCTGGAACTTGAGTGTTGCTGTGTCACTCTTCTTCTGGGCTGCAGCAGCCAATGGTAAAATTTACAATCTGAGGCTAGAGTCCAGCCCTCTAGCTTTTGGAGTGGTGTAGGGAAAGAACTCTTGTTCGGATGCCCTCTGGCTTCGATTGAAAGAGAACCTACTTTCAATGCCAGCAAGTACTACTCAGCCAAGAGACAGCAGTGGCTGATAGCTGTTGCTTTTTATTTAATCATGTCTCTTACTGAATTCTGAGAAACTGATAACTGGTTGTATCAGAATTTGAACATGTCGTTTGTGTCAGTAGGTTGCCTGGGTCAAAATTAAGCCTGGGAAAAGTGCATGTTTTAAATATACTCAGAAATCAAATAACAGAATCTGTAGCACAGTTCAAGTTTAGGTAAGGTCTTTATTTAGAAACAATGCAAGAAAGAAAAACTGCAAAAGAACTTGAAGGCAGTTAAAAATGTTCACTGTACAATTTGACTGCTTGAGATTGTGCTTGCACTACTTAAAATGCCAGAGGCATATCTGGACCTTGCATACACAGACATTCACCTGGAATAAGTTAAGATACGGATGTGGTATACAAATGGTTGAATAATGTGTTCTCATCCTGTGCATGTGCGAGGTAACTTAGTCACAGATGATGAGTGACTATGAAGTTGCTTGTAGGGTAAAATCATGTAACAAATATTCTAGTTCTACAATTGTAGTTTAACTGTTCCATGCTCATAGTTCAGCTGTCGCTTTCATAGTTTATCTCTTCTTCAAGTACTTTTTTTTTTTTTATTCTCAGAGTTGCAATTTAGTATGTTAACTAATGTCTCAAGCTGTGTAGGGTCACCTTCTGAGCTATGACCTAGAAGTGGGTGGCATCTAGGTTGGGAGATGGCAGTGTGGTATCAGCAGCCTTGGTTACTTTGGTGCTGCAGTCCATGAGCAGTGCTCCTAAGCACTGTCTCCTCAGTAGCCACTGAGGCTCCTTCTCTCCACCAAGCTCAGGCCAGTGTTAAGACACTGAACCAAGTGTTTTATTCCTAGACCGACTCAGAGCATATTAAAGATTTGTAAATCCAGTTGTGTTCTTCCTTATGTCTGTCAAGACTGACTGTGTGTTTGATGGGCTAGGGTATTCAGAACAGAGCTTGTGTTTGAAGGAATGAGGTAGGTTTTGTTCTGTGTGTTACCTTCCCCGTTGATCTGTGCTCTTTTCATTCCACGGGAATCTTACAAAATCTCTGCTTCTAGTCAGTAACTAGCACGTCTTTTCTAAATTAAGAAATATTGTCAGACTTATATCACCCTTACTGATAAATGGTCTTTTACTATATGCTTTTAAAGCCTGTTTTTCTTTCCCTGGGCAGCAATCCATGTGAAAGGAATCTTTTCAGTATGGAGAGTAGGATTCTGAACAAGGATATGATGGGCCTTTTCTATGAGCGTCTGTGTTTTGTGAAATAAGCAGTAATGGTTCTAAAGAGGATCAAATTCCTGGTTCCTTTCTGTGCAATTTAATGTAATTCTGTGTGGAATCTCTTGATGCTTTCTGTGCTTCTGGAAAGGCTGTGTTGTATCACGGTACTGGTTAGGCCATTGCTCATTAAATGTCCTGGTAAGCCTAATGCTACTCTGATGTCTAGCCGTTCTTCAGAATCCTTCCTTTTCAACTCTGTTCCTTTCAGAAAGTAGTATTAAGCTGCAGAAGAGTTGCTGCAACTCCTTTTCATGCAGAAAGCACTTTCTGCCCAGTATTTTTGCCTCTGAAAGCTTTTTTTTTTTAATCTTGTATTAGTGTCCTAGGATTAAGTCTAGTTATCTTTGCCTGTGCAAAGCTTTTTCTCTTTCAGAACCAGAGTTGTACTCTAGAAACAAGAGGAAATTTTGCTAGTTGTGGTCCACAGAGTTCACACTTGAACCACATGCAGAGGACAGCACTATATGCAATTTTTGATCGTTGTGTCACTTATCGTTGGAATCTTTGGTTCTTGCAGTGCTTGCACTGTGTCGTAACAGCACAGGTACACCCCTCCATGAGCACGGCTTTATCGCTGAGAGTTAAACAGGAAATTAATGCTGAAGTACCTGTTGGTGCACACCAGAATAGAGGAACAGTCTCTTAATATGTACCAGCTGCTGAAGGTTTATTCTTTTGCTTCAGCCCTCTCTTTGGTAAAAAGCAGGAACAGCGCTTCCTTTTTAAAATGTCTCACTTGTTCCATGGTTATGGTAATGATCTGGAGAATTAAAAAGGAATTTTTAAAGAGAGGTTTGTTAGAGCACATCTGCTGTCCACATCTGCATCATCTTTGTTATGTCTATACAACAGTGTGTAAGTCAATCGTAGTTGCTTTGCCTCTCGTTAAAGTTCCTTTGAAGAGGAATCTGCCTCAGCCAACATAGTAGCTTAATATGAGTAATAGCTGTAGCCTGCCTAGGTGACTTACATGCGGGGAATCGTCTGGAACTCATGGGTTTTGGTTTTTCCTTTTAGCTGGTTGTCACCTAGTGTGCAAAGTGTAGTTTGGATTTGTCAGGTGAAATCATTGAAGGAGTTGTTCTACTTACATCCAAGCACGTTCCTACTGTTGTGAGGAGTTGCTTTTCCATAGGAAGTCTAAAGATGAAACAGTGATTGTTCATGTTGCAGTAATTTTTACAATCTTCCAAGTATGTTGTTCACAGAGTGTGACCTGTAAATCAGTCATGCTTCTCAAGGATGAATGAACTTGAGATTGGGCTGTGGTTCTGATTTCCTTCATGATCTCAACCACAGGGGCTTAAAGGCAATGCCAGCAGTTGTGCGGTCCTGGTAGGCTCAAAGGGATCTAATCTATACAAGTACTGTGGGCAGACAGAGTTGGATCCTGATCTCAAACCGTGTAGCTCTTCTGAACAAACAGTACAAGAAAGTAAATCAAGTAACTTCTCCTTCTCCACCATCAACTGTGGTTTTTAAATTTCCTTTTTTTTTTTTTTTTTTTTAATTAAGCAATAGAGTAAAAAATCAGAAATATAAAATTGTCTGCAGGCTAGAGGTGTTTTAAAGGCAGTTATTTGGAGGAACTAAGTTGGATTTTCTGGGAAACAACTGCCTGAGTCAGGCTAGCAGCAGCGTGAGTGGGCATCACAGGGTGCTGGGGGTGTTGCAACTACCGGAGCAGAGAAGGTTCTGGGGGTGACAGAGAGCAACATCATTCACTTTCTGGGTTTCTGTCAGGAATTTCTGTAGCAGAAGACTTCATTGAAACCCTTTCAATCTAATTTTCCTAGTAAGAACTGAGGGACATGCTTTTATAGCTGTTGCCTCTAAGGAAAACTCTTCAGGTCCTCCATTGTGTTAACTTGCAGTGATTTTGTTAGTGTTGGTCTGTGAAACCTGCCCAAATGTGCTTGAGTATTTAGAAATTACCATCTTCCCTGTTAGAGAGGCAGGCGAGGAAAGAGGAAAAAATGCTTCGATATTAAATCCTTTCTGATGAGTCTAAAAGAATAGTCAGGGTGGTGCTTTTTTTGTCGTTCTGTGGCTGCCTTCTGTTAAATGTGATAATGTTTTTATTTTTTAATTTATTTTTAACCATTGGTTTGGTTACCATTTGATTCTAGATCAGTTTTATTTCTGAGTAGATTGTTTTTATTAATGGATTTTGTTTCAACTTGAAAATTCTCTGGCATCTATTAGCGTAATACCCAGATACATAAATACCTTTGAAACTCAGTGAACTAAGGAAAATTGCTTTGGAAGTGGAAAAATAGATCAAACTAGCATTTAGTAGAATGTAGGTTTCAGACAGGGGTACTTATATTAATTTATCATGGTTTTTTTTTTTTTTAATATTGGTGCATTATTTTAATCTTCTGCTTTTGAATGTGGTAATACACCATCTATATATATCTTTAATGTTGAAGATTAATAGTAAGTTAAAAATTACTAATCTTACACAGCATGACTGTTTCATCATTTCCAAAATAGATTGGAATGGTTATATTTTGGCAATGGTAGCATTAATGCTTATTTTCATTTTTTAAATACTATTTGAGTGCTAAAAGCTTGCCAGTTTTTCTTCCAATTCAGATGATTAGTCTTAGAACTCTGCTTCTCATTTCAAACCTTACATCTGCTGGATTTTGAGTATGCTTACTTATCTCAGCAATGTTTTTTTTCTTTTTTTTTTTTTTAGGATGTAGATATGATGGATCAAAATGGAATGACACCTTTAATGTGGGCAGCTTACAGAACACATAGGTAATATGTGCAGTTTTGACTTTCTCTTAATGTTAACCAAGTGACATACAGTAGTGACTGGTTTTGGGGTTTTTTTGGAAGTTATTTTTCAGTTGTTAACTAGTTGATATTCTTTCCACAGTTGCCATTTTATCTTTCATCATTTGTGTTTATTGTGAATTCATCCCACTTGGTAACTCAGCCCCACACAGCCTCTTCCTCACTCCTACCAAGTGAGATGAGGAGAATCAGGAAGGTAAAAGTGGGAAAACTCATGTGTTGTAAAAAAGACAGTTTAATAGATAAAGCAAAATAAGGAATTCATTACTTCCCATCAGCAGGCAGAAGTTCAGCCATTTCCATGGCAGCAGGGCTCCATCACCTGTAACAATTATTTGGCAAGGCAGATGCTGTAACTCTGACTGTGCTCTGCTGCCTACTTCTCTTCCCGTGCTTTTACCTCTGAGCACACTGCCATGCAATGTTGGATATCTCTTTGGTCAGCTGGGGTCAGCTGTCCCAGCTGTGTCCCCTCCCAACTTCTTGTGCACCCCCAGCCTGCTCCCTGGCAGGGCAGCATGAGGAACAGCAAAGGCCTTTACCCTGTGTCAAGCACTGCTCAGCAATAGCTAAAGCATCCCTGATACTGCTTTGGTCACAAGTCCAAAACACAGCACTACAGGAGCTACTGTGGAGAACATTAACTTCATTTCAGCCAAATCCAGTACAATGACTTTCTCAAGAGAGAAGGTACTGTGAGGAAGTACTCTCTAATCCTTCCTTTGGAGATGATTGGAAAAAATAGATGAAAAATAACACTTCTCCTAAGAACAAATGTTTGAATTAGATTCCTGTTTGGAAGGGTCTATCTCCATGGATTGTTGGGAGAACACAAACTAGCTCTTACCAATACCTGCCATTACCAACATTCTCATCCTATTTTGTTTTCATCTTCTGGATTATGAAGTGGAAACATAACATGTTTTGAACTTTTTGTTGTTCAAGTATATAATCGTGCATATTTTTACAAATCTGTTAGTAGTGTTAGATTTTGGCAAACACAAAACTAGAATTGTAAATCAAATGTTTCATGAAATCCCAGAATGAGCTGTCTTAGATCTTTAAAAGTCAACAGAATTGTGGTTGGTTTTGGTGGGAAGAGCTTTTGAGTCATTCATAATTGGCAGCAAAAAATGTCACTTTGCTATAACTTACTGATATTTTAATCACCTGATCAATGATCTTCATAGAAATTGAATGCATCAATGACAAGTTGGTATGTATTGGAGTTCATCTGTAGATCTAACAAGAATTTTCTTTTCTAGTGTGGATCCAACGCGATTACTACTTACATTTAATGTTTCGGTTAATCTGGGAGACAAATACCACAAAAACACAGCATTGCACTGGGCTGTGCTAGCAGGAAATACTACAGTTATTAGTCTTCTGTTAGAAGCTGGAGCTAATGTTGATTCTCAAAATATTAAGGTAAACGTTTGGTCTGTTTTAATTGTAAGTGGTTTGAGGCAGAAATAACAGAGCCTATGATAAATCTCAAGGATAGATTATTGTTGTGGGTATGGTGGGATCATGAAGATGGAGCAAATGCCATGCCACTAATGTGTCATTTGGGAATCAGTTTTTTCCTAACAATGATGCATAACCAGTAGATTTGCACCACAGAAGATACTCAAGTAAATAACGTAACAGTGATTACGTGTAAATATATGGGAGTGGGATGTGCAATTAGACTACATGTATGAAGACTGGTGTATTTGGATGCAAAATTGGAAACCTGACTGAATATCTTCTAGTGAGGTTCTGGGGTGATTGTTTGTTGGAGTGAGATGTGACACATCTCAGTCCTCTTCCAGAGAGCTGACAAATGCTCTAATGTGTCTCTCAGTGCCAGTAAGCAAATTGGAGGCCTGAAAATGCCAGTAGGAGTAAAATAAACAAATGGGCTCTTTTTCTGCATATGAACTTAACTTGCCTGATTACCAGAATTTCTTAACAATGAGTCTAGATTCTGTACTAACAGAGCCTATCTCCAGCATGTTAGACCAGCAAAACCTCTCTTATAATTTCTGCCACAGACTTGGAGCTTCTCCAGCCTTGGAAGGTGTGCTTTTGGAATGTGGTTTTGTCCATTACCTCCAGATACTCTGTATATCAAATTAGATGTATTTTGCTACCCAAGCTGTTTCTTCTGACAGAGAAGAATTCATTTTTAGAAAAAGAATCCTCTACTCAATTTCTCTTCAAATACCTGTATTTTCCACTGAAAGTGTTACAGGCAGAGTGGTTGCACTTGAAAATACAGCTGTAACTTAATTTTTTTGTCCTTTCACCATTTTTCCTACTGATTAAGATGGCCAGGGCCTATTTTGCTTGGCCACAAGTGATAGAAATATGCAAAAAAACCCCATGTACACATCAGTTTTCTTGAAGAGCGTGGAACAGCCTTTTTAAGGGTGCTGGCAAATTTTGCTGGCAGCTTTTTAGGTCCTACATCTACTTCAGAATATCAGAAATGTTCACGGTCATGAATGAAAACCCATTAGAAGAAATCACATGGCTTTTTTACATGTTTAAAACAAATCAGCTAACCTCTTGCATGCACTGAGGAGAATATATATTAATTATTCCTGGTCTGTAAGGTCAGTTGTGTGGATGAATTAAATTTCCAGTCTCACTTCTTGTGTTGAAAAGCTATTTTCCTATGCCACTTATGGTAAAAAATTAAGGTATTTTTGTGGAAAAAAAAAAATCAACGTGTCATACCTTGCTTGTCTTGACAGACTGAGTGTGGTAAGAGTTCTAAAGTCATCACCTTACCTACATTTCTGGACTCTTATGAAATCTGTAACAAAAATGTCTGTGTTTGGCTATTTGAAAACGTATCTGCTAGCCTGAAGTAGTTCATGGTCTTGCCTTCTTTATTGACAGACAGCAGCAGTCAGTAGAAAAATAGGTTTTTGAACCTGCTGGATCATGATATCTTTCCAGTCATGCCAGAAGACAGGTGCCTGGTTTCACTGTCCACTGCCTATCTTCTGCAGTGGAGTCTAGGTTTCTTGCATGCGTTCCCAGGTTTTTAGGATCTTCAGAGGATCAAAATCATTTGAGCAAGGGCAGTTTTGCCATCCAGCCAGTGAACTTTATAACAGATGCTGATTTAAGTGGTAGTAAAAATACAGGAAATATAAAAATTTGGTTGATTTTTTAAAGGCAAATAGAAACTCAGTTTTGTGCCCCTCCTTTAACTGTTCAGCAAAAAACTTTTCTTTGAGCCAAAAACTAATTGTTAAGTGTCTGGCTCATGTTTCCTCAGAAATAAAAGGAATTATGAAAGGCTTCTTTCTGATGCAGTCACTTCCAGATTTCTGCAGTACTATCTAGTGAAGTCCTTTTCTTAGATAGGCATAGAATTGACCAAGAATGGTGGTAGCACAGCTGTGATTAGAGAAATACATTGGCTGAAAGCTGCTCATCTTCTTCAAATGATGAAGTGACTGAAATATTAGATGCGAGGTTTGACTTTACTGTTATCAGCAGAAGTGAGTGTTGGAAAGGCTCAGGCTACTAGCTACCTAGGCTTGGAACAAACTGGGACCAGTCATCTCAGCAAGGTGTTCTTTACTTTGCATGACAGTTTGTGAGGTATTTGAACAATAGCACTCCTATTCTAGAGCAAAGCTTGATGCAAGCAGTGACTTAGTCCTGTTTTGTTATTTTCCCTCTTTTTATTATGCTGTACAAGAAATTAATATTTTCGTTTTGGTAGTAAGATACTTTCTTTTTTCCTTTTTGAGAACTAGATTAATGTTAGAGTTGGAAGCTGCTTTTCAGTAATCAGAGTAGAATGGGTTTTTTTGTTCGGTTGTTTTTTTCTTGAGGAAATTATTGTGCTACACCAGTAGACAGATTGGGCAGATGAGGACAGGATTTCCCAGGGAGCTGGGTTATCTCTGGGGACTTGGGGAATGCTTGCAAATTTTATTTACATATGAAACTCCTTTTTTTACTAGAGAGATGTAGAGACCTAAGAGAGCTCCTATTGTCTAAGGAAGATTTTTCTTTTTGTCTGTAAATGAATTATTTATTGAACTTCAAATGTAGTTTCTTAATTATGTAGTGTACCTTAGGCTTGTCTGTGGAAGTCTACATGTACAGTTCCCTATTGTAATGACTCTTCAGATTATTCTTTCTGTCTAAATACTTTAAATATGTATTATTGTAGCCTTATTGCTTGCTGACAGTTTTAGGTGTGTTACTAGATTAAGTTCCCCAATATATACTTTTTTTTTAATTTTTAAGCAAGTCAGCCATCCACTATTCCTGTAAAGACAAGGAAGATATTAAAATATTAAAATGGCCAGATGATGAGAAGCATAGTCAAAGACTTCTTTAAAGCTCCCTCAATTTTTTTATCTAGGCAGTTCCTAGGTGTCTCATGGCCCTCTAGTGGAAGGGATGCTCAGCTGGACCCCAAGACAACTTCAGGATTTACTTGGGAGATCAACTCCCAGAGGGGATTGCTTGTCCACAGGTAATCTTTACAGTCTGGATATATAAAGGTGATACTAAAACAACAGCATCTCTGGAGTTGCCCAGATATTAGCAATTCAAGGTGCTATTAAACTTGTGATGGAACGGGCACCGATAGTTTGATTTTAGGCATTTCTGTTGAGAATGGAGTTAACTTCATCTGTTTTTCTAAACATCTGGCTAAATAATTTTGAAGCCAAGTTAAGTCAGAACGTTATTTTTTTTAACTGATTTTGCTAGTTAAACTTTTTGCATAGAAGGTGTGAAAGGTCCTGTTAAGTAGCAGAAAGCTTCACCTCATAATTTGTAGTCAATGTTATTTACTCTCCTAAAGATTTGAAGCAAGATTTCAAAGCAAAAATGACTCTTAAGTACTCAATTCCCATGTCTTCCTATGGGATATAGGTAGCTAACTGTAGCTTTTAATCTTGGAAATCGCTTCTGTCTATAGTAATTATTGCCCTATCTGGGTAGTTTCAGTTTCTAGTACCTGTCTCATTTTTTTTTAGGAGGGGGCCGAGCGATGGAGCATTCAGCCATTTTTCAAGCCTCCATGAATGGTTTGTTTAGGAGGGGAGTTAACTCCAGTAGAAGAGAGGAAGAGTCAAATGCAAAACTGAAGCTGGAGGTACCTGCAATTGGTTGTCTCTTGCCTCCTCTATAATTTTAGACCAAGTCAATAACTTTCATTTAGCTCTCTTCCTAAATGTTTAAAAAGCAGTAAAATCAAATCAGTTTGGTAGGCACCTTTGGTCCCTGTATCTCTTGCTCTGTGTTTCTCTTTTGCTTCATCTGTTAGTCCTTTCTGAAATTACGGAAATAAAAACGTGGGCCATTGCTGGCTTGGCACCCAAAATACATGAAACACAAGCTCAGCGTAAAAGCTCAGTTTTGAAATAAGTTTGACATGAACAATCAGTTTTTTCTTTCCTGTTTTTCTCCTAGGACTTCAGTAACTGGAATGAACATAAGCACATTAAGCTTGTGGAAAAAGAAAAATCCTTATAGAAGCCTTCAATAATATTAGTAACTTTGCCAGAAAGGCAGAGAATTAACTAAGAAGTCAGGCTTTAGACTTGGGAGAGTTTCCATGATCCAGTGGGTCACGAGTTCTTATTCTTTGCTTGATTTCTGCTGCCTGTCAATAGAGGGGGAAGCACAGTCTTTCATTTACAGACTAGTAGACTGTGTGTAGAATAGTGGAACATAGATGTTGTATGGAAAAGGCAACAATTATTGCTAAGTCAGGACATACATCTTGTCAGGATCATACATTTAATATTCAACATGTCCACATTTATATAGTTATGAGAGCGTGAAAAACCAAAAGGAATGAATGATGTTTGGTGTCAAGTAAGCTGCAGAGCAAAAAGTATGCCAGAATGTAGTTAAACTAATTTAAAATGTATTGTTTTTAACAGCCAATCTTCTGTTTCAAAAGTGCTCCAAATGCATTTTATTTTTAAATGGGATGTTTTCTACATTTATACTCCTGACAGGGAGAATCACCACTTGATCTTGCAAAACAAAGGAAGAATGTTTGGATGATCAATCACCTACAAGAAGCAAGACAGGCAAAGGGGTATGATAGTCCATCCTTTCTGAGAAAATTAAAAGCAGATAAGGTAAGTAGTACTATAAGACTGGTGTAAATCAATCTTACTGCTGCTATTGGTTTGGGGTCCTGTGTGTTTGTTTAAGAGAAGCAGTTCAGGGCTGTGGTTTCCCCACATTTCAGCTTTAAGAAACATCTTTTTATTATGACAAAAGTAATTGCAAAAGAAAAAAAAAAGGTGCTTTATTTAGGACACTAAGCAATAAAACCCTAAGCCTCCACACACTTAGCTTTAGTTTTTGTGCTAACTAAATGTTAAGAAAGTATCGAGTGATCTCGTATTGTTGGGGTTAGCCAAGACTTTTCAAAGCTGACTGTCAGGTAGCTGAGAAAAGAATAATTTTGGGTATCCTGAACTCTGATCTCTTCTCTAATTATGTATTGTTTATTGTTTTTGTGTTGAATGAAAGAAACAGTCAGTCTTAGCAGTATAATATAATATAATATATAAATCTCTAATATGGAGGCCTTTTGCTTCTCAGGTTAGTGTTTAATACTGCAGATAGAAGAGGCAGGAAATGAGGGTGTAAGGGTTAACATACTGCTCTAGCTTGAAGAATTGTCCTCCTGCCTATTGATTGCTTACTTATATAGAGTTAATGTCTTCTTCTTAGTATCCATCAGCACTCAGGCAGATTTGTTATAACTTCTTGATTTAAAGATACATTGAATCAAGGTGCTCAAAGTACTGCTACAGTCTGTGCTTTAACCCTGTGGCACTGGAACCATGCAGTGATTATTGACCTGAAGTGATTTGTACTTTTCATTGTCACTGTGCTTTGATTATCTGGAAGGAGTTTGGTGCACTCATCAGGAGTAGTAAGCACATAGTGTAAGACAAAACAAGGTCCTATCTGTATTCATAGATGCTTCAGTATGACTTAAAAGACTGCAGTTACATGAGTAATAAAAGTTCACTGAGATTGTCGTGTGCTGTGGGGCAGCTTATACATATACAGATTCTTAAAAAAGAGCTAATGTTCCCCTGATTCTGGATTAAAAACAAAGTCTCTAGAAGACAGTTCTAAAACAAAGTTACTGATTCATAATATAATTTTAGGAAAATTTATTTTCCTTGCAAATTCATTGGAGGTGTGTAAATTCAGGAAATGAGAAAAATTTATGGAGATTTATCCCCAGTGTCAGACTTCCTGAGAATTTAAGTTTTCATGACTGTCCTGTTTATTAGAGAGTATTATTATACAATCTGTTCCTGAAAATAGAATTACTTACTGGTGTTTGTTTCTATATAGGAATTCCGTCAGAAGGTGATGCTGGGAACTCCTTTCCTAGTTATTTGGCTTGTTGGGTTTATAGCAGACCTAGACATTGATTCTTGGCTCATTAAAGGGCTGATGTATGGTGGCGTTTGGGCTATGGTGCAGTTTCTTTCAAAGTAAGTGTTTTACTGGGACACTCTCTGTATAGTGTGCATGCAAGAAGTATTTTGCTGGCATATTTATTTGATAGATAACCTTGAATTTCCATTTGTTGGAATTGCTGTTTATTTCTGGGAAAGATCTTGTGCAACTATATAGCTCCTGTAATGCTCTGTTCTGTTGCAAAACGTATGGAATTATCTTGGGTGAATACCACTGAGCTAATAGAAGCTAAGAGCAGAAAAGAAATTCAGCCATTATCCAGAGGAGGGTGCTGAATGTCTACCTTCAAAGAGTTATCAGCATGAATATTGCAGAAAGCAGGCATTGGAGAAGTTACAAAAAGTAATAAAGACAACGTGCAAATGTGCTATTAAAACTTTTCTCTTTTAATAATTTAAATACACAAAAGCATCTAAAGAGATTTATAGAGAGAAATTAAGTCAGAATCACATTTTGTAGCTTCTGTTGTTGTGGAAAGAAGTGACTAAAGAAAAAGGCTGCTTTCTAATAGTGTTTTTTGTACATCTTGTTACCGGATCATATAGACTTTTAGTTGTATTTCTGATTACTTTAGGCGCCTACAAATAAACATGCACACAGACACACACACACATATGTGTAGTCATGCTCCAATGGATTTTCAAGATCTGTAGACTACGTCATCTCTCCTTTGCTTCTGTTATCATGTGTGCCATGGATAGGAGAACTTGTTATATCCCCGTACTTAGGAGCTTTCTGGTTTTCTGGGGTTGGATGTCATGTTTATTTAGAACCACTTGGTTCTCTTTTCTTCCTATATATAAAGGGAAATATATCTGTTCCTTAAACCAAGTTCAGAAGATTTTAGTCAACTTAGTAGACCAGGAGGGAAGTGGAAGGTTATCAAGCTTTTGCAGGATCTTGGAGATGATCTGATAGTCTTTTTGTCACCTCTGAGGCTGTGCAATTTGCTGATCCCCCTCCCACAAAAAAAAAAATTATTTGACAATGCAAATCCTCAACTGTGCCTCCTACAGAAAGGAAGGACAGGATTTCTTCCAGTCTCTCAAGATCTGTGTTTTGTCAAGATTTATATTTTTGACCTACCTGACATGTTCAGGATCAACATTCTTATTTTCTCTTACCCATTGCTTAATGTCTAGTGTAAATCCTTTTTGAAGTGTTTTTCACAAAGCCCAGGTTTGAATTCAACTTGTGCTGCTATTATAATAGTGTTTTCTTTCCCTGTTGAATTTTAACTAATCTGCCTAGCTGTGTTTTCCTCCCTACTTTCACACACAAAAATGCACAGAAGTCACTGAAAGATAGATTAGTGCAGAGTAACTTCTGTGTGTCCAAATGTATATTCACTTATTATTCATCAAATGAGCTCATGTTCCTTACAGGGTTTTCTCCAAAGATCTAAGGAACTTCCACTAGAGAAGAGAGAGATACCATAAGGGATTAAAGAAGGGGAATGGAAACTGCTTCCTGCACACATTTGTCTGTGGCAGCCCTGAGGGAACCACCAGCACAAAAAGCAAAATGGATCAATATAAGGATGTTTAGGGAGATGATGCAGAAGTTTTATTTCAGGAAGGTCAGCTGTTTAGAGTGTTGCTTTCCATAGGTTTCATAGCAATTTCTTCTGGAATATGGAGTAACCTGGTCATTCACCTAGTTTGTCTCAACTATATTCAGCTTTAGTCGGAAGAGTCTTTCAAATGCAAGAGTGTAAGAAAATGAAAATAATTCTGATGGCTTAATTTTTAAAAAAAATTAACATAGCATTTTATCGTAGAATTTGGCAAATGTAGTGATAGGGGAAATGAATTAGTGTGGATTTTTTCCAACTTTCTATTGGCAACTGTAACAGAAGCAAAATATTCAATAATCTGAAATATTTCAAGTATACAGGCTGATAACACCAAGCTCTCTGAAGCTTTTTGCGTACTGAAATAATTTTAACATGCAGTTTTCATTGTATGGGTTGTCCAATATGTCTTTAGCACTGGAATCTCAAAAGTAATTATAGTTTGCAACCACTGCCTGTGTGGCTAAGAATCCCACAGGTTCCTAACTGCTTACACAATGTAGTTTTAGCATGAGTATTTACTCATTTTACCTGTCTTCGCAGGTTGAAAAGGGGAATTTCTGATGAACTTAGAACAGAAAAGTGAGGAAAATGTATTTATAGCATATTTTGCAATATCACATAGAGTACATATTTTAATATGAAGTGTTTTCCTGAAGCAGTAGTTCAGGATTTACATTTTATAAGTCAAAACTTACCATGTGACATTGTTCCTACACTACAGGTCATTTTTTGATCACTCCATGCACAGTGCACTGCCTCTTGGAATATATTTGGCAACAAAATTCTGGATGTACGTGACGTGGTTCTTCTGGTTTTGGAATGATATCCTTTTCTGTGTACAGTAGTATTTTTTTTTGTGTTCATAGTATGAGGAATTAAACAGCTATATTCTGCATATAACAGTAAGTAAACTAATACAAATTTTAAAAAGGGAATCTCCACTAAACATTGGTTTCTCTATTAATGGTAATTATTTTATTGCTTTAAAAATGTGCACATTATTGCTGTGCTTCAGTAAGTAAAATATTTTCCTCAAAATTTCCTTACAGTAGACTGCAAAATTTCCTGTGCTTTACCAATTTCTTATGTGGAAGAAATATTGGCAACTTTGTAAAATATTCTCTGGTGGTGAGGTGACACGATATAATTGACTGCATTTTTTAGACACTGCTTTTCTGAAAAGCAGTAGGGACAGTTCATGCTCTGTATCAATTCCAACAGAATTGGTTTCACAGTTAGATTTTCCTAAAGATTTGGAAATTCCATGCCATACAAACCTTAGATACATTTGATAACTTTATTTTCAGTTATTTTGAAAATATGTGTATTAACAGCACTAGATTATAGATTCAACATATGCCCACCTTTTTGTGGTTTTCATTTTCTGTCTAGATATGAATTTCCCTTACTCATGGAGGTAGAAATTGATTCAGAGTTCAGTGGGGAATGTCAGTTTTCCATGGCAAGGAAATAGATTCAAATTTTTAAACAACTTTCTTGGGTATTGTGATTTCAGTAGAGATGAAAACAAAACAGAGATTTGATGTTTAATACAGTTCTTAGAGTTGTAAATAATTGAAGTGACATTTTTGAGGATGTTGGTTTGGCTTTTTTAGAAACTGGTTTTCTTTTCATCCTGAAAGGGATTGCCATGCAAATAGGATAGTAGGAGTCCGTTTGTTTTGGTGTCTTGTTGATATGTTCTGCAACCCTAACTAAATCAGCCTTGTGCTTTTGGGTTGAGAACAGAGAGGAGATCCTGCTTCCATGCTACCTTTGGCTTCCATTCTGGCAGTGTTTGCAAAGATGCTGCTGTGAATAGCAGTCCCATGCAAGTGGAAATGACTGTTATGGCATGTGTGAAAAAGAAACCAAACACTAGTTTAAAAATTAAAATCTAGTTGCTGTTAAAAAAAAAAACAACGAAATACCAGTATTAGTATGTCTTGATACAGTTAGTTTGAAATGCCAGTCCTACTACCAATCACTCTGCCTGGCCTGATTTTTTATGTTTTTGCTCAAATTTACTAGTGACTGCAGAATGAAAAAAGTGAATAGAAAATGAATATGAAAAAGCTTCTAAAAACTGGTAGTTAGAAATAGAAGCTCATGTTTTCCAATGCTGGTACGTGTTTTGGGTTGCAAATGTTAAGCTACTGTGAAATGCTTTCTTAGGCTAACATAGTATCAGCTTGAGCCAAATCTAAGAATGTGTCCAAATTTGATTTAAAGTCCCTGACCACATTAAAATGGCTGCACAACTTGATGATGGCCTGTATCTTGATATAGAGAACTGTCCCTTAAGGCTGGCAAATTGTGAGGTTTTTATCCTGAAGCTCAGGATCAAAGGATATTTCCTTCATATTTCTACTGACTTACTTAGATTTTTATTTCTGTTAGTCATTCTGATTAAATAGCTTGAAGTTTGGCATATTTTTTTTTATGGAATAATGTTAATTGTTCACTAGAAATATAGACAATTAATTACCCTAATAAGACCTGACTTCAGAATGTCAATAAAATACTGTCCTGCTTCTGTCTGTACTTGGTGTCTCACAACCTTTGCAACAGTCTTTGTATGTGGAAGTAGTGGTTTAAGACCTTCAGTTACTAATTACTTTCATTAGAGCTGACACAATTCTCTGACAAGCAGTTTTAGAGAGCAAGTGCTTGAGGCCATCTTCCTTTAATTGGTGATTTTTAATTGGTAGTCTTTGTAATAAGATTCCAAATTCATTCTTCTTCTGGAAAATTGCCCTGTAGCTTTATTGCACAAAAAATTTGCATGCCTGCTCTATTTTTATAGCATGAGGCACAGCATTGTGGTTGGATAAGGAATTCCTGTATTTTTACAGCTTTATATGATTGCTTACAGCAGACTCGAGTACTGCTTTAAACTCTGTAGTTTTCAAGTGATAAAGCCTGTCCTGGTAGTTTTCACAAATTCTGACTGTCTTTTGCTCAAGGAAGAAAGTTCTTAACTTTTAACAACTATCAGGAATTATCTTCCTGGAACTTTATCTTATAGATAACATAAAGATCTTAATTGCTGCAAGTGCTATTTTAATATTTGGGTGTTTGGTAGGAATTTTCTTTTCTTGTAGGTATGTTGGAAGTGTCTGGAAGATCATTAGCTCTTCTGTGTTTAATGCTAATGGAACAGAGAAGGGCAGTCAATACAATGTATCATAAAAGAAAAGCCAAGGATTTACAGTGCATCTTCGTGAATTTAAGTGTGGTCACATGGAAAATAAGGCTCTAAATTCTACAGTTTAATGATGTGTCTTTCAAAAAGCCAATTTTAAGATGTACTGAATTTTTTTGTAAATGTTTCCATTCTGTCAGATTTTTCTCAGCAGCTTCTGAGTCTGGTGTAGTTGATAAAGTAGAAATCGTAATCTTGCAGGGAATGAGGAGTACAATCTGTGTTCTTATGAGTCTATATATGAGTTTATGATCTTATGCCTCCTTGCCACTGGATAGTTATGTCTTGCTCCATTAGTGTATTCTCATCTTCTACTGTTTGCAGAGTAGGAATGAAAATGCCCTCAAAAATCCTACACACTGAATCACTAAGTTTTAATTTAATTTTCTTTTTAAAAGAAAAAAAAATATTTAAAATTACACTTTTAATAATGTGAGACTAGATTTTCACATTTCATTCTTTTTCATTAGGATTTATAGGTAGAGCTTTCTCTTATGTCCTGTAAATGTCCAGGGCACACCTACCAAAATCATATCTCCGTTGTTCATGCAGTCTTTTCAGTTCCAGCTGAACAAATACTGCCTGTTATGTCAAAAGGTTCTTACACTGTTTTTCTGAGATGTCAGTTTGCTTTAACCCAAAATATTCACAAGATTTTTTTAAAGTTTTTTCTGCTTCCAATTGGTGCAAATGGGAGTGTGCAGTTTTAATTAAGCAGCTTTTATGGCAATAGCATCCTATTTGCAATGCTGAGACAATGAGATTATGTATGGCAATTTATATTTTTTAAATACTTCATCATTTTTATAGACAATACTCTGTATTATGTACCATACATAGTACTGTATTGATTATCTTATTTCAAATATACTTCACCAATTGATGGGATCTAGGTTAAAGAAAACAAGCATTGCACAAATTTTCAGTTAGGGATCATTTTAAAACTAGATGTAAGAGAATTCATGATGATTTTCATTCTTTCACAAAACTGATACAATAGCATAGGATTTTAAAAACTGTAACAAGCTAATTGGTATAGTTAAGCAGTTAAAAAACCCTGCTTCTTACCAAAATTAGTTTCAGGAAAAGGGCAAAAAGCTTTGCATGCAGGCAGAGAGAAGTCAGCAGTCATGTTTCTACAGGAACCAAAGACCCCCAAAAATCCAAACCCTGGGCCCAGATATCCAGAACTTCTGTTCCCATGTCTAAATTTCTAAAGTGTAAAAAAAAAAAAAAAAAAATCTAAAATCCTGGGGTGGAGGAGATACACTAAATGAATTTTTTTGCAAGCTAAGGCATTCTTTTATGTCAGCTAGAAATGGAGGTACAGGGCTTTTACAGAGCGTCAGTTCGTTACAAATGGATTTTGTCTAATGAATGCCTATTTAAATGAGGCTTCTCATGTAGCTATCTGCTGTTACCTACCTGGACTTTTAGATCCAGATGTACAGCTGTTATGAATTGGGGATTTGGAGCATCTTTCTTACAAGGAAAGCTGAGGAAGTTGGGCCTATTCAGACTCGAGAAGAGATGTCAGAGGAGACCTCATCAATGTCTATGAGTATCTGAAGGGAGGGTGTCAAAGGATGTTTCCAGGCTCTTCTGGTGGTGCCAAGCAGTAGGACAAGAAGCAATGGGCAGAAACTGATGCACAGGAATTGGCAGGTTCATTCACCTGTATTGATCTCTGACAGCTTACACTGGCTGCAGATTTTTCTGTGTAGGAGAAAAGGATTTTTAGTTTGCGAAAGGGCACATCTGGGTCTATAATGTGCATTTTGACTTGTTTTCAGGCTTGTACAATGTCTGATAGCAGGAAGCTGCATGTGTTTGGGGCCTTTTAAATAGACTGCAGTTCATGATGAAAAATTAACTTGTCCCATGTTTACCTCCCTTAGGGGTTGTGTGGTGCTTGTTTGGTTTTAATTTTCTTTTTAATGGAATAACCTTTTTGGTTCCAATTCCTGGAATAATTTTCAGCCTTGTGTATTTGTTCTAGTAATTAGAGGATATTGATCAGGACTGAAAGTAGGAAGTGTTTCATGGGTGTTTCTGCTTTGTCTCTCAATGAAAACTGGGGAAACTGCATAAAAGACAGCAAATTGGTGGCAAGGCAGGAGGTGTGAATGCCTAGTATATTATGCATTTTGCAGCTATTAATAATATGGTAATGTGCTTTTTCCTCGTGTAACTGTAAATGAGGATGTTAACACAAAATGAGGCACTCGCTCTAGAGAACCAATCCCCTACTCTGAAGCTGTTGCAAACCTTACAGGGGTTTCTTACATGTGAAGAGTTTTGAGAGATGTCTGTGATGCAAGTTGGTAATGTCTCTTTGGAAGTAAACTTCAGAGGGGAGTTCAGCATGATTTTAGATACTCAGAGTGTGTATCTGTATTGAACTTTAAACACTCTTCATAGCCAGTGACAAAAAAATAGCCACTTGTAGGGCTCTGCTTCTCTTACCTAATTTAAATACCTTGATACTGAAGACAGATTGGACATGGCTGTTTTTCCTTTCTGATGTCTGTGAAGGCATACTGAGTGCTTTAAAGTGGGCAAGATGAATCCTGCAGCTGAAGTTGTATATACACATTGCATCCTGGAAATACCCTGGCGAAGAAAACTTTGAAATTCTCATGTAGTCTCCCAAGTGCAGCACTGAAGTACCTTATCTGCCACAATTTACATTGCCAGCATTGCACTCATATGACACCACAATTATAAAAGGACAGGCAAAACAGGCTCTGTGGGGTGTCACTTATGTTCTCTCTGTATTTTAGGGAGTCAAATGAGGGGAGAGTAAGTTGAAAAAATGGACAGCTTCTTTGTTACAAGTTATCCAAATTTTGGTTTGTAAAAAACCGATTCCAATGCATTAAGGTTATAAAAACCCTCTTAGTCTTTTCCCATATCTTCTTTAAAAGTCTAGACATGATGTATGGTAATTAGAAATGGGTCATAAAATTGGTTTCAGTTGTACCTTTATTGTTTGTAACAGTTGTCTGATTAACGTACTTTTAATGAAAAACCAGTGATCTAAAGAAAGTGTAACCTCTCTCCTAGCTAAGCAATTCAGTTACACCAAGTTAGTCTTGGCAGCAGTTAGCTTTAGAAAAAAATAGGAAGAAGTTGGATTGTATAAATTTTGAAGCCAGAGCTTTTCATCTCTGATGTATAAAATAGAACTGTGAGTGTTTAGGTTATAGAATAGCTGATGTTTTTTTCCCTCTGTTATAAACTTGCAGGAAACATCTTGTTACTGGAGAGATTAATGGCCTTTAGTGAGCTAATACTAACATTCTACTATATAAGGTACATTATTAAAATTTTAATTTAACTTGCCAATATTTTTTTATTAAAAATTCACAGCCAATTCCTTGCCCCAACAGGAGGAAGACCAAAATTATTTGGGATATACTTCACATGAACAATGAGACTTCGTTAGCATTTCAGAAATCAAAAAGAGGCCTACTTGTACTTGTTTGGATTTTTTGCATGGCAAGTTACTTAGATCTGTATGTATCCAGGTTACTCAAAATGTAGTGTAATTTGGGTGTGTAGTGCTTTGTGCCTGAGTGATAGGTGTCCTTTTTGTTTGGATAATGCTGTAGAGGCTTCTGCCACCGCAGATTTGCCAAGTAGGGCATCTCCTTGCAGTTATGAGTGGCAGCGGACAGCAGGTGTCTTTAGTCAGGTTTGTCAGGTCTTTTGTAGGTTTATGAGAATATATAATTTTCTATTGGTGGAAGAGAAATATCTGAAGTATTTGGTTTTTTGACGTCACTGCTAAAAATGTTTTAATTCTCTGAAGAAATGTCAAGTGCTGTAAGACTAGGCATGTTACATGGCAAGACATTGAATGCAGGAAACATTTTAACAGATGCGGTTATTTTCTGTCTTTATGGTAAGTGATTTTATAAACACTTCCAGAGAATAACTCCAGTGGTTTTTTTAAGTATTAGACATATCAGTATGTTTAAAATAACCTTCACTGAAGCAAAATACGGATAATATCTTATTACAGGACCAGGTTTCAGACACTGCCTTTCTTGGAGACAAGTGGTGTTGGACCATGATTGCCATGCAACAGCAGCCATTGCAGCATAATTCCTTCTATGGCTAGAAGCAGCCCGTCCTGTGATATCACAGGAATGTCAGGCCACTGAAGACAGAGGCAGTCAAATGTCTGTCTTATAAATAGAGCTCCAAAGTGTTTATTCAGAAAACAGGAAATAGTTATTAAGAAGATAAATTTCATGGGATTTAATTTAATTTAAAGGGAAAACAGTTACAAAAACTAAGCTATCATTATTCATTCTTTGGAAGGATAAATGCTTTAGAAATGCCTTATGGAATACACCGTTCTTAAAAGTAAGTTTTGAAGACTGAGCAATAGAAAATGCAGAGTACTAAGCTAGTTCTTACAGTAGTGCTGAATTTTGTTAATTCAGAAGATAGTGACTCAAGGGCATTAGTAAAATTTAAATTTTGTTAAGTTTTATTTCAGAATTATCAGTGAGAATGTTCAAGAGGAAATTCAGTTTTACGCTTGAGATTCCTTAACTGTAAACACATCTCAATTTTTTCTTTATACATCTTCCATTCCTTGCTAATAGTGTTGCACTTTTCTACAATTTTGGAAAATCCTGGAAATCTGATCCGGGAATCATCAAAGCCACAGAAGAACAAAAGAAAAAGGTAAAACCAAGAGATACGTGGAATCTGTTGTTCAGCAGCCTTCCACCAGCTGATCAGAGCAGTTAGTTTACTGTTCAGTACATTAAATTTCAATAAATTGTATAAAAAAGGTTTAAAATGTTGAAAAATCTTCCAAATTTTTTTTTTTTTTTTTAACATGTGGAATGACATGTTTCAAGTCTTACTGGTGCAAAATTGCATATTGGTAATTTTGAGTAGCAAAATAAAATTGTAACTTAAATTTTCAATGAAAAAGTTTGAAAAGCAGTGAAGTGAAAAAGAAAACGCAGAGTTTCAAACTTTTGCCTTACTGAAACAAATAGCCCATTATGGGAAAAGTGTTAGTTAATTTTATAAAAGCTTTCCACACTTTAAAGCATCTCTAATTTTCCTTACCTTTGTGTATAAAAGTATTAGACTGACAAACATTTTGAGGCTAAAACAGCCAAAACCCCAGGCAGTTTGGGGTGGGCTTTTATTTTGGCATGAATGTTAAAGAAAATACAGGTGATCTAGTGATATCTAAGACATTACATCATTATTAGCATTTCAGATTTTTTTAAAAAATTAAGTGTATTGTTCTCAGCAGCCAAAGTGAGCACTGAACATGCCAAATTATACAAGAAGCAGGAGCATTTTTCTGGTTTTATTTTGTTTAATTTTCCTAGAAGCCAACATCCCACCTAAAATGAACTTTATGCTTCTACTTCGTGGAAAAGACCTGCATGGATCAACATCAGACCACTTGGAGTTATGTCCTTATGTAGGAATGAAAATATAATAGCTATTAAAAGGGTGGTGTAGACTAAAAGATTCCTATATTCTACAGTAGGTTATAGCTGAGTTCTTAGTCAATGTGCAGATTTGTATTTACTCTGAAAATTCCATTTCTGTTATTACCAGTTGGCCAAAGTAAACTCCAAACTAAATTTTCCTCCTTCAACTGGACTAAATTAAGTAGAATAGTCAACAATGGCACTTTGGATTGGATTCAGCAAATTGCACAAATGCACAGTTGATTTGTTCTACTTGCTTAAGTAGGCAAGTGTGGTAACAAAAGCCTTGTTGAACTGAGTATGAATTACAAAATGCAGCTTCTTGAGGCAGATACCTACGGCTGTGAGTGTTTTGGATTTCCTACATTGCAGCTAAGCACAGGGTAAAATGTTCTGTTACCAGGGGTATGAACCACTGTAGGACACGTGTCTTACCTCAGTGCAGTGTAGCACTTCCTAACGTTTTCATAATGTGTCTTCAAGTATTTAATGCTGAGTTAGCCTTTACCTTTGAAATAACTAAGGAAGAAAATACTTTTAATTTCAGATGACCAAGTTAAGTATGTTTGGAAATGTGTAGTAAGCAACAATTTCAGGTATTTGTTGTTCTAATATGTCATTTCCTTTCTTCTGTGTTACAAAATAACCCAAGTTACTCTTAAAACAAGTGAATGAATAAATAAATAAAATTTTCCTATAGTTCAAAAGCACAGAAAATAGACAAAGGTTTACAAAGCCCAATTATGTGGATCTGACTTAAGTGATCCTGGGTCTGCATGAGACTTGTATTTAAAAGCTGTTCATCTGCTCTTCTGCAGTTCTGTCATCCTGAGATTTTGGATTTTGCTTGTGGACAATACTGAACTCCAGTGTTGTGTCAAACCATGTACATTCCTTTGTGCTTCCTTTCGTTAGTCTGTAGTGTAGTGTTACAGTCCCACTGAAATCAGAGGTACCATTTATGAAATTGTCTAGAATATATTGTATGAAATTGTCCAAGTATCAAAAGTCACACCAGCAGCACTGAAAACACAGTACGTAACTAGGAATAAATAGAAGCTAGAATTAATTTAGAAGTAAATGTGCATACTGGTTTAATAAAGTAGATTCAAAATCAGTTTCATCTGAATTTAATTTGTTCCTGTGTGTAGAAAGTACCTGAAATAAAGAGCTTGCAGCCAAGGATGTGAAAATGCTTGTCACTATTTGTTTATATGCTAAATTCTAATTTTTATTTTTCCTGCAGACAATAGTAGAACTTGCAGAGACAGGAAGTCTGGACCTCAGTATATTCTGCAGTACCTGTTTGGTAGTGTATTTTTTACAGTTATTTTTTTTTTTCCTTTAATGCTAAGCCAAAATGAGTGTTCCTATAATGAACACATACTTGAACTTAATAATGCAGTTTCAAAGGCAGAATTTATTTGTAATATTCAAGCAGTGTTTTCAATAAATATTATGTCTGTACACAAAAATATGGATCAGTGAGAGGGAAAAAATTATCACTCTGGAAATAACTTGCCAGTGTCAAAATCCAAGTATCTGGTATGTCTACCTGGTTGTTTGGTTATACACTTAACAAGTTATGAAAATCACAAGTGACGTTCCGTTACTTCTGTAACCCACAGTAAAGTTATGTTGTGCTTCTAGTAAAATATTTCTTTCAAAAATCAAGTGTATTTCTCTACTTAGCAGTAGTCAGGAGGGGAAAAAATAAATCTTACTTTTTGTAAAGCAAATGCAACATGCTTTTACTTTGGAAGTTAATATGCAAATATGAAATTCGCAAGATTATCAGTGTTACACTGCAAAGCTCTGAAGTATGTGGAATTTGAATGATGTTAATATCACCAAATTTGAAGGTGGCAAATGATATACAGATGTGGCACCTTAAAAATTATGTGTATGTATATACATCTGTATCTCAGACCACTTCTTTTAAGCAAATTTGTTGGGAGTAATTTAGCATTTTAAGTTCCACCAAGTTCTGCTTGTAGAGTTGTGTTTCTGTCTTTAGAAAATAATGTGAAAAGTTTATGTTAGAGCTCAGTTACGAATGATATAGAATCATGGAACTCAAGCTCATTCCATATTTTCATGGTTAAGTAGCTGAAATTAAGCTGGTTGCTGTACAAAGCTCCATAGCTGGAGGTGATAGAAGAACTTTGTATGAAAAAAATAATTCTTTGTATAACAAAGATAGCATGAAAATAATTTCAAGGCAGTTGTAAGGATGTTTTTGTTAAACAGTGTACAGATTAAGCTTAATAGCTAGGATTGCCTTAAGAATTAGCATCAAGTTTAAAGTTCTCTAAGGAATTAACAATAGCACAGTCAATTTACATTTAAATTGAGGATTTGGGGTATTTTTTTTAATTTAAAATATATCAGGTTAACTTGCTTTTCTAAACAAATGTTCATTATCTGTTACAGATACGGAAGCCAGTGAGGTCCAAACACTGCGGTGTTTGCAATCGATGTATAGCGAAGTTTGATCACCACTGCCCATGGGTGGGGAACTGTGTGGGTGAGTAATTGGCTAAAATGCTCTGCAAGGTTTTGTCTGTTCTCATTTCATGGTGGAAGTAACTTGCCTTCTTGAGAAAAGCTTTTCAGTATTGAGCTTAATTCTTTTTCTACATGTGTTTGTCTGCATTATTCTCATTTGTATAGTCTGTTATATACCTGTCCTCAAAATGGTTCTCATTCAGTTTGCTACATACATATTTTTGTTAACATGAACTCTAGTAATGAAAAGATGCAAAGCTTAACTGCTGAAAAGGCATGTGCCAGTTCCACAACTGATTATGGTCCATTACATAAGGTGAAAATTTTCATTTTGACCAATAATATTCAGTAATTTAATGGTAAAGTATACATATTTTAAAATGTTACGATTATAGCAGTTGAATACAGACGGACTTCCTATTGAGGTATTCGCCTCTTTTTGACCATCCAGGTTGGCTTTTATTCTCCCCAGTGATTATGAAAGGAATGGATATAGAGCAGAAATAAAGTCTCTAAATGCTGCTATTCCCAGTTATACTTTTTGAGAAACTTATTTGAAAACCATTATTATACAGGGAGCATTGAAGACCTCTCAGCTAGGAGATGAGTGCAGCTTGCTTCATGTGTTTAATTTTTTAGGACACAAGCAGAAGTAACTTCAGTCTTGGGGAGGAATTAGGACCTGGTTTCGCTGACAGCCCATAAATGGTTCACTGTAGTCCTTTCCAATAGGTATAATAATGAATAATCGGAGTATTTTGGTATGAAAATCAAGAGTAAAATAGTCAATCCTGGCATTTAAATTGAAATAGAACATCTCTAAAGTCTCATTGAGATCAACTTTTATCACTCTCCTCTGTTTCCTAGAGATGTTACTATCTGAGATATTTTTGTTTTATATTTAGATATTTTACAATAAATAAGTAAGTTTTAATTCAAACAGGCAGGGAGCATGAGCTCTGGTTTTGCAAGAGTACTGAGAACTACATGTCAATGGGACAGAAAGATCCAGTATTTTAATCAGTAACTGGAAAAAACAAATGGGGGAGGAAAGACCTTAGTTTGTGTGTAATGAGAGAATATGTGAGTGATGGGATTAGGTTAGGTGGCAGAAATGGTTTCTAAGTAACAGTGATGATGGAAAAGTAGAATCCGTCTTCTAGTGGTGGTGTACTGAGTGGGGTAACTGGAGGTAAAAGTAAACATTAGGGCCCTTGAAAGTATGCTGGTAAAAAAGCTTTAGTAATCACAGTATGGGAGCTGGAGCCGAACTGGAGGAGTGATGGGCTGAACAACCGTATATGGCTTCTCTGCCTCTCCGATTGGTACGTGGTCACTCTGAGCATGGGATTGCAAAACAGAATCCATTCTTAAAACAGCATTTGTGGTATGTTTGCCAAAAAGGGAAACATGAATCATGCCTTTCTGGAAAGGTGGAATTTGGATCTGTGTGGAGTGTGTTAGAAGGATAAGAATGTTGCTAAAGATAGGACTGAGAAGTCTTGTAAGAGTGTTTACAGGCACTCTTAAAATAAATCCTTTGGGGATAGAACTTAGCACATAAAGAGACTTGGAATATTTTTACCATTTTAAGGAGGCTGACAAAAAGCGGAGACTATTTGAAAAATAAATGAATTGGCAACTGGGGCAAATTATTTTCCCCAAAATTGTAGTTAAAATACCGCAGGCAAGTATCTAGAAGTGATTATCATTTAAATGGAGTATCACAATAGCATTATGTTTTTTTACAGTTAGGTTTTTGTTTTAACTGCAGAGGATGACTGTTCCTGCCGGTCCAGGAGGCAACTGTAGAGCATAGTGCTGTGTTTTGCCCAGTCTTACTCAAAATACAGTTTCTCCAGTTTCTTTTTCCACAGTTGTTTTTTTTTAAACTGCGATCAAGACTGTACCTATTTAATTTATAGTTTTGAATGCTACACCCATGTTCTTACCTCACACATATGGATTTCCTGTTAGGTAGGATTTGGCTTAATATCATTAAAGATGTTGCTGAAAGAAGCATCCCATCAGATGCTTCTCAGATGGACTTCTAGGTCACTGTTTAACTTCTGTGTTCTTTAAAAAATGTCTTTTATGCAACTTAACAGTTCTGAAATTTAGAATGCAAATGAAAGTGATACCTTGGGGACATTCCCAATACTTTCTCGTGTGCCCTTAGGTGATTGAAGGCAATGTTACAACATAAATTGTGTGTTTTCAGGAACTTGTTTGATTTTCAAGGAAATATCTTATGTTTAGTCTAGCTTGTGTTATATGTGTGTTTTTCTTCATCTCTTATTTATACAGTCTTTCAGCTCACTTGCTAAAAGCACTTGATTATTTTTTGCCTCCAGAGGATGCTCTTGTTTTAGCAGGGAAAACATTGGACATAATAAAGAAGTAAATGCTGCGCTGGTAAATGATGACAGCCGAATCTTTTGTAGCCCATTATCATCTCTGTGGGTTTAGTTTACAGCCTGGAGCTGTTGGAAGGTTGCAACACTGGACATATTTTACAAACAGAAGGAAGGCTGAGTACTTCAGAATTATGATGTACTCACATAAGAGGCATATTTTTAGCTCTACTAATGTTAAAAATAGATCAGTCTTTTAGTAACTGATTTTTTTTTGCATTAGAATTCTGTCTAAAGCAGAGTAGTTTTATCCTATTAATTATTATAGCCAGATTCTTAGGCCTTGTCTCTTCAGTTGCATATATTTGTTTTACAAGTTTTACTAGGTATTTTATTTTTAGCTGGCTTCACCAAGCAGCTAAACCTAAGATGTGAGTTAATTTTTAATCAAGAAAGGTTGTATATTTGTTTATATTTCTGTTACTTTTAAGAAAGTGAACTCTGCAGTTTGCTGATTTTTCGATGGCTTTTAAAAAATATTTATTGATGTGTAATTCCTGGCTGTTGAGGACTCTGCAACACCGTCACCAACGTTGCTCTAAATATTGTCTATCAATAATTATATTAGTTCATGAAAAAGGTTACGAATGAATTATTGAATTGCAGTTATAATGTAACAGAAGATTAAAGAAAAATTGCTTTGTTGTCTGAGAAGTAAAAAAAAAAAAAAAAAACCCCATAAGTAAGCCAGCTAATTTCACTGTCTTGAAGTTATATTGGCTTAATATGGTAATGTTTCTGTGTACAATAATAAGCAATACTTCTAAGCAAACAATTAAACTTTCTGGTGTAATGTTGTCTTTCTGCTGAAAGGGTAGTAATTTGGTCCCTGTTGTGCAACTTTAGGAGCAGGGAACCATCGCTATTTTATGGGATACCTGTTCTTCCTGCTTTTTATGATCTGCTGGATGATCTATGGATGTATCTCTTGTGAGTACACGTGATTTTTTGGCTTTTTTTTTTTAATTGCTTCTAAATACTTTATCTCTTTGTATGGATTTTTATAGATTCTTGCCTTATCAGAGTTTTGGATATTTTTATCCTGAAATTGAACTGCACCTTAATATTTGACTATATTGGGTACTGTAATTTAGAAGATAATGTTGTTCTTGTCCTAGATCTCTTTTTGTTCATCACAGCCAAGTGTGTGCATATGTCATGTATTCAAGGAGTTGGGAAAGGAATAGAGAGCAAGTAAAGCTTTTCTGACACGTTGTCATTTTCTTATTTAATCTAACATTCTAATGTGGGCATTATATGTTGCTGTACAATAAACCTTAAATCTTCTGTATATTTTTTGACACTTTTTTTTTTTCCTCTAGACTGGGGTTTCCACTGTGAGACAAGTTACACAAAGGATGGATTTTGGACCTACGTTACACAGATTGCTACCTGTTCGCCGTGGATGTTTTGGATGTTTCTAAACAGTGTGTTTCACTTCATGTGGGTGGCTGTGTTACTCATGTGTCAGATGTATCAGGTATGGAAGAGCACTTCACTCATAATGCTGTGTCTTGGGAGTGGCATAAGAATATCAAATAGTTGTGTTATTTAAATTTTCATGTTCACTGTTCACTACGCCAAGTGTTTAGGCTCTCAGTCTTGTTGGAGGAGGCAAGCATCTGCTGTCTCTCAGTATTAGGCATCATCCAGTTCTCATTCACATGGGCTTTTTTTGTTGTGCAAGGGGTTAAAATACCTGCCTCCTGCTTTCCATTCTCAGAATGATGAAAAGGTAAAACACACCAGAGAAAAGCAATAAGGACTAACAGAGGATAAGAGCTGTGGGGCCCACTTAAAATAATGCTTTATGTCATTAATAGGAAGAGAATGGTTGCTTCAAAGAGGATGCAATTTCTTATTCTGCTGCAGTGTGATTTGAAGCCACATTATTGTACTCTAACTTGACTAAACCCAGGTTTTCTTTATCCTTTCTAAGGAAAGAAAAGTCATACTGAAAGCCTTGAAGTATGATTTGTCATTAATGAACCAGGAGACTTAATCTTTCCAGAAAGATTTCCTGGAAATAGAAATTATCCTCTAAGGCTGGGTAAAAGTTTTCAGCAAGTTTTTGTCCTCTTTTTTACAATATTAATTACTTACGATGTATATCAATTTCAAAATCTTATGGTTAATGTTTGCACCTGATAATTTCCCCAGTCAAAAACTCCTTTGTCAAAAGAAGGAATTTAAACCAGTAAATTTGGTCCTTTTTAAGTGTGTCTCATGCAGGACTTGGTTGCATGTTTTTATGTGAGCTAAATTACTTATTCTTCCTGTCTTAAGATATCTTGCTTGGGTATCACGACAAATGAAAGAATGAATGCGAGAAGATACAAGCACTTTAAAGTTACAACCACATCTATTGAAAGCCCATTCAAGTAAGTTTTAAAGCATATACACATTTCTTATTTGTGTAGCCTTGCATACATTTGAATCATGCTACTCATTGAAACAGAACACACCTAAATACTTTCAGAGTCTTTTCTCTACTTGCTGCGCTGAATCTTGTCAGCTGTTTTCACAGTCACACATTCTATCCAGTTAAAGGAAGTGATAAATGTTTTGTAGTGGAGGGTGCATAAACACAGAAAAGAATGCTTTCCAGCAGTGGTTGTATTTCACTGTAGAGTTTATGGGGAAATAAATATCCTCTTTATAAAGCAGATGCTCAAGACAGAGGTAGTTGCTTACTGCAGCATGTTGATGTTGACCTAGACATTCACTTCCACACTGGCTGCGTTCTCCTGAATAATACTTAATATGCTGTTGAATTTGCTGTATGTAGCAGCTCCCCTTTTTCTCTACCATGAGAAAAGAAGTTTCACTTTCTTCCTGTTCATGAGGAAGAGCATGGGCAAAGCTATTTGTAGGGAAGGGAGCGGATGTCCCAGGGCTGAAGTACGTGCTGTGTGGGTGAGACACAGGCTTTTGGACATCAGTATGTAAATGGTAGGTTGGGATTCTGGTTTCTGTAGTGACAAGAGTGCAAGATGAAAGTATGGGGCTCAGGGATGAAATAGCACTGGAGTGGGAATATAGGGGCATGGAGCACCTTGTGGAGCAAAAGCAGGGCATAAATGAAGGCATGAGGCTGGTATATTGAGGGCTTGAGAGCATGTTACAAAAGGAGCTAGGAAAAGACAAAAGCACATCTCATCCTGCTGTGTATGCTGTGTCTCCTGTGGGACCTGCTGCTCTTTAGGTATCACCCAGGGAAAAGGAGATAGGAGATGGGAATTGTGATCAGGAGAAGTCAGCATGGATTCACACAATCCTGTGCAATGTGCTCTAGATGACTCTGGTTGAATCAGGTGACCCACTGTGGTCCCTTGCACCCTTACCCATTCTGTGATTCTGTTATGTGACACATGGATTTCTGTGCTAGAAATTTGTGTGATTTTTTTTTTTTAGTATCTCTTCATAGAAAACATAGTGAGAAGCAGACAAACATCTCTGTATAGTTGCAATGTTCCTACAGATAAGAGTTGTAACAAAATCAGATAATTACTTTGCCTGTAAAACATAGGGTGATGCAGAGGGTAGGAAAAAACTGATGGTTTGATCCCAAGTTACTGTCACATTCACAAACCATTTTCACTGAAATAGCTGCTATGATAAAAATTACTCCTGAAAATTACACGAGGTATCTAAAATAACTGACTTAGCATCACCTGTCACATGAAGCATTGACATCAAATAGTTGTCATCTCATTTTTGTTTAGACTTGCTCTCACATATATTGTAACACGAGCTTCTCTTCCAGAAAACCGTGATCTATTCAGTCCATGTGTACTTAAGTTAAAAACCCCCAGCATGTTGGAGTTTTTATGTAGGTTTCTTAAATATTTGATAGTTAATTAATTCAGCCACAGAAAGTGCTTGAATAGTTCATTTGATTCAGATAATGCTTTCTTAATTTTGTGTTAGCGAGGGACCTGGTTGATCCTAGACATGTGGCTGGTGAACCAGTATGTATGCAGAAACAGATATCAATAAAGATGGAAATAATTCTAGGAAGGCATTCACCTCATGCAGTTTTGTCTTGCATCCATGTGTGCAGTGCAGTGTCCTCTTAGAACAGGATCTGAATTACCATGCTGTGCTACATGGTGGTGGACTGCTAGGAACATGTTACATTTCTCCATACAGTTTTGGTAGACAGTGGAAGGAAGTTGGTGTCTTGATTGTGTCCAAGGATCAAACATTCACCAGTCTGGTGACTACTTCTTATTTCAGTACTAGGATAATTCTGAACTGAGTTGGTTTTCTAAAGTTAGAAACTTGAAGGGTAAGGAATCAAATTCGTAGGTAGACAGATGATGATGTACTTTGTTCGATGAGCTATGATACTGCTTGCTAACGTGTGGTTTTCTTTTGTTTTTAGCCATGGATGTATAAGGAACATTATAGACTTCTTTGAATTCAGATGCTGTGGTCTTTTTCGGCCTGTTATTGTGGACTGGACAAGGCAGTATACAATAGAATATGACCAAACTTCAGGATCAGGCTACCAGTTAGTGTAGCACCACCTTCATCCTGTGAGCATATCATACTGAGTGGTGCCTGAAAAATTTTCTCTCTCTCTCTCGACTCCGCATACCTTGAAGAGTAGCATGCTATGTGTAGGGCTGATGATGAATCATAAAGGTACCTTCTCTTCACCAGAATTTTGTTAACAGAAGTAAAAATGGACAGAATAAACTGCCAAACCTGATAAGGAAGAGGAGGAAGATCAAAAAGGGATTTTAACAATTCTTGACATGAGAAGTATTCACGACAACATATTCACAGTATTTGTTATCGGGTTTTTTATTTAAGGTCTTTCACAATGGAGCATGAGATTATTGAAATATTGACATAAGTAGTTATATTGTGCTGAGCAGAAAAATTTGTATCCCAATATCAATAATTCCACTGAAACAAGAATCTAGACTATAAAACTAAATTTGATGATACAGAGTTCACTGATCGTTATGTTGTAGTTCCTGTAATGTGATTCTTTTTTTTTTAATACAGATTTTCTGTAGTAAAATGGACATTGAAAAATGTGCTTTTCAGTACTGTTATAAACATTCTATGGTGGGGATCCCCTGTAATATGTTAAGTTATAATAGTAGGACACGTCAGGTAATGTTGAGTGAAAATATGTTGCCCACGTTTTTTGGTGATTGTTTTTGCCACCAGTCAGTGGTACAACTAAATACTTGTAATAACCCTGTTCTGAAATAATATAGTCTGAAATAAACAACTGCGCCAATAAGGAAAGCTTTTCTGTCAAAGTTAAAGCCCTGCTTACATGCATGATACACCTGTAAAATTAGTTTACAGTATATAATGTTCAGGGAAAACAAAGTGGGGAAAAAGTAATTATCTTTGAAGTAATTGTATAAGCAACTTACAAACTAGCAATGTTTTAGTATTAGGTTTGGTCCTCATACAGTACAGTGTAGTGTATCTGGAGACATGTTGGAAGAGAAATTACGTGGGGGATAACACAGATATGAAAGCAAAAGTCTCAGTTATAAAAAGACGAGATAGTTTTAAATTGAATGCAATTGCAGAAGAAGAACCCAAAGCTGCCTGAAATTCTTCTTTCATTTGGATGCGGAAATAATGGAACCCAAACTTCAAAAAAAAAAAAAAAAAAATTAAGAATCCCCATAACAACACGTGCGCACAAAAAATGCAAAGCAGTGTTCTGAAGAAGGTGGTGTATTGGCACGTGGAAATCGCCCTTCATTTCTGTTTTTAAGTTCTCATGCTACAGATGTGTTTGGAAGGTAAGGAATGATCTGAAATTGCATTCCAAAGGGGCTTTTCTTGAATGTGATGCACTGATTTTTGTTATGGTGTTTTCATATACTCATAGTGAATTGTTCACTGCTTCCTTAACTATTGTTTACAGAGAGACTGAGAATCAGGTTAGTTCTCTTCTAAGTGCTGTAGCAACCCAGTGGTTCGAGGAACCTGTGAGGGGAGTTTGGGGAGGGTCCTGAAAGCAGATGTCTGAGACCAGTGTAAAGAATGTGTATCTGTATATAAATAATTTATCAAATAGTTTTCTCTCTGTGAGTGTGTGTTTAGTGTATTTAAAGCTGCTCATTTTCATTTTATTCAACCAAAAAAGTGTAGGAAGATATCTAATGAGCTTCTAGTGATGTTAAATATTGCTGTTAATAGGCATTATGCCCTGCAAATTCACTGCATGTTTGATGCTTGGCAAAATTAGCGTTTTCTGTAATATGCAGATTACAGGTAATAAAGCAATCTAGTGGTATTCCCGGCCCTTGCCTTAGTAAGAGGAGCAGTGAAACTGTAAATAGTTGATGTTCAGTATTTGCAAGTAAACATTTTTTCTGTAGTTGTTCATTGATCTCAAGACACACACTTAGTTTGCAAGTACCAGATATCAGGATTTACAGAAGTGCAGCATTAGAGTCCTTGAATGTTAATACTGGAAAAATCAATGTTGTCTTGGACACTTTTAACAGGAGAGGTTTGGGTATAGGAGTGGCAAGAAGCTTTTGCTACTGTTGTCAGACAAAATTTCTAATCCTAACAAAACCATGCTCTATTTCTGTGAAAACAATTGACTTCAGTTATTCATATTTTTTTTTAATGAGAAAAAAGCATGCAAGCTTTACAATATGGTTTGTTTTAATCACCAGTGATGTTCTGTATATTTGATTTGGTCCG
>VZRN01006818.1:6042504-6055020 GCA_013397935.1 Dasyornis broadbenti
CCCCCCATTTCTTTTGCGGGTCAGTTGACTTGAGGAGCCTAAATACACTTTATTTATCACCCAGCCACCAGCAGAGCAGGTCAGTGCGTGATACAAGTTTTGGTCAGAGTTGCTCAGTAGCATTAACTGTCATGAATTGCATCGCGCACTCCATGTCAAAAATATTTGCAAAAGAAGAGGTGATCTTTGGTAGCACATACCAAGTTCTGCACTATTTACATGTCAGTAGCTCTCTGGTGACAGTTTTGTTGAGACCTGCAGAATCTGAGCGATAGTAGATAGTTCTGAAAGTTAACATGCATATATGGATTTGGGATGTATGAAGTTTCCAGTGCAAAATGTAACTTGTCTTGAGTAACACTGAATTGTTTGCGGTGAAATCATAAAGCAAGCAGGGGGGAGCCAACTATGCAGCATTTTTCTGTCAAGTTATCAAACGTAAAATTTACTTGTTGAACCAAAACTGCATTGCTTCTCAAACTTAAGCTGATCCAGACCAACAGCAGATCAGACCAACTTAATCTGACACAGGTAGAATAAATTGGAATTTTGTCTTGGCCCTAAACATGTGCTGTTTCTTTGCAGGTTTTTGTATTCTTTGATGTCCACCAGGTTTTGTTTTTTTTCAATTAATGTGTAAAACAGCATCACTACATTTTAAGCTGTGGATTTTTTTGTATATTCTTTATTTATAACTGTGCCAAGTATTATTTTAATACTGTCGAGATCTTGATGTGTATTACATTGTGAACAAAAAAAAATCTGTAAAATGTTTAATAAACTAGCTCTCCTTACATAAATTAAATCTGTTAAATTTTGTAAGTTATTAATCAAATAAATATTGACTCTTAGATGCAGTGTTTGTATTGACTTGGGGTGTGATTTCATACAGTGCAGTTTCTGTCCACTTTCAGAAGCCTTCCTGGAAAGATGTGTCTTACAGATGGCCTGCACTCAGTTCTGTACAGATGTGAAATCCTGTGAGTTACTACACTGTTTTGGTAAATTACACCTTTGCACTACCAATTAAAGTAGCATTTACTAATTAAATATTCCTGTCTTTTGAGTGAAGCATGCTGGCAAAGTAACATTTCTCAGGGAAGAATTCCATCTAAGGAATATTTCATGTGGCCTGATGTACTTATATATAATGACATTTGAGGTATTCTAAGGGTCAGCCAGACATCCACACAGGGCTAGGATGTGTCACCAAGATGTGTGTGCTTCTAGGTGGCACTTGCAGGAGACAGACTACCTCGCCTCTTTCTGGTACACGCTAAAGGTTAGAGTTTGAGTAGAAACAAGGTAACAATCCAAGCTGGAATTTAATCAGGATATTTATAACCAGCAATGTGTATTAAAAGATAAGGCTAGGACTTAAAAGCTCATCTAAAGGGGAGGAAAAAAATGTTTTCTACTGAGTGTTGGTTCGGTATTGACACTGAAAATTGGTGGTGCTGTTCTCCCCTTCCCCAGGCCATGTTCCTGGTGAGGCTGTGTCCAGGCTGACCATCCTTTGGCTTGTCAGGTAAAGACCAGGCAAGTTACTTTCTTTCTAAAATAAAACATTCAACCTTCTGTGCTGAAGATCTCCATCCAAGATTTGCAGTGCTCCATCAGAGCAGTTGCTATGCTTAGGAGTTCTGATGATTTGAAAGCTGGCTCCTCCTGGGTTTGGTTTTTTTTTTGGAAAGAAGCCAGTTCTCTGCACCCTCATTACACCTTGGCAGAAGTTCAGTACCTTGCACCTCCCCTTAGCTGCTTTTAAATAAAATCTTTTTTTTTTTTTTTTTTNTTTTGCTATGAAAGCAGCATCTACAGTATGAGTAGCTGAACCAAGGGGTTTTCTTCAGGTTTCCTAGGCTGTGCTGTTGCTTGCTGCCTCACTCCCACCTGAAATGCGCTGCTTCAGACTTTCTGTTGTCTTTTTCAGCTCTAATCTTTCCCGCTCTGTGACCTGGACAAGCTCTTGGGTCACATTTTGAGCTGGCTTGTTTTTCCTCCTATCCACATGGTTCCTTTAAAACCTGTACAAAATGCTCTTTGTGTATTATTTTGAGTAGTACATATTTTTCTGATTAGGGTTTTGGCTTGAACTGCTTCAGTGCGTCTGACCACGGTCATAGATGTTGCTTGAAACTGCTTTAGACTGTGCTGACACACTTAATGTTCTGTTGCAGCATTCCCAGTCTTGAATGTGTTTCCATTAATTCAGTGTTGTGAAGGGTTCTCTTATCCCGAAGAAGTATCAGGCTGCTTCCCAAACCAGACAAGAGTTTCAAATTTCTTTTTGTTTTTAAAGCTAACTTCTTTTGGGGTACAATGAGGGTTGAAACTGAAAGCCCCCTCCACCCCAGAACACCAGGTGGGGTGTAGCCACTGGGGCTGTGCCTCCCCACAGATGTGGTTGGCCTCTCGTGAAGCCCTTGCCATGCAATAGCATGGCCTTCACTGGAAGGGATGGACAGGCTCTCCTACAACCAGCTGCTGTTACCTGCTGGAGCTCGGATGTGCTCCTCTGAGGCATGGGTTGTGCTTCTTGTGCTTTTAAGCAGCATCGTTGCTCAGGTTTCATATTCCTCCTTGCTGCCGGCCAGAGGGAGCCGTTAGCTTTGCAAAAGGAACTTGGCAGAGGAGCCTAAGCATGCCGATGAAGATTTGCTCCAGGGGCTCAAGAAACTTCAGACTAGATTTTAAAAAAAACCCAACAAATAATAAAAACTGTGAAGCTGCTCAGACTGAATTCTGGTTACTTGCAGAAAAATAAGACAAGTTGCCTTAAACTAGGTACTTTTTGTATAGGCTTTGTGCTGGGCTTGTCCCATATCTCCTGTTGAGAAGGTGGATCTCATTTGCTCCACAAATGCAAGTGCCATTAACTCAGGCTTTGCAGGCTTGTGTTGAGAGCTGCTGCAGCTCCTAAAAGAAGCCAAGCTCTTCTGTGATCTTTCCACTTGAGATCTGGCTATGGCACAAGTTTTCGCCTACTGATGGACCTTTATTGGCAACAGTTCCTGCAGAGCTGGGTTAGCAGTCAAGGCCCTAGTGTGGCTTTCATCCATGTGGTGTGGTCACAGGGTCCAGATCTACGCTGCACACTCCATGTCTTTAACTGCCGTTACTCCTTGCTAATCAGCTTCAGTTTGTCACATTTTCTGTTGGTGCATTTGAAGACAGAATTTTCTTCTGCTCTGTCGTGCTGTAGCTACTTGGTCAGATGCTGTCCCCAAGAGGCCCAAACCCTCCAGCATCTTCAGGGAACTAAGGGTCCTAGCAGTACCACAGAAAGGTCAAAAGCTCTTGGAGCCCAGTTGTATGCAATAGCCCAGAGCTAGGCCAGCTGCTGAGGAGGGATGGTATTAATCTGCAGCTCTCTTGGAATATTCCTGTGCAGTAAATTCTGTGCATAACAGCACCTCAATACCAAAGCATGCAGAGCCCCATAGAATGTTGTGGTGAAAATGGTTTGGTTTTCATTTACTAGAGACAGGCGTCCATTTAGGCACACAGTTACCCCTTACCTATCACTTTAAGAGCTGTGTCACCATAGAGAGCAGTAGATTAAGATTTACTACTGTGTAGCAGGCAGCTCGTTGCCTTGCACACAGGTATATGATGGTATGATACTGGAGGAGAGTCATTCAGCTCTGAAGGCCATGACTGTGTATGTCCAGCTTTCAGCAAAGATCTGCATCAAGTCTATAAGCATCGTTTTTCCACTCTGAAGTACCCCAGCAACACCCCCCTCACTTTTACTGCTAACAAAGCAGGCAACACTTGGATTTAGGGTCTATTACAAGCAAAGCTTTATTGAATTGATACTCAGTATTAAAAGTGTTACAGTGTGATACACAAAGCAAGGAAAAAAGCAGTGTGTGTGTTTGTTTTTAAAATATTGGCTGAATGTAGACTACAGTAACTAGTATTTGTTTCACAGTAGTTAGTAACATTTAGGAAACTCTCTTGTTCCTTCTAGCAGGATCTCAGCAGAGCTGTAAGGCGTTTTGAGCCCCCTCACTGGGCGTGAACAAGGGCACCCGCTCCCTGGCCATACCCAAATCCCTTGGGGCCAAAGTTCTTCGCGTAACAACCTGTGAGAAAGATGAACGTGCAGTAGCTGAGTCCTCTGGCACATTAATTAAGAACAGCACTGTCTAGGCTAAGCCTCTCAGCCGCTTCTCCTTAGTCACTGCTAGAATATCCCCCTGGGAAGCAATGTTCAGAAACATTGTGTTAAGCTGCGTAACTGCCAGGACTGAACTCAGAAGCCAGGACTGTTCCGTCTGTGTAGCTCCCAACCCACTCTGAGAGCAACTCACACGTCGGTTCTGTGGTTAGGTATCTGTTAAGGCATTTGTTGTCATCAAAGCACTGTGTGGATCAAGTTTATATCCACAACCACGCAAGAAGGCATAGCAGGATGCTTGCTGGCTTGTTTTCTTACTCTGATCAGGCACAGGGCACAGGCTGCTGCTACATTTCTCAGTATGTGATGCTTTGCTTGATGCAGATGTCAACTACATCAGCAGCTTCAGTAATATCTATTTAATTTTTTACTCTTTACAGAGCACTTCCATGTTAACATGAGCCTGAAAGTTTCTTTCATTGTGTATATACTGACTGTCTGTCCTGGTAAGACATTACCTTGAACCATAAACAAATGGTCTTTGCTTCTTTTCTCACCTTTACAATAGATTTCTCCCTCCTTTTCAGTTAGGGTTGTAGATTCTAGGCTTTTTCCACACTTGGCACATCGGAAGCAGTTCTTGTGCCATGGCTAGAGAAAAAAATAAAAATAAAAAAGACAGTATAAATACACAGGATGCCCCAGCTGGTAAAAACCCACATTAACTGGAGATACCTGCATCAGTGTTGATAACAGACTGGTGCAATGAAAACCAGTTGAAGTGCACCACTAGTACACAACAGCTTCTGCATTTCTGTGAGCAGCACAAAGCCCTGAATTCCACCCGGCAGTCTGCTCAGAGCAGCATTTTGAAAGGTTTGGGCTTGCTCTGATAATTCAGAGCACATCTTGGCTCTCTGTAGCGAGTGAGTCAGACAGCTGGCAGACTGACATGCAGTTTTACATGTATTTTCAGAGACCATCCCCTTTTTGCTGAAACATTCAGCCTCCCTCAGAAGCTGCACATCACAAGATTGTTCCCTCTTCTGGGGGAGAGGGCTTCTGTAGTCTGCTTCAAGTCTCTAGCATGAGACAATAGTGAATCTTCACCTCTGAAATCTAAAGTGATCACTCATCCCCCTGCATTTCAAATGCTTTTTTTTTCAGTTAAGTTGATTGATTTGACTCTTTCCAGTGCAAAGAAATGCAATTTTAAGGTAACTGCCCTGCAGTCAGTCCCCTGCTGGGACCAACATAATACACTTTGCTCAATTTAAATTCCATGTAGCAGGTACAAAACAGCACATACAGTTCCTTACCTTTCCAGCTCCTATTACTTTCTCTGCTGCATAAACAGAATCACCACACCTAGAGCATTTCTCTGCTCCTCCAAACTTCTGAGCAAACTTGGAAGGGTTTGGATTTGTGGTGGGCCGGTGAGGAGAAGGCGTGCTGAAAGAAACAGGACATTGGTTTTCTCTACTCTTTTACTAAATGATCCCTTGCTCCTCTTAGCAACATGAACAGACCGGCATCCAGCACATGATGTGGAATACAGTACTGCTGCAAAACTGGAGATGTAAGTTACCAGCAAGGCTATCCAATTACACCTGGTAGGGACAAAACTAAAGCCACAACAAGAAAAAGAGAAAGGCCATGCTTTAAAGGATAAAAATAAGCTACTGTAAAGGCTAATTTCCTGAGGAGCCTTCCCCTTTTCACTTAACTAGAAGAGCTGAACTCTCTAACAGGACATGGATTTTTCAGATAGTAAGCTACAAATAATTCCGTTAAATTCCTGTCCACTGACCACGATCAGGAACCTGAATGAATCACTGAACCTGGCTGGAGAGCATATATCATATAAATGTTAAGCAATAATTTGGGAACTTGCATAAAGCAAGTTGTGAGACATACCTCAGCTTCTTTCCACATTCTTTGCTTTACAGCAAGAACTTCATCAGACTAGGAATGTTTACTATTTACTGTGACTTTCGGTTTCGGCTATAATTAAGCACAAATGGTTCTTCATTTGCTGGTTAAAAATTGATTCTTCTTGTAGCCTCAGATTCTCAGCTGTCCTAATCCATCCCTGCAAGAACCGGTTGAGCATTTCCATTTCCAGCGTATTTAGGAGAGCGATGTGAGACCCACAGTCACCTCTGTGGGCTCACGCAGCGCCATCAGCAGCTCCATAATCCAGTCCCCTTATGGCTCTTGCACAGGATGAGTGTGTCCTTGCCAGCACTAACTTCTGCTTGTACTGTTCCAACTCCCATAGTCACCAGTGGGAGCTTTGTGCAATGCAGGTTCAATGCCCGGCATTCCACTAGATTGGGGTGCTTTGCAGCATTTCTATTCCGAACATGAATATAAACAAAATCCAGCCTGAAAGACTCCTCTGAAAACAGTGCTGAAGGACAAGGGCCATGCATCCCCAACTCAGTTCACTCACCTCTCAGGCTTGATGCCAAGTCTCTCTCCCCTGTCCATGTTCAGCGTGCCTGCCCCTTGGCCATATCCATAACCTTTCGGGCCATACTTTTTCCCATAGCAAGATTTGCAGTAAACTTCAGCATCATGAATTGCTACAGTTGTGCTGTCCAAGTTTTTCCGGCAGACCACTGGAGATAAAAAAGAAAGTTAAACTGCCTTAAGGGATTATTTCCATCAGCATACACAGTAAGCCAAAAATCAAGTGAGAAGTGATGTTATGGGTTTCTCCGTCCAAAATTCCTCCCGTTAGGCTGTGGGACCACCAGAGATTGGAGGGAGCAAGTTGCTGTTTGAATTTGTGAATTATGCTTAGCACCATAAAGGGCTCTATTCCCTCCCACCTCTTCATGACCATGACATTTAAAGCCTGGAAACTTGCTGTGGTTTGATGAATGAGGCTGCTCAGAAACCCAGAGAGGGCAGTCAGCAGTTTCCCTTGACAGATGCCATACAGCAGGAAGCAAAAGCCCCTGTCCTGCCCTTTTGGGCAGGGTGGGGCTGGGAAAGAAAACAAATCTTCAAGGTTTCCCCCCTCCCCTCCACCTCAGCACTGCTTCAGGGCAGAGCTGGGGCTGGTTCACAGCTGTCACCAGAGAGGCTGTGCTTTTCTGGCATTCCTACATTGTCCTTCAGCACAATGCAAGCCCTCTACTCAAGGTTACAGTAGAAGGGAGAACTATTTCCTTCTCAAACCTCCTCTTGTTTGCCAACTGGCATGTTCTTTCCATCTGCAACAGAATTATGCCCATGAAAAAGAATTTGGGGAGAAAAAATAGAAACGCCCTTACAAATTTTTTGTTTAAAAATTTTAATGTCTTCAAAACACTGGGTGACCTTTGCTTACAGCATTCATTAGCTCCTAGGTTCTTTTTATAAGACACTAATATCCAAAAAGTAAATTAACTAAAGCATGTTTGTTAAGTCTACAGACTTTAACCCCAACAGAAGTATGCACTAAGGAAAAGCATGGATTCAGACACACTAGAGCCATTGTTTGACCGTAAGTTCCAGGTTTCTTTTAATAGTAACTCCCATAAAAGGCTGAAAGTGAGGCAGCTGAGACATGTAATCTTTGCTTTTTGTGACCACTGTAGAGCTCAAGGAAAGGAGCGTAGGTGTGCCAAGGCTCTCAAGGCCAGCACAGCACACCAAGGTTAGGAAGCAAACTAAATAGCAAACTTGTTTGAGGGGCCCAGCTGTAACTGCAGCCCATATAAAAGGGCTAAACCCTAGCTCTGCCCACAAGTATTAATCACCAACAAGTGGGGCCAAACAGTACCTCATGTTTGCAATAAGGTAAAATTCTCTGATTCAGACAGAGAGGCTGTCTGCTTACAAAGTAGGAGCCTCCGATTCACAAGGACCCTTTGTTCCCTTCATCTAAGCAGAGGTATTTGCAGCAGAGAAAGCTATTTTCAATGCCTCACTGGGCTTGTTGGTTGGACTGGAAAATAATGCTTTGGACTCCTTTCATCTGAAATAAACCACAGGCCCCTGTGCCAAGAAAGTTTAGGCTTTTGGCTGTGCTAAAGCATCAGTAACTCGGCTGTGCTCAGGCACTGGTGTCCTGGGCTGCGCACGATTGCAGGGCAGCAGTTTGGTAACTGTTCCTTCAGCTACTGCCAGCCTGGGACCACTGGGAGAAGCCCAGCCGAGCTCAGATCAGTGCAAACAAGGTTTTGCCACTGGGCTTTCTCCTCTGTGTGAGCAACACTTAAGCCAGGTTTCTGACCTAAAGATCCCTTAGACTCCTGAGAAAAAGGCTGGCAAGAGTGCAAATGGATGTGCTCTGCTCTGAGACACACATCCCACCCCTTGGCACGATAAAAGCTCTCCAGGAGCGCTCTCCCCTCAGGACTGCCAGGCCCAGGAAGCAGGTGGGGAAGCAGGAATCAACCCCAACACATGATGGACAAAGTCACCTCTGGCTGCTGCCATTCCCAATGTGTCACAGGTACCAGCTGAGCCTGGGACACCTCCTGTGGACCAGCACCTTGCTGCTGTCATCCCCGCAGCTATGCCAGGAGACATTTTGGAGGGGAATACTTACTGCAGAGGAAGCAGCACCGGTGGAAGCTCCTCCCATCGCACTGCACCTCCTCGGCGTGGTAGACCGTGCGGCCACAGGCACCGCACTTGTTGCCACCTCCCCAGTTCGGCATGGTGGTTCTGTGTGCCCAGCCAGGCAGGCGGGAGGGGAAAAGGGGAGAGGTTTGTTAAACACAGTGTCCTCCACCACCCTGGCCCCAGGACAGCTGGGCTTACAGGCTCCTTTAAACCAGATCTGTGAAGTCTGTGTGGCATCAGAGCACAACCCTGCAATTTCACCAACTGTTTAAAAACATGACCTTCCACTGCGTGAGAAGTTTTTTGGGATCAGTTCAACTTCCCAGCTCTTCAGATGCCAGACCAGACTTAAAGGCTTAGTCGGGCTCTCTACGGCTATTTGTAAAAGCAGACAAACTGGCAAGGGGAACAGAGACCATTGCTGCTGAACTGCAAGAAAAACAGAAACAAAGTCTTCACAAGCCATGTTCTCTGTCCCTGCCTGGGGATTTTGAAAGTTACATAAATTGGATATGCACAAATTACAGTTTCATGCACAAGAGCTTTACTGTACCTGGAACCAACCCCCCTCTCCCCACCCAGATGGATGTAATTTCAGTTTCTATGCTTCATTAATGCTGGGCCTCTCGTCTGATACAAGCAAACCAATTGTGCCAACAATGGCATTTTGTTTTCCTGCAGGGCCTGTCATTTGGGATGTGGTACAAGCCAAAGTTCACTTCACCGGAAAACCACCTATTAGGACTGTAGGGACATTCTGAACTCCTTTGAGATCACACCTGCACTTCAAAGAAATTTAAGAGGGATTATTTTCCAGGGACTCCACCCCTATTACATGAACTGCACCTTTACCAGGCAGGTATATCAACCAAATCCAACTGCTCAAGTAGTCACAGCTGATTTAAAAGGAAGTGAAACCCCCTCTCATGCATTACTTCCAATGGACGCTCAAAAATCTGTGGGGACAGGCACCTCACCCATTGTGCCAACCTGTACCCTTGGGAACTGTCGCTGACATTAAGCCAGAAGCAGTGGCTGTCACATCTCAAGCTGATCGGCCCCTCCTGAACTCCCCTGCACTCCCTGTCACCACCACCAGCAGCTCCCACCCAGCTCGACTAGGAGCTCCTCCGGCTTCTCCCATTAACTGTCCGGGGTTACAGTTCCAAAGTGGAACACTGCCCGTCGCCTTCAGGATTTCTGGGGCTTTCCTCCCGCCGCCACCACGAGCTAACACAGCAGTGTTTGCTGAAGGCTCATCTCCCAGTCAGCCCTGAGCTGCCCTTGGCTCATGACTGCTGTTTAATGCTGGTTTGCTCTCCTGCAGCTCCGTGCCAAGGGACCCTCTCCCCAGCAGAGACCAGACAGGGTTACTGCCTCAGCGAGCTTAACCCAGGGAGCTGCTAGCACTCATCACCCCCTGCTCCTTACTGATCCCTGTTTCACACAGGGTTTTGGGGTGAGGACCATGGTTTGCCCACTGGAACGCCAAAGGGCACCTCCTGCCACCCGACCCCACCAGCAGTACCATTCCCTCCCTGTGGAGTCCCTACAGCAGCACTGCAGTACAGGTCAACTCTCAGGAAGGGAGGCTTGGAAGGAATGTCTTGGGAGCTTCTGACTTTTCTCTGCAAAACTCACTTCAGTTATCCTTAGAAGCTCTCATAGGCCTGACAAGGAGAAGATACACACAATAGCATCCCCACAACCTGCTGCCTTGAGTCAACTTTGCCACTCATCCCTCTGAGCCAGAAGCGGAGAACTACCAATCTCCAGTTGCCTCCCTGGCCAACAGAGAGGAACTGGAAATGCCACCACAGGGAGCCAGAATTTGCTCCGAGAGCTCCTTTCTCTAAGGGTCTCTTCTCCCAATGTGTGGAACAGACCTCAGTGCAGAGCGATGTGCCTCACACCCCAGGCAAGGAAGAGCACACTCTCAAATCACAACTGAGAGCAGCAGTTTTGGTTAAGCCTGAATTACATGACCCATCCTGCTTGGTAAAACAAGCCTCCTGCCCCAGCGGCATGAGCTGCAGTTCAGCAGTTTGAGGGATGCAGGGTAGGATGTGTGTTTCCCAAGTAAGACACGCTGCCAGGTAGCTGCTACAAGACCTTAGTCCAAGACAAGCAGACAGCCATTCATGGCATGTGGGAAAATAAGACTAGTTTATTAATCCAAATTGGGGCACCTTAGGTACATTCCTAAGCAACAGCTTAGGAAAATTCCTCAGAGTGGCTGAGCAGTGCCATTTGCACACTGACACCAATTACTGAGATAGCCCTTTGTTTAACACTTCCATGGGATTAGCATCATTACTGCTCCATGGTTTAGCACTAATACCCTGACCTAGCTCATAAAATTAGTTTTATGACATTTCCCACTTTGCTTTCGTCATTCTTGGCACAACTGTACAGTCTAAAAATCAAGATTCCATTTCTTTTATTCAAGTGCTTGGCTGTGCTACCGCACAGCAGCTGACATCAATCACGGCAAAGAGCGTCCTTAGTTAAAGGGAATATAGGCTGCACAATGCTTTGGAAAAGGAATGCATGGACTGGGAAAAAAAAGGAAAAAAAGAAGAAGAGATTCCTTTCCACTCTGTATGCTTTCCAAAATGTAAATGGTATTTGGTACAAGAACTACTTCTGTCTTTTCCTCTCATCACCCCCATGCTCATGTTCTTCTGTGCATTTACACGAGCCTACATTACTTTAATCATTTTATTAGCAAACGATAATTTAGTTTTCATGCACTCTAGAGCTGAAGACCTGAATCAGGTTTCCCCAGCTTTGCCCCAGATTTCACATGCAATATTGGGCAACGCAGGGTGCAGCTCCACCCTTTCTTCCCGAGAGAGACAAAATACTTGGCAACGCGACAGCCGTTAGTTAACTCAAATCTTCTAATAAGGATTTTGGGAATTCATTAACTGAAAACCAAAAAGGAACGGAAGTCGGTACTTCAAGATGATCATATTCCCTTCTACAGAAGTTATTTCCATCTATCCTCCCCGTGATGTTCCCCTGACTGCTTGTGTGGGAAGAACAGCAATAATTTTCGTCAATTACCCAACAGCAGGAGCTCCCTCCTGGCAGCGATGCCCAGGGGCACCTCAGGGGCGAGGGGCTGGTGCCCTGCAGCAGCTGGGACAGCGCTCCAGCCCTGCTGCCCGCAAGGCGCTGCTCAGCACCGCCCCGGAGCCTCCTGCTGCCCAGGGCTCCTTCCAGAGCCCCGCAGGTGTCACCTCCAGCCCCGCCTGAAGCCTACCCTGCTCCCCCGAGTCTCTCTGCTCGTTCGTACAGGCCTCTGGGGAGCTCGGGAGCAGCACTTAAACATCCAGGTGATCTCACTGCCGGCACCAACAATTCTGGCTGTCGGCTGCGGTTTGCTGGCAGCTGCTTGTACCCAGCACGTCATCCGGACAAGCCACGGCAGCCGCCGAGCCCCTTCCAACCCGTTTGTTAACAGCAGCCCTAACTCAAGAGACCTAAGCCAGCCGCAAGGCAGACACGCAGGAATTCCAAGCTATCCAGTTATCCTGGACGGCTTTTCCGGCTGCCCGTCAGAGGAGCCCGGTGCGCGGCAGCTCCATCACTGGAGCAGCCAAGCAGCAGGAGCGGGGCGAACATCGCCCCCGGGGTGAGCATCGCCTCTCGCCCCCCGCCTCCTCCCGCCGGCACCAGCTCGCCTGGTGCCGCTCGCCCATCCCGACCCCTGCCCGGCGCGGGGTCCGGCCCAGCACCTGGTACTCACCTCGGCTCGGCTCGGCTCGGCTCGGCTCGGCTCGGCTCGGCTCGGCTCGGCTCGGCTCGGCTCGGCTCGGCTC